>CM053787.1:656930066-657530066 GCA_028749045.1 Cupressus sempervirens
GACAATAGAGACAAGCTACATGGGTAGGTGAAGGTAAAAATTACATTTTTAGTCATTTACATGTGTATTCTACATTGGGTTAACATAGTTAGATTAGATTTAATTAATATAATAGTATTTTTTGCATACATGGTATTCTTGTGGATTTGGGACCTAGCCTATATTATTGTAATACATTTTATTTATCATCAAGATTTGCAATTGGCTAAACTATCTTGTTGTTGATGATCCTATATAGAAGTAGCTTAGTAGTTTTTAGATAGGGGAAGGAGGTAGATGGATGTCAAATAGAATTTGGTAATGAGGAGAGCCAATGCATTTGATAATAAAATTAGGTCCTTAGTAATGAGGAATGCTTATTCAATTTTTAAAATGCACTTGTAAGACAACTGAATGATAATGAAGATTATTGTTCCTTAAGATCGTTGTTCCTTATTTTTTGGTCTTGATTGTTTCTTTATTTAGTCAATTTTTTTGTGGTGCCTCTAGCTACAAGGTTGGACATCTCCATAGAAGATTTCTCTTGCCTTGATTACATTAGATTAGACATGTGGATTTATGGTCCATAACATCATATTGATTAGCTACAGTAGGATTTTTAGGTCTAAATACATTCTTATTAGTAGCCTCCAAAAAATATTAACATATTGAGAAATCATCCACCTTAATATCTCACATTTTAATGTAATATCTAGAACATGTCCCCACCTCTTTTTTTTCCTAATGAACTTTCCATCTAAGAATTCTGACAACAAAATAAGAAAGTGTCTTCTACACAAGCTCCTACTTAAATCTAGAATAGTTCAACTTCAATAACTTGTAAGTGAAACTAAAGGTAATTAGACTATGATGCCACTTGAAGGGAAGTATAGGGTCATGGAACAACTTCCTATAATAACCTTGGGAAGAAGGTTGTACAAACTTTACAAATCATTATAATAGTAAGAAAAACTTTGCAAAAATATACATAAATAGAATGCATACAACAACACAAAAAATTACATGAGAAGAATCCTTTTGGAGGAAAAACCCCACACTCCAAAATTGGTACATATTTTATTAAAAACCAAGAACAAATTGTAATATACTTGTAAATTTATTGTATAAGAGTATCACCATCATAGATCCAGAGGAAAATCAATGTCTATTATGCTTTCAAACTAATATCATATTACACAACTATAAAATGATTCTTTAATAAACCAAGGTTGAGTTTAAGGTTAAGAAAAACACACAAAATATACGTAGTTAGATCTATGACCTAATTCTAAATAGTAAAATTTACAATGATAAACTATATATAAAATGATCATTGCCCTACTATCAAAAATTTTGAGTGCACTTTTATAGATTTTAGAACCAAAATGTAAAATTACAAGTCTTTATCTAACATTTAGAATGCACATTGTCGAGAGTTTAGAATATGCTAGTAGAAAACATTACAAGAATGTATCCAACTTTCAAAAAACATCTGATCCAACATTTTGAATACATTAGTAGGATTTTATTATTGGAATATTGAGGCACTATTTTCCTAGTATTAGAATCAATAGGCAAGGGTGAAATACCAAGATAAAAATAGTCATTTCATGCCAATGGGGTAGGTGCTCTATATTAAATTAATTTGGGTATTTATTTAGTTTCTCTTTGCCAACTAGTAAGTAGTTTTCTAATATTTAATCTTTAATTTTTCTATTCTTTTCACCTTCGAGTAATTTGAACCTAATCTTTTGGAATTTCCTATTGATTTTTAAATGACATCAAAATTAACATTACTAACTTTCGCTTTCCTAGTGATCCGTATTTGAAAAATTATGTTTAGAGAGTTGGATGGAATCCTCACATAGAATCAAATCAAGTAGTAAACCTTTATGTACATCAAAGCTCCCATAATTCATTATTTATTTTAATATCTTCACAAGTAGATAGAATAACTTGAGCTTTGCCATGGCTCAATAGATGGAAAGGTAAACCTAATTAGCCTTTCATCACCACCACAAAACATATACCTTGGAATTATGGAAATATGATATCTTTATTAAAGTATTTTTTTTTGTTATTGTATTATGAATACATCCTCACAAAATGTTTAGTGATGTGCTAGAATCAAATAATGAGTAATGAATAGTGAGTAACCCAAATAGCTCAAGGTAACAGGTATCAACAGATCAAGATTACTAAGGGACAATATGACCTTGAAAGAATTAGTAACAAACTATAGAATCATTTTCAACAAAATATAAAATGATTCTCATGATTAAACCTCGATTAGATCATTAAACAGAGTACATTATATAAATATTAAAACTTTCTTTGTCCCACATTACCATTTTTTATAAATGTTGTGAAATTTCCCTTTACTAATTTTGTATGATATTTCAAGCCTCAAATCAAATCTTTAAAATCAAACATCCAATATTACAAAGATCCACCCATTTCTTAATAAAACCCAAATCGGGTATGTCCAAAATAGTGCCAAAAACTTCACAACTTCACAAATTATTAATAAGTCTAAAAATGGACATTTTTACAGAAATTTCAGCAGCATAACAGCCTAAAACATGACATTTCCAGATCTGTATAGCCTTTACACAACAATTGCATCCTCTAGTGGTAATCCTTTCCATTTGACCAAATGCTCTATGACGCTCTTGTTTCTCAATCTTTTCTCTCTTGTATCCAAAATCTCTTATAGTATCAAAACTAATTTCCCTTCATCATCAAGAGGTGGTAATTCTGTAGATACTATGGTTTGCTGGCCTAGAACCTTCTTTAGGAAAGATACATGGAAAATATTATGTATTTTGCTGTTTGGTGGGAGCTCCAATTCATAAGCTACCTCTCCTACCTTCTTGATGATTTTATAAGGCCCATAGAACCTTGGCTTGAGTTTCTCTGCCCCACTCCTCTTCAGGGTGCTTTGCTTATATGGCTGCAACCTAAAAAATACCAAATCTCCCACCTTAAAAGATCTTTCAATCCTTTTCCTATCAGCATATATCTTTTGTTGGTTCTATGCATGTTGTAGATTATCCTTGAGGGACCTTATTATGTCTTGGCTTTGCTTGACGAAATCACTTGTTGTGGGTACTCTGCTATCGAAAAGTATTAGATCAACAAAGGAAAGGGCATCATAACCATAAAGAGCATGAAAAGGAGGCATACCAATAGACATGTGATGAGATGTATTGTAACAATACTCCCTAGGTGTAACCATTTCACCCAAGCATGTTGTTGATTTGAAACGTAGTTCCTCAAATATCCCTCTATCCATTTATTAGCTATCTCTATTTGTCCATCTATTTGAGGGTGATAGCTAGTACTGGGAGTGAGTTCACTTCCTACCAAATGAAAGAGCTCCTTCCAAAAAATGCCGAGGAATCTACTGTCTCAATCACTAACAATGTTTCTAGGCAAACCATGTAATCTAAAAATTTCCTTGAAGAACAATTCGGCCACTTGTGATGCTTTGAAATCAGATGTGATAGGAAAGAAATGTGCATACTTAGTTACTCTATCTACCACCACATATATGCAATCCTTACCTTGAACCTTGGGCAACCCAGTGATGAAGTCCATGGAAATACTTTCCCTTTTTTGTTCGAGAGTAGGAAGTGGCAGCAACAACCCTGCAAGAAAATTTTGCTCACTCTTGCTTTGTTGGCATACCATATATTCCTTAATATGTTTAAGGACATCCTCCTTCATACCCTTCCATGAAAACTGCTCTCAAATTTTCTTGTATGTCTTGAAGTATCCCTGATGACCAGCCAAAGGTGTGTCATGAAAGGCCCTCAATATCCTCTCCTTAGTTTTTGACCCTGGCACTAAGAAGACCATGTTCTTGTAATAAATAAATTCATCAACAACCTTGTACCTGTTATCATCCACTAACTTATCCAAAATCTTGGTGGCAAAGGAATCTTTAGCATACTCTAAAATTATGGAGACTTTCCAATCAGCAGAGATAGATGATAAGGAACATAAAGTGGGCTTTCTTGAGAGAGCATCAACAACCACATTATTCTTTCCTTTCGTGTATTCAATATCAAAATCATAAGCTTGCAATTTGCTTACCCATTTTTTTTTATGATCATTCAAATCCCTTTGGTTCAAGAAGAACCTGAGGCTATTATGGTCTGTCTTTACAATGAATCTCCCACATACCAAATATTGTCTAAACTTATGAAGTGCATGCATGATTGCCACCATTTCCTTATCATAGATGGAGTAACCTTTCTCTAATTGATTTAATTTTCTACTCTCAAATGCTATTGGATGTCCCCTTTGAGTTAGGACAGCCCCTATACCTTCTCCAGAAGCATCACATTCAACAACAAAAGGTAAAGAGAAATCTGGAATTGCAAGCACTGGGCATGAACTCATTACCTCCTTAAGCGTATCAAATGTTTTTTGTGCCTCTTTTGTCCAAACAAAAGCTCCTTTCTTTGTCAAATTAGTCAAGGAGGCAGCAAGCTGAGAAAATCACTTGGAAAATCTCCTATAGTAGCTATACAACCCGAAGAAACCTCTCAACTGTGTAAGATTAGTGGGTGGAGGCCAATCCAAAATTGCCTGGATTTTTTGTTGATCAACCTGTACTCCTTTAGAACTTATAATATGTCCCAAATATAGGATCTTTGTCAAACCAAACTCACATTTAGATAGCTTGGCATAGAAGGATTGCTGCTCCAAAATTCCCAAAATAGTGTCTATGTGCTTTAGATGCTCTTCCCATGTTTTACTGTAAATCAAGATATCATCAAAAAATACCAAAACAAATTTTTGAAGATGTTGGCTGAATACCTTATTCATACAAGATTGGAATTTTGTAGGTGCATTAGTGAGGCCAAATGGCATAACAAGAAATTCAAAGCGCCCATAGTGACATCTGAAAGCAGTCTTTTCCACATCTTCACTCCTCATTTGAATTTGATGGTACCCTGATCTTAAGTCAATTTTTGAAAAGTATACAGCACCATGTAACTCATCAATGAGTTCATCTATGCGTGGTATGGGATACCTATTTTTTATAGTCTTCTTGTTTAGAGCACTGTAGTCTATACACATTCTCATTGTACCATCCTTTTTCTTGACAAGTACCACAGATGATGCGAATGGACTAGAGCTAGGCCTTATGAATCCCATGTCTAGGAATTCTTTAATAGTTTTTTCAATTTCTTCCTTATAACCTCTTGGATGGCGGTAGGGGGTTGTTATAACTAGTTTGGCACCCTATTCTAACTCTATAACATGCTCAAAACCTCTATCTGGTGGCAATCCTAGAGGCAAATCATGTAAAACTATACTATGCTTATCAAGAATATTTTTAATTTCAAAATGGAAATTACCTTGATTCTTTGGAGAGCTTGTTGGATGGATTATGACTCCTGGTGCCCATGTTACTTGTCCTCTTCAAAAAGTCCTCTCCATCCTCTTTGCAAAGACCGCCTTAGGTGCTCCATTCGATAAACCTCTCAATATGACTTCTTTCCCATTGGAATGAAATTTAAACTCCATAGTTTGATGGTTCATGTAATAGCCTCTGATAGAGTGCAACCATTGAACACCCAATACAAGATCTGTCTCTCCAATACCAACCACATAGAAGTCATCACATAACTCATAATCTCCTAAGGTCATCTTGAGTTGTTTCACCACCCGTGAGCAAGGCATAGTGAATCCATCAGCTACCATAACATTGAATCCCTCAAAATCTTCTGCTTTAAGCTCTCTTTTCATGAAAAATCCCTCATCAATAAAATTGTGAGTTGCCCCACTATCAAGAAGACCTGTCAACCTTTGTCCTGCTAGTACCCCTCGAATTCGAAAGGGATGGTATCTTGGGACTCCCGATAATGTTGCTAAAGTGCCATCCTTGCTGATTTCTTTTTCTTTCTCTTCTTCTACCTCCTCCTTAGTATCATGAAATTCCTCATGCTCATCTGAATCAGATTCTGAAGCAACTTCAATATAGTGCACTTGACCTTTCCCCAAACATCTGTGTCTTGGAACCCATGGTTCTCTACAAGTAAAAAAAAGATTTTTCCTTCATAATTTACTCCTAGTCTCTTCATCTACCTTCTTTTTTGCCACATTTATCACATCTTTTGGTGGTAGTGTTGGGAAAGTCTTTTTTTGAAAATTTCACTTATGTTGCCAAAGATTTGGGGGTTTTTGATTAGTGATTGATTTCATAGGCACGGAAGTTTCAAGTTGCAAGCTTCTTTTGATAGCTTCCTGTAAGGTTGAGGGTGAGAAAGCCTTAACCAAACCCTTAACAGAATCTTCTAAACCATCAAGAAAAAGATAAAAAATCCTCTTTTCACTCATATCAGGTACCATAACAACCACTTTTTGAAACTCTTCTATATACTCATTAACTGATTTGGTTTGCTTCAACTTTGACAATTCTTTAAAGTACTCTTCATCATCCTTGAGGTCAAATCTATCTATCACTCTTTGACTGAAATCATCAAATGTACTTACCTGATCATGACCTTGAGTAGTCATTCCATGATACCACCAATCATAGGCTGCATCTTCCAAGTGTAGACTTTCAAATTGAACAACATCACTCTCCTTCATGGGGTTAAGTGTGAAGAAAGTCTGTAATTTTTGTAGCCATGCTCTAGCTGAAATTTTATTTATTCCATCAAAAGTAGGTGTTGTAAACTTGCTTATTTTATTTTTGAGCTCTCTTCTACTTATGTCATGCTCCCTCCTGTTCTCTTTCTTGGGCATCAAAGTGTTCATCATATCCACATATTCTCTAAAAGGAACCGAACTACGAAAGTCATCATCTAAGCCATTATAAGTAGCTCTTAATGCAATCAAGTTACCTGTAACCTCTTCCATGGGATTAATGGCTGGATTTGGTACTGGTGGCTCATCTGCAGGCAAGAAAATAGTTTTTGTTGATTTAGATAGTGTGGATTTCAGATTTCTTGGCTCCTCTAAAATGCTCCCTTTCTCATTAATAGATGCAACTCCTTGTAGTTTTTTTGTCAATATTCGCAAAGCCTCTCTAGTTTCTGCCAAACTATCCGCTATTTGCTTCTAAGTATTTTGGATCTCTTGGAAGAATTTCTTTGCCATCTCATCTGGATCAGCCATATTTTTTCCCTTCCTTGGATTTTGTACTTTTACTTTCAACTGGAGGTTTGATCAAAATTTTTTTATTCTTTTCTCACTGCAAATATCTTTTTTCTCTTTCACATAGTTGCATGCGACCATAAATTTTGACATGCAACTGATTAGAAGCAACATGCAACCATAAAATATGACATGCAAGATTTGGGTAGTTGTCAAAACTGACATGCAAGATCTGGGTAGTTGTTAAAACTGACATGCAAACTTCTACAAACCCTCAGGCTGGCAAGATCATGGTTCTGATACCACTAAAATGTCCCTTTACTAATTTTGTATGATATTTCAAGCCTCAAATCATATCTTTAAAATCAAACATCCAATATTACAAAGATCCACCCATTTCTTAATAAAACCCAAATCGGGTATGTCCAAAATAGTGCCAAAAACTTCACAACTTCACAAATTATTAATAAGTCTGAAAATGGACATTTTTACAGAAATTTCAGCAGCATAACAGCCTAAAAAATGACATTTCTAGATCTGTATAGCCTTTACACAACAGTTCACAAATGTAGGACAAAAACTATGCTCATCGGGCTCCCAAAATTAACAAAAAAATGCCCGAAAACACCACAAAAACACTAATAATCTATCTCAAAAGTTTAATCATGTCCCAATACATATGTTCAGCTCTATTTTAACATTTTAAAGTCTGAAATACAGCAGAAACCCAAACTGATATGAAATACTCAACTTAAAACACCAAACTCATGCAAAAAACACACCCGAAAACCCACAAATCTGCACTGTTCAGCACAAAGGCAAACTCTGTATGAACATGCACATGGAATGGCTTCAAAATACCATCCTTATCCTTCCTAGAAACCTACAAACTCCCATTCTTGGGTCTCCTTCTCCACAGGTTTGGCAGCCTCTGAAGAACAACAAGAAATGAGCAGAAAATCAAGTTCTGGAATCAGTCCAAAATGCCTCCAAACCCCTTAAAAGAGGGCATAACCCTAACTCACGTCCAAGAGGGGTTAATAAAATATAATTTAATAATAATTTTTATTTATTAGTCCATTGGTTTCCAAAGATTAGCCCCTTTTTCCGAAACCTCACCTTTTGGAGCCTGCCTGCCTTAGCAAAGTTTATTATTTTTTAATTATTTGAAAAGGGGACATGACATGTTGTTAATTATATAATTAGGAAAACACTTTATATGAATGTGAAACTTTATGTAGATTTAATATCAATTTTATTAAATTTGGGAAAAAAAATTTGGTACTCTATAGGATTAAAATCTAATTGTAAATTTTCAGTTAACTATAGATTTCCATTTAGGTTTCTAATGAGATTATCTAATCTAGTTATAAATATAAATTAATCTATACATAAAACCTTGAAATATATTTTCAACAACCCTAAAATGATTATAAATTTAGCTTTTAAATTAATATTTAACATAAAAATGTGAAAATCATTTAATTCCTTTTGTAGGCAATGATCAAAGTCACAAAAATATCCATCCATGCAAACAACTCTCAAACTCATCTATCATCATCTTTAATCTAATTAGGTGTGGAAGACTAAAAATAACTTTTTTCCTATATTTGGTACTTAGCAATTTATTTTATTTCTATCTTAAAAATACAAATTATAGGAGAAAACTAATAGGCTAAGTTCATAGAGGATACAATTTCAAGAATTTTATGTAGGTCTCTTTGCATACCACTTTGCTACGTATTGTTCTAGCTTCTAGATAATAAAGATAAATGTTGAGAGATCTTTCATAGATGTAAAGTTTAAAAAATGATCATTTAAAGTGTCATACGTAACATTTTTTATTGCACATTACTCATTTGCTTTGACTAGTGATCAAATACTTATACACAAGTGTCCTCGTACACTACTAATGTCAATAAAATTGATCTTTATCTATAAAATTCTTTAATACCCTTCTTAAATAAACAGAAAACAACTATGGAACATTTTACCAAGACACCCATATCCCTCAGAGACCATAATAGACACATTCATATATCATACACTCTCAATAGTCATTTTCAATTAAAAAATACTACACATTTTAAAAATTAAATAATCCTTTTTAATTATACGTTACCAATAAGAAGCTCAAATTTTGAAAATGCTTTCCAAGTTCCAAACATGGGAAAGTACAACGCTCAGTACAATGCCCATTAACTAAACAATGCAGACTCGTTTATTAACTGAATGAAACTGTGTAACTTGGCACATAAATATCACCTTTAGATCAAGGAAATAATGTTGAATTGTTGCTGAAATTTGTTCAAATGCTTTCCTCTGGTTCATTGATAGCTTCTTTTCTCTACTTGCTCTTATTGTGTGTTCATAATGACGAAAAAATGAGCAAAAAACTACCTTATACCCTTTCAAAACATTGCATTTAATGCATGGTGCTTATACAGTTGTAAACTAGGCTGTTATGAAATTTTTGTGTTACTCAACATCAATAGGAATCTCACCCTTACTCGGCAACAACTAACATTACCTTCACTCAACAACCACTACTTACTCAGCTCCAACTAACTTGTGTTGACAACTCAACACTAACTAGCATTCACTCGACAGCTGAACAGGACTTGTCACACTTGGCAGCAGTGTGTAAAACTTGAAGATTTATCGTCGAATTTTACTTATTTCCTTGCATCTTTATTCGTGCTAATTTATCTTTTTCAGCACTAACATATCTTGGAGTTGATGTATGATAAAGCATTTAAATATTTGTCCCTCATACCTCTCTTTTGCTTAGTTTGATGAGATGTGACCACTTGACCTATTAGGTGAAGTGATCTTGACATTTGATGTGTTGCTTCCATCTCGTCTCTTCCATGTCTTGTTCATCTCTACTTTGATATGTTCAACATCCACTTTATCTTTGTTGAACTTAGAGTTGGGTGCCTTTGACCTTGTTGGGCAATGTTTGTTGATATGACTAGTCTTTAAATAGCTAAAACATGTAGTTTGACTTAACCATCTATTGTAGTTACCACTGAAATGTGTTCTTATGTAGTTCTCAGAGATGTGTCCATACTCTTGATTGTAGTGATAGCTTTGCCTAGTATTGTAGTCCCAATTGTAGAAGTGTCCATGACTTCCTTTCTTTGCTAGTTTGTTTGGTGACCACATAGGCTTAGATTTGTATTAGAAGGATCTATGTCCATACTTCTTATAGTTGTAGCAATGACCTTCAAATCTTGGTGCATGTATGGTTCTTGTCTTGCATTCATGGGCCTGATGACCTTGCTTATTGCACTTATGATAATGACCCATGTTTATAGGTTTTTCATGCTGATTTTCATTCTTTATCCTCCACACATTAGTAGTACATCCTTTGTCACCACAAAAATGACAAGTGGGTTTAGAATTATTACCTTTATCATTCCTTTGTTTAGCTATCTTGGATGATTCTCCTTCTTTAATGCTGGTATAGCCTAGTCCTAATGTGTCATTGCTAGATCTAGGAGATTTCAGTAGTTTCTCAAAATACTTGATGGCTTCATTTGGATTATTAAAGCTCTCTCTCTCTCTCTCTCTCTCTCTCTCTCTCTCTCTCTCTCTCTCTCTCTCTCTCTCTCTCTCTCTCTCTCTCTCTCTCTCTCTCTCTCTCTTCTTAGATTATTTTGCAATTGTTCATTCTGCAACTTCAGTATGGTGATTTCAATGTCTTTGATATTCAACTCATGATGAGCATTCATCAGCTGGCTTAAGGTATCCAATTTCATGTTCAAAATTCTTGCAAGCTCAGTTGACTTCTCTTCTAGTCTATTGACTAGGTTCCTCTTGTCTTCTTCTATCATGACCTTGTCTTCAATGGCTCTCTTCTTCTATCCAGTCAATTCACATAGCATCATGGCTTGTGATTCTTGCTCAATCTTGAGATATTTTATCTCTTTTTCTTGAGCTTTGTTCTTCATCATTAGATCTGCTATTGCTGCATAAGAATCATTTGAGTCTCCATTAGCAAAGAACTTGGTGGTGTCAATCTCTTTGTACTGAGTGTCATTTCTACAATGACAATGTCTTTCCCTCTCTTTAAGGATTTTCTCAACTCTTCTCTGGTTTCTTCTAGTGAGTATAGAATGAGATGGATCTCAATTCCTTGGTTCTCTATAATCTTTCCTAGTTTTTAAACCTCCATCTCTAGATATTTTCTCTAAGTTGTAAGGCTTCTTTTGATGAGAACTTAGCTCTAATACCAATTGTAGGAATTTACAAATGGGAAATATAATTTTGAGAGGGGGAGTTGAATCAAAAGTTCTAAACTTTAGCCAATAAAACTTTTAATATCAATCAATGCATGCATTAAACATATTGAAATAACATGAAAAGTAAAAGTATGCATGTAAAAACTTGACACCATATATAATCATCTAGAAACCCCCAAAATGAGAAGGTAAAATTGGGGTGGGGATAACACCTACAACTCTTACTACTACAGCAATAATGTAACTAGTTAAGGTTACAAAGTTTGACCATGAGCCATGGTATGTCCTATGAAAGGCCTACCCTATTAAAGGATTACAAAGGATGGTTATATCCTACCTTGTTAAAGGATTTTTAGAACATTCACTTGGAATGTCACCCTATTAAAATATTTTTCAATGGTTGTTAAACCAAATTAGGTCCATAGGATTTCATCTTGCTGATACAATTGCTAGAGAGTATAGTAGAATGTTTGATCTGCATACTTACAATCCAATATTGCTGATTTCAAATCCTTGTTTTGTTTGATCTAATCCTCATTGATCTAATATGAAACTACTATAATGTTGATCCTTTGTTCTACTAACTAGTTCTGCAATTCTATCCTTCTTCTAAGTCACCTTGAATGTTCTCTAATCAATTCACCCCTTTTCTCCTTCTATTCTTCACTCACATGCATCATATTCAATCTCTCCTTTTTTCTTTTTGAATTATGGGGCTTCAATCTCCTTACACAGATTTCATAACTTAGGGTTAGGTATGAATCTATGGCTAAGAATTAACCTTTTTACCTCTTCACCATTCCATTTTTTTGATTGGTTGCATGTTGATTGCATAGGGATTCAAATAGATTTGATCTTATCTCTAAGGCTTCGAAACATATCCATTATCTAGCATGCAAATGGTTTACATATTTTTTTGTGCCTTCACAAACTTCGATGTTAATTCTATGTTGCTTGACACTTGCTAATACTAGTGCTCGACACTTGTTTTAATCTTGTCTAACTCAACACCTGAACTTGCTTAGCATCTACTATTCACTTCACACTTAAACTTGCTTGGTAATGTCTATTTTCTTGACACCTAAGTGACTCAACATTTACCATATTTCTGTGTCACTCGACACTTATTACAACTCGGCATCTATATTATACTTGGAATATATTACTAGCTCAATATGAACTTAGTAAATAACTTAAGTGTGTTGACACTCGATTGTCAAAACCATTTTGAGACCAAGAGTCACCACAATATCAACAATAAAAATATGAGTAAAAATTCCAATTACTCTTAATAATCCACTATCTTAGCATAAATCAATTTCTATAAATCTTTGTGATGCTAAATGGATGTGGAAGGCTATAATGTAAAAATTGTGATCCCATCACAACCAAGATAGGCAATTTGCAACTTCATTTCCTTCTATATATGTATACAAAATCATCACTTCATTAATTTGGTCAAGTAAATTCCAAATTTGTTGTAGGATTTAATGGAGCTACCATGACAATGTTTGCCTCTTAATACACACATTCATTATAAATAAGGAGTCACTTTCAATCTAAACCCATTGAAAATCCCCTTTGTTGGCAAGAAGTAAACCTAAAAATAAAGGTTTCGCCTCTACTAAATTGATAGTACCAGAAGCAAGGGGAGCCATTGAAATTGCAAGAACAAACCCTTTGCAATCTCTAATACAAGTGCCAATACTAGAATTACTTGGGTTTCCTCTAGAGGCCCCATCAAAATATAGCTTCACAAATTCCGGTTGTGGAGGTTGCCAATGGACTAAGGATCTATCAATTTTATCTTGAGTTCTTTTTACTCCAACCCCAAATGGAATAAATATTAATTTCCATTCACAGATGATTTGTCCATCCCATGTAGTAATAGGTGGATTGATTTTACAATTACTGACACTGGCATTAGTAGTCTCTAAAATTGAATGTTCAATATCCTCTAAGATCTTTACTAGAGATGATAAATCTTTTCTAAAGATCCTCTTATTTCTTTCCCAAAAAATCACCCAGGTTACTAATGCAGGAATGCATTTCTAGATTCGCCCAAAGAATGCATCAGGAAAGAGGATAGGCCATCTTCAAAAAAATCTCAAATTTTATTATGCAAAGGTGTGGAGTAATTCAATTTTTAAAGAACAAACACCCAAAACTGATACCCAAACTGACAACTTGCAAATAGATGACCCACTGATTCATATTCATATTGATAGAGAACACATTTAAAAGGAGGAGCAACTTTCAAACTTTCCAAATGATCACTTGTTAAGATTCTATTCTTAATAGCTAACAATGCAAAACACCTCGCCTTTGGTAACACCAGATTATTCCAATAGAACATGTATGCTCTCGATGAAGTTTTCTCCAAGGTAATATTTTGAAGAAGTTTATAACCCTCTTTAATTGAGTATTTCCCATTTGCAACTAGAAGCCAAATTAATCAATCCTCAAATTTGGAAATGAATGTTGTTCTACCCACCAGAATCTTACAAAAGAGATGTTTGTTTTGGTTATCCAAAAAGAGTTGATCTAGATCTTTCCAAATAACTCTCTTTAAATGGAGGCAGACTCCATCTATGAAATGAATAATAACACTTCCCCAAGCTAATTCTAAGGTAACCAACATCTAGTGAACATTTGGAAGTGTGATTACTAGGGGTTGACCATTCCAAGGATCTCTCCAAAAGTTGCTCTTATCCTCACAATTTAATTCCCAAGAAATGAACCTGAGGACAAAGTCTCTAGAAGCAATCATAAAATCCCATATAGTGGATCCCTTGGGGGGATTTAAAATGGAAAACATTCTATGAGGATCAGAATTATTGAGATATCTCTATTGCATTATTTGACCCTTGAAGAATGAGGTTTAAAATACATCTGCCATACTAGCTTACCCCCAAAAGCTTTGTTTCTCAATGCCAAGTCATGCACACCAGCACCTCTAGCTACAAGGGTAAAGACCATATCTTGAAGGGAAATCAAAGGAATTTTCTTTTCATTTTCATATTTCTCACCCAAAGGAAACCTCTAATTAATTTCTAAATTTGAACTAAGACTGATGAGGGGGCCTATAGAATTTCCAAATAATAGTTTGGGATTGTAGAAATGACTAATTTAATAAGTAAAATTCTGCCTGAAAGTGAAAGTCATCTAACTTTCCAAAACACCACTTTTCTCTTAATTCTTTGGAGAACACCTTCCCAATAACTTTTTTTATTAGAACCCATGAAGAAAGAAATGGCAAGATAAGTAGGTGGCAAGGTATCCTCAGAGAAGCCTAAAATCCATACTATCTTAACTAAGATAACTTTATTAGTGTTAAATAAAAATATCTTGGATTTTAGAGAATTAATTTTTTGCCCAATACCTCTGAGTATAACTACAGAGTTTTTTTTTTTTTTCAGCCTCTGAGACTTGTGAGGCTCCAAACAATAGAGTGTCATCAACAAACAAAGAACGTGTGACCAAGATAGATGTCTCCCCAAATTTTGCACCTTTCTAGTTACCCATCAAGTGATAATTCTTGATGATCCTACTAAAATTTGCTGCCATGATAATGAATAATGTCAGAGAAAGTTAATCTCCTTGCGGTGAAGAAACCTGAAGCAAATCCATTGACAATCACTAAAAACTAAGCTCCCAAAATGCAAGCTTTAATCCACTTACACCAATGCATAGAAAAACCCATCTTCCAAAGCACTAAAAAAAAAGGATAAAAAAACTCTATCATAAGCCTTCTACATGTCCAATTTGATGACAAAATTAGATGACTAGTTAAAATTGATAGAATGAAGAACTTCATAAGCAACCATTGCTCCCTCCATAGTTTTTTTAGCTTGGAACAAATCCACCTTGTTTGGGGGAAATGATATGTGGGAGAAGGTGTTGAAGATGTAAATAAGTAGCTTTGGAGAAAATTTTGATAGTCAAATTACATAGAGATATAGGGTGAAAATCAACATATGTTTTGGGCTCCTTAAGTTTGGGATTAAAACAATATTTGTAGAGTTGAAATACTTGAGCATAGATCTAGTTTTCTAAGATTCTTCCAAAGCAATAAGTAAATTCCAACCAATAAATTCCCAGCAACTCTAAAAGAATAATGTAGTAAAACCATCTGGGCCTGGAGCTTTGTCAAGAGGAAATGAAATACTACCTCTCAATTCTTGCAAGGTAAAAGGAGCCATAAGTTTTTAATTCTCATATGGAGACACCAATTTTGGGATAGATTGAAGGAGATCATCCACTTGTGAAGGAAGGGGAGATGGGTATTTTGTAGGGGCAAGAAGATCTGAAAAAAACTTGACACTTTCATCTCTAATTTTTTGAGCATTAGATAAAAAATTTCTCGATTCTAAGGCTTTGATTTGAAAGAAATTTTGAGCAACTCTTTTTTTTTCTGCGAAAGCATGAAAGAATTTTGTATTTTTTTCTCCTTGTTTTAACCATACTTTTTTGGACTTTTGAGGCCAATATTCTTCCTCCCTACTGCACAATTGTTCCCACTTTTGTTGAAGACCTTTTTGCTTTACATAAATATCATGATTCATCCCCAATTAAATGGTGATGTTAAATATTTCCTCGAATTGTGACTGAACTACCTCTTTTTGTTTGAATACATTCTTAAAAACATATTGATTCCAATTTTTGATCTGAGTCTTAACATGTTTTAGTTTACATGCAAATTGGTGCATCCTCGAACCTGAGACAAAAGAAGCATTGACCGACCATTGTTTTACAAGTGGCAAGAAATGTGGATGACACAAACACATTTTGTCAAATTTAAAAGAGGCTTTGAGCTGATCTTGATTAACACTGGTAGGTTTATTGATATTGATTGAGATTGGAAAATGATTAGACTCTATTATTATTGACAAATTTTTTGACTAAAAATGATAATTATCTAATTTCCAATCAAGTGATAGCAAAAATCTATCCAACCGAACTACATTTTGTGTAAAACCTATCCTCCTATTTGTCCATGTAAAATTACCATTCAGGGATTTAAAAATCCATGACATCATCATTTTCCACAAATTGTGAGAAATCTTGAATAGTTTTTAGAGGAGGGTAGATGCCACCAACCTTCTCTTCTTGATTCAGGATTGCATTAAAATCACCTCCCAAAATGACTTGATTAGAGTTTTACATTTGTATTAACTGAGAGAGCTTATCCCAAATTATAAGCTTGTCTTGTGAAGAAGTGGGAACATATACATTTACTCGAGTGAAGGAAACATCAAAATCTAACATCTTCAACACTTGAAAATTGGAATGTTGAGAGATAATTTGTCCTTAAATGAATAAGGGATTCCAAAGAATAGCAAGACCACCAGAAGCTCCACTACTAGGAGAATGAAATAAAGACTACTTTTCCATTTAGATAAGGTATTATCAAATGAGACTTGTGATAATTTGGTCTCTTGTAACATAACAATATCAGCTTTCATGTTTGCAATTGACTAGTGAATCTGTTTCCTTTTGTTAGAGGCATTAATGCCTCTGACATTCCATCAATTTATTTTCATTATTGACAAGGAGAAACCTTTGTTCTCCTCATCACTCTTTTGGTGATAAAAAATTATTGTCCAATGTAGATTGAACCCTTGAAGCTATCTTAGATTTAGTTTTAGAACCTTTAGATCTACCTCTTGATTTAGGTGTCTTGCAAGAATATTGATGGAGAGAAGGAGACTAAACAATTGAGAAGGTTTGATGATGATCAAAAGAACTAAAGGAATTCTGGAACTATGATTCAGACTGATCCCTAGAAACCTCAATTCTCCCAAATTTGTGTCCTCATATTGAGAGGGCAAGCTGTTATTTACTTGCTGAAATAAACAATCCTCCACTCCTAAAGGGTCATTAATGGTAAGGGAATCTAATAACAGCTATGCTCTATCAACTTGACCTATATTCTCCTCAAGATTTATAATCTTATAGTGGTTAGCATTCTTAGGAGTTTTCTAGCTATTCTAAAACTTGAACTTCTTAAGCATGTCATTAAGGTGAAAAGGCACCTACTCGCCAATATCACAACCTTCTTCTTCTGCAATCTCATAAATAATATTAGAAACAATTGAGGAAACAACCTAATTGCCAATTTGAAGAGTTTCCAATCTAAAACTCATCTTTAGTCATCAAAACCTGAGCTTTAGAAGACTCTAAATGATTCTACAATAGTAGTGGGGCCTTTTTGTGTAGAGGGAATTTAAATGACATAGCAAAGTGGGACTCCTTAGAGTAGGCAGAAGAGCTTTTAAGGAAAAACAAAAGAGTTTTCAAAGCAAGAAAAAACTCAAAACCTGTAGCTCTACTCAAGACCAAGCTATTATGATCATGTAATGATTCTATAGGACACGTTTCCTTTTCTAGAACTACTTTGTTTGAACAAAAGTTGGGATCTGAACTATGATCGTAACAAACAAATATTACTCCTAATCTAACTTTTGGCATTGAGAATTGAAATGCCCTAATTGAGTTTGAAATTTTTGCATTGTTTGCTCGATAGAAATATGTTGTTAGAATTATTTGGATAACTAAATTGGTTATCCAAGGTCCAAATGCCCTATTAATACTTTTTCACTACTTTTAATGAATACATACACTTTTCATCCATCCAAACTTTAAATCAACCATATTAGCAAGTTACAGTAAATCAACATGCAAAGATAAAACATGCAAGATCAACACATGACACAATGATTTATGTGGAAACCCAATTTGGGAAAAACCACCAATAACATGATACTTGATTCTCACTCTTCTGAAATGATGCCCTGTTAAAAGCCTGCCCTATTAAAGGCTTACAACACAATGTTAAATGTGACCTTGTTAGAGGATTTCACCAAATTGTTAGGAATGGGCCTGGTTAAAGGACTTTAGAACATTCACTTGGAATGTCACCATATTAAAGGATTTATCTCATGGCTATTAAACCAAGCTAAGTCCATATGATTTAAACTTTACTGTTACAATTGCTAGAAAGTAACGATAATGGTCTTTTAATCTGATATAACTTACAACATACTTTGCAGATTTCAGATCACACTTTCAGTTCAATCCTAATGCTTGGCTTCAATCACTTCAACTCTGACTGCTTGACTTCTTCTCAAGCTTCATCTCCTTGAGTCTTCTAACTCATTGTACCAATGCATCCATATCAGGGGTCTTCTTACTGAAATAGAGTCACTATGCTCTCTTATCTCCTTAGCACCTCCTTCAACATTTCATGCTTTCATGCTTGATCGCCTCTCTCTCTCTCTCCCTCTCTCTCTCTCTCTCTCTCTCTCTCTCTCTCTCTCTCTCTCTCTCTCTCTCTCTCTCTCTCTCTTTTATTAACTTATGACTCCTTAAATAGAAATCTAATTTTCCTTTGCCGCTCATTTCTCCCTCTCCAATTTTAGGGTTTTGAATGGATTAGGTAGGATTCAATTTATCTACCTCATATCTTGTTCATATCTTCAAACTTCGTTAGTTGTATTCTTAAAAAAATTTTACATGGTGTTATGTGCCACCAGCTCATCATTCTTATCTTCCATTTTAATTTACAAACTTCTAGATAACAACCTTATTGGCTTAGATCTGGCGAATCTTCAATTTTCAAAATAATGCAGCAACTTGGCATTATTGATTTACTGGTGCTCAACATCTCTGTGTTACTCGGCACTATTGGTTTTACTGGTGCTCGGCATCTCTGTGTTACTCCCCACCTATCTCTGCTCGGCACTCGATATCACTTGACACTTGAACTTGCTCGGCACTTGAAGTTTACTCGGCACTTGAACTTGCTCGGCACTTGAACTTGCTCGACACTTGAAGTTTACTTGGCACTTACTAAGAATTTTCTTGGCACATACTAGCTTGCTCAACTCCTTCTCTCTAATGAACTTAGTTGAGCTTTACAAGTGTCTTAGCTAAAACCTTACATCTTTGATATGTTTTAGTGTGCCCATTCTCTGTATCTTATAGTATGTCATCAAATACACTTTTTCATCAATGGATTAGTTGATCCTTGTACTTCATTACAGCATAATGACTCCAACCTTTCTCTAGGTGTTCTAGTTACATTCTTATTGATTTCCTCCTCCTTGACAATCAACTAAATTATAGTATTTGGATCACTAAAGCAATTGTCATTCCTGCAAGTAGCAAGTTTGACATCAACAACAAAAAAATGATTGAGAACATTCTTTACCAGTTCCATATATCATTCCAACAACTTTTCTTATGATCATTTCAATCATTTCCAACAATCTCCCTCTTTGGCATTGATGGCAAACCAAACTGATCAATCGATCAACTTAGTTACCACCAAGATTGTATACGTTGTTTGCTATATTTCTTTGCTACTGCATCTTTTACTACTGATCTCATATATCTCCCTCTTTCTTATATATTGATAAGGTTTTTGCACATTTCTCCCTCTTTGACATAAATGCCAAAGATGTAGCATTTTTATCATGCTAAATATGAGCTTTGGCTTCTTGTTGTTTTCTCCCTCTGTCACCATGCTTGTGACTAATTTGGAGTTTTTGCTCCTGCTATCATCTTCTACATCACTCTTCTGATATTTCAATGATTTGTTTTTGTTGATGCAGGGCAACATCCTTGTTGGTTTAAACTACTTGAGTTAGGGGTATTACCCCCGACTTGCCTCTAAGATATTCATAAGCATCCTTGGGCAATGGTTTGGTGAAGATATCTGCAGTTTGTTCCTTTGTGTGAATGTATTCCAACTTCACTTGTTTGTCTTCTACCAATTCTCTAACATAATGATACTTGATTGTGATATGCTTGGTTTTTGCATGCATCACTGGATTTTTGGATATGATTATAGCACTTGTATTATCACAATATAATATCACAAGTTTTGTTACCTCTTCTTTCATTCCTTTCAATAGATGTGTGAGCCATACAATGTTTGTGCAATTGACTGCAACTGCTACATATTCTGACTCTGCAGTGGACTGGGATTTACATGTTTGTTTCTTGCTAGTCCAGGTAACTAGCCTTTTACCTAGAAATAATGCACCTCCACTTGTGCTTTTTTTTATCATCAATGTTGCCTCCCCAGCCTGCATCTGTATATGCATTGAGCTCAAATTTTTC
The DNA here is from genome assembly GCA_028749045.1 of Cupressus sempervirens. Taxonomy (NCBI): domain Eukaryota; kingdom Viridiplantae; phylum Streptophyta; class Pinopsida; order Cupressales; family Cupressaceae; genus Cupressus; species Cupressus sempervirens. The sequence goes on from CM053787.1 coordinate 656,950,535, forward strand.
ATTCTTTTTGTAGTATAGACCAAAGTTATCAGTTCCTTTAAGATATCTCATTATTCTTTTTACTGCTATGAGATGATTTTCTTTGGGATTAGTAGAGAATCTAGCTACTATTCCAACTGCTAATGCTATGTCTGGTCTACTATGTACAACATATTGTAGTTTTCCAATCATGGATCTGTACATTGTTTGATTGGCTTCAGTTGATTCATCATTTTTGGATAGCTTATTTCCTATTGCCATTGGTGTGCTGACTGGTTTGGATTCCTCCAATCCAAATGTTTTAAGAATCTATTTGATGTACTTTGATTGTGTCACAAATATACCATGTTTGAGTTGATGTACTTGCAATCCAACAAAGAATTTGATTTATCCAAACATAGACATCTCAAATTCATGTTTCATTTTATCAGCAAAGCCTTTGCATAGTACTTCCTTTCCACCAAACACTATGTCATCCACAAGGATTTTAGATACAATAATGTCTTTACCTTCTTCTGCTTTGATATACATGTTGTTATCATTAGTTCTTTCAAATCCAATTTGCACTAGATACTTGTGAAGTCTCTCATACCATGCTCTAGGTGTTTATTTCAAACCATAGAGTGCTTTATGTAGCTTACACACCATATCCCTATTTTTTTCATCAACAAATCCTTCTGGTTGTTCAATGTAGACTTCTTCTTCTAGTATACCATTTAAGAAAGCAGATTTTACATCCATCTGATAGACTTTAAAATCTTTGTAGGCAGCATATGCAAGTAAAGTTCTTACTCCTTCCATTCTAGCAATAGGGGCAAATGTTTCTCCATAGTCTATTCCTTCTTCTTAAGCATAACCCTTGCATACTAGTCTAGCTTTGTTTCCGGTAATCTCACCATTCTCATCTAGCTTGTTTTTGAATACCCACTTGGTGCCAATCACATTCTTGTCAGTTGGTCTAGGAACCAAACTCCAAGTTTGTTTTTTCTTTATTTGATCAATTTCTTCTTCCATAGCTTTACACCAGTTATCATCTTGTAATGCACCATATACTGTCTTGGGTTCAGATTTGCTAATCAGACATGATTCATGTCTTAGTCCATTCCTTGTCATTGGTCTTGCATTTTTGTCACCAATTATCTGTTCAGCAGGGTGATGTCTTTTTACATATTTGGATAATCTTGGCTCTATCCTTGTTTCCATGTTTGATCTTTCAGATTCAGGATCACTATGCACTTCATTGTCAGGTTGTTCTTCATCATGTGTACTGTCTTCAAAATCAGATTGTGCATTTTCTTCATTCTGCAACTCGGCTTCTGAATGCAACTCGACATTCACTGGTTGTGACTCAGCTAAAACTGATACTTGTTGTTGATTTTTAATTTGATTGACATCATCCTCATCAATAGTCATTTCTTCATAAGAATACACAAAGGTTCTGTACTCTTCCATTTTCTTTGGTACTTCAGCTTGGACTTCTGTGTGCTCATCAAAATTTACATTTGCACTTTCCACAATTTTGTTAGTGTTAATATTCAAACACTTATATGCCTTACTTCTAGTGGAGTAACCAAGAAATATACCTTCATCACTTTTTGCATCAAAATTTCCATTTCTAGCATCTTTAAGGATAAAGCATTTGCAGCCAAACACTTTGAAATGTTTTACATTGGGTGAGTGACCATACCATAATTCAAAAGGTGTTGTATATGTACCTTTCCTAACTTGTACTCGGTTCAGTGTATGAATAACTACACTTACAGCTTCTCTCCAGTATTTTAGAGCAACAATCTTTTCCATCATTAGTGTTTTGGCACAGTCAATCACATATCTATTTCTTCTTTCGGCAATTCCATTTTGTGGGGGAGTTCTAGGAGCTGACGTTTGTCTTTTGATTCCTTTATCATTACAAAATATCTCGAATTCATTTGATGTGAATTCACCACCTCTATCTGATCTTAGGCATTTCAAGCTTTTTCCTATTTCCTTTTCAATTCTAGCCACATACCACTTAAACATTTGAAAAGCATCAAATTTTTGTTTTAAGAACATAATAGTCATCATCCTAAAATAGTCATCAACAAACAACATTATGTATTTATCTCCTCTATAGCTTTGTACTTCCATTGGACCACATAAGTCAGTATGAACTAATTCAAGTACTTCTTTAGATGTATAGTTTTTGCTCTTGAAACTTGACTTAGTCATCTTTTCTAGCTGACATTGTTTGCACATGATATTATCAGGCTTCTTCAATTTTGGTAAACCTCTGACTTTCTTCATTTTACTGATGTTGACTAGATTGTCAAATTTGACATGACATAATCTTCTATGCCATAACCATTCATCATCAAGTTTTGCAATAAAACAAGAAGCATCATCCATATAAGGTAAAATAGATTACTCTTTGTTTGATCTCTTTTTCCTATCAGTTTACCATCAGTATCATAGATTTTTGCAATTTTGTTTTCAAATTCCACTTTGCATCCTATATTGCCTAACTGTGAGACACTCAGCCTAACTGTGAGACACTCAGTAAATTGTAGTTTAATCCTTCAACATAGTATGCATTATCACATGAAATTTGTTCTGTGAGCTTAATGGAACCTTTTCCTTTGATTTGACATGGAGCATCATTACCAAATCTAACACTATTTCCATCATACTGAGAAAAGTTAACAAACTTACTTTTTTCTCCTATCATGTGATGTGAGCATCCACTGTCTATGATCCACCTGTCATTTTTGTTTATACATGTTACCAGTGCTGTGGGCTCTTCTTCATTAGATTGATCCTTCATGGCTACATACACAACTTCATCATCATTGTCATCAGAATTTTCTTCAACAATGTAACATTTCTTACCTTTTTCTTTGTAATCTCTTTTGTCATCATCTCTTCTGTACTTATATTTGTTGCCTTCCTTGGAATCCTTTTTCTATGGGCACCTGGCAGCAATATGACCTACTTCATTGCAATTGAAACAAATGTTAGGCATCTTACCTTTGAATTTTCCTTTACCTCTGTGAAATCTTCTAGCAAGCAATGCTTCCAATTGTTCCACATCTTCCTCATCAGTGCTGCTGTCACTAGATACATACTTCATTTTTCTTCCTTTCTTTGATTCCACCTGTTCAACATCTTTCAGTGATAAATTGGCCTTAAAGGCAGATTCATCATTCTCTGGTCTGTAGTTGTCAAAATTAGATAACTCAAATACAGTGAGTCTACCTATTATTCCTTTAAAACTTAGATTGTTTCCTGGTATAAATCTTAGTTCTTGTATTGTTGATACTCTAATAGCATAGATAGGAAGCAAGGTTCTTAAGAACTTACTATTAACAGTATCTTCATCTAATTGACCACTCAAGCATCTTATTGCACTTACCACTTCCTTTATTCTTGCACCATACTGAGAAGCGTTATCATTTTCCTCCATTTTCATGTCATCAAACTTTCCTCTGAGACTTTCTCTTTTTGCTCTTTGTACATTCTAATCTCCTCCATAGATGTCTAATAGGGCTTTCCACATTTTGAATGCAGTATCACATCCTTTGGTATCATCAAATTTAGCATAGTTGAGTGCAGAGGCAATTTCCAGCATTGTCTAATTGTGTTCTTGCTTGTTTTTCATATCTTCTGCAGTAGGAGCACCTGTTGGATCTACATGTTCAGTGACAATTGAATTCTAGGCATTATCTCCTATGGATCCAAGATGTAGCTTCATCAAGCTTTGCCATGCAACAAAGTTATCTTTATTGAGCTTGGGAACTTCTCTCTTAGGCATTTTGATCTTTTCTGCTTATAGTTCCTTTAAACTAAGTCAGTAGTAAGGCTCTGGTACCAATTGTCAGAATTCTTTAGAATAACTAAGAGCGGGGGAGGGGGATGAATTGGTTATCCAAGGCCCAAATGCCCTATTAATACTTTTTCACTACTTTTAATGAATCCATACACTTTTCATCCATCCAAACTTTGAATCAACCATATTAGCAAGTTACAGTAAATCAACATGCAAAGATAAAACATGCAAGATCAACACATGACACAATGATTTACGTGGAAACCCAATTTGGGAAAAACCACCAGTAACATGCTACTTGATTCTCACTCTTCTAAAGTGATGCCCTGTTAAAAGTCTGCCATGTTAAAGGCTTACAACACATTGTTAAATGTGACCTTGTTAGAGGATTTCACCAAACTATTAGGAATGGACCTAGTTAAAGGACTTTAGAACATTCACTTGGAATGTCACCCTATTAAAGGATTTATCTCATGGCTATTAAACCAACCTAAGTGCATAGGATTTAAACTTTACTGTTACAATTGCTAGAAAGTAACAATAATGGTCTTTTGATCTGATATAACTTACAACATACTTTGCAGATTTCAGATCAGACTTTCAGTTCAATCCTAATGCTTGGCTTCAATCACTTCATCTTTGACTGCTTGACTTCTTCTCAAGCTTCGTCTCCTTGAGTCTTCTAACTCATTGTACCAATGCATCCATATCAAGGGTCTTCTTACTGAAACAAAGTAACTATGCTCTCTTATCTCCTTAGCACCTCCTTTAGCATTTCATGCTTTCATGCTTGATCGCCTCTCTCTCTCTCTCTCTCTCTTTTATTAACTTATGACTCCTTAAATAGAAATATAATTTTCCTTTTCCGCTCATTTCTCCCTCTCCAATTTTAGGGTTTCAAATGAATTAGGTAGGAGACAATGTATCTACCTCATATCTTGTTCTTATCTTCAAACTTCGTCAGTTGTATTCTTAAAAGTGTTTTACATGGTGTTTTGTGCCACCAGTTCATCATTCTTATCCTTCATTTTAATTTACAAACTTCTAGATAACAACCTTGTTGGCTTAGATCTGGTGAATCTTCGATTTTCAAAATAATGTAGCAACTCGACATTATTGATTTACTGGTGCTCGACATCTCTATGTTACTCGACACTATTGGTTTTATTGGTGCTCGGCATCTCTGTGTTACTTAGCACCTATCTCTACTCGGCACTCGATATCACTCAGCACTTGAACTTGCTTGGCACTTGAAGTTTACTTGGCACTTGAACTTGCTCGGTACTTGAACTTGCTCAGCACTTGAAGTTTACTTGGCACTTACTAAGAATTTTCTCGGCACATACTAGCTTGCTCAGCTCCTTCTCTCTAATGAACTTAGTTGAGCTTTACAAATGTCTTAGCTAAAACCTTACATCTTTGATCTGTTTCAATGTGCCCATTCTCTGTATCTTATAGTATGTCATCAAATACACTTTTTTGTCAATGGCTTCATTGATCCTTGTACTTCATTAAAACATCATAACTTCAACCTTTCTCTAGGTGTTCTAGTTACATTCTTATTGATTGCCTCCTCCTTAACAATCAACTAATTGATAGTATTTAAATCACTAAAGCAATTGTCATTCCTGCAAGTAGAAAATTTGACATCAATGACAAAACAATGATTGAGAACATTCTTTACCAGTTCCATATATCATTCCAACAACTTTTCTTATGATCATTTCAATCATTTCCAACATATGTATGGGGAAAGATTTATGCATGTCTAGAAGTAGGAAAACTCAAATATGGAGGTGTGGACGATCATAATGAATAAGGTCATGCTTAGTAAAGATTCCCAATTTATTAGCCATAATTTCAATAATTTGGGGGTCCCAATACTCAAGAGGTAAAGATGGGAAAGAGATCCAGTAGGGATAGAATTGAATATCAATAGGCTGAACTTTGAAATTAGGAATCCAAACCATAGTGAAAAGACCCACCCCACAACAAAACCAACTTTTTTGCTTATGGACAAAATCCATAAACATCTTGGAATCAAATAAAGCTACAAAGTATTTAGATTCCAAGTCAATATAAAAGATATCTTTAATGCCTGACCATGAAGGAAAAAGCCCATGCTTTGACATTAGGAAAAATCTAGAAAGTTCAATGAAAACTTACCTATCAGAGCAGATTTCCAAAGATAATAAACTGAGTTTTGCAACAAATGACTTCAGAGTGTAATTTCCATTTGATCTAAATGTTTGACAGGAAGCTGAATGGAATCAATTGTAGGGACTTTCTTTTTCTGCCAGACCTGATGAGATTTATTTGGTTTGAGGGGAGCCCTAGATGGAGCCTAGGCCACACAACCTAGGTTTGAATCATCAAACAGTAGCTATGACTTCAATCCATCAAGTTCTAGTAACTCAGCTAAAATGAAATATCCCTTCCCTTCTCCAAATTGGAACTATTGACCATTTCTCTTAAGGGGGACTCTATGATGGGAGTTGGAGAAATGGGTGGAGCTCTGGGGAAAATATCAAAAATGGGTTGTTTCTTATGATGAAGATGATGGTTAATGGGAATTTATTATTGATTTAATTTACTAATGAGTATTGGTATTTCATTTCTTGGAAAATATAGCTTTTAGCATGTTTATTTATTGCCTATTCTATAGGAACTTCAGGTCGTAACTTGAACAAAAATTGATTTATATGAAATTTCATTAGTTTATGACAACAACTATATTAAGTGATCACATCAAATTATACTTTTATTTTTCATGCTATATTGGACCTTGCATTTCTAGCTTCATGGAAGGAAACCTATTATTGAGAATTGAGAAAAGACCATTAAAATAATTAAATCAATCATGAACACCCAATGAAAAATACAAAAGTAAATGACTATAAACATATTTTTTACCTTCACCTACCAATGAATCTTGTCTCCATTGTCATCCTAGCCTTTGAATGACTTGATTAATGATCTCTCAAATTTGATGATCAACCCCTTCTTCAAGATATGCTTCAAACATGTGGAGATTATAGAGATTCAATGAAAAAACCAAGATGAGATTGTAGAACACTCTTAAACTATATGAGATGATGGATGAGAAGTGGAATATGATCATTATTCCATTGTCATAATAGCTATTCTATAATGCTCTTGAATGTCTAAAATACTTAATAATTGCTCAGAAATGCTAGAAAATCCTACAATTATATGTTTCTTAAAATTGCTAGTTATCTTTCTTGTGGGAGTGAAAGCATCTTCTATATATTTTTGGAAAACCTTATCCTTGGTGAAAGGCTCCAATGGTTGTGAGTGAAAGTTGGACAAATGGAGGATCAAGATTGACTTTGTTGGAAGACTAAGAGAAAGGAAGATTTGGATGGGATGCAAGAGGAAGAATAGGGGTCGTGTTCTTCTCATCTAGACATGTGGAAATGGAAGAAACATTTCATGTATCTTACAAAGGCCATTGATATAAGAGTAGTGAGACTCTACTCTCAATGAGGACCTTTGTACAAGTGTCCTATGAGACATCTTTAACTAATTGAGGTGGCTTGAGCATCCACTAAAATTTAGGGAAGGTGGTAAGAATTTTTTCATAAAGAGATATTGTCCCCAAGACCAAGTCATGCAAGGGAAAGTGTCCCTATGACTCTTTCCTTTGATGACACATAATCCTCTTTGAATTAAAATCATATTAATCATGAGATTCTATATGAAATGCAACTATTTTTTTTGTTTATGTACAATAGCTTCAATCTTATTAATAAAAAAATTGTTTCATCCTAAAAGAAATAATGGAAAAATGTAGAAAGCATATCTAAGAATGAACCCATAATCTATAAAAGGAACATCAAATGCAAATGAGATGAATGTGTATGAAATGTAGGAGTTTCCTATCAAAGGGAAATGACTACAATATTTCATGGCATGATGCATATTATAATGGAAGATTATGTAGATGACATTCTAGGTAAAGAAAAAATAAGGAAAGATCATTTGCAAGAGTTAGACAAGATATTGACTAGAATGGAAAAGTACGATGTAAGGTTGAATCCTAAGAAATGTGCAACAAGGTGATATTACTATTTTCTTCGAAACTATGTGACAAACATTATTTCAAAGAGGTGAAAATTTATACACTAAATTTTTTTCAATTCATTTAATTAAATAATTTAATATTTAATTAATATTTTCTTCTATTAACTATTATAAATTATTTAATTCATTAAGTTGATTCACCTAGGTAATTCCACACTATTATAAGTCCTATAATTAGTCTTATTAAGTGATTTAATTAATTACTTAATTACACAATAGTCGATGTGACTTAGTCCTCTAGTCTGTCACATAACAAATCACATTTACACCAATCATTAATTTTAATTAATTATTAATTATCCCTAGTTGTATCACACACAAGTCCAACCTAAGGTGTCAAAGAGGAATATTTATCCTCAAAGAAATGGGTAATAGGGATGCTTTCCCTCACATGACTTATTCCTAGGGATACTTGCATCTTTGTGAAAATTTCCTTGTTACCTTCCCTACATTTTGGTGGATGGTAAAGCCACTTCACTAAGTGAAGGGTTCAAGTTATGGGATAAGTTTTACAAAGAGTATTCAGTGAGAGTAGATCCTCATCACTCTCTCTCAATGGTCTCTATGAGATGGATGGCATGTTGTTTCCATTTCCACATCAAATTCTTTTGTGTTAAGGTGAGAAGAACATGACACTATTATTTCTCCCACATCTCAACTAATCCCTCCTTTCTCTCATTCGTCCAATGAAGTCAATCTTGACCTTGTAAATTTTAAACTTTCAATCACAATCATTGGATCATGCCACCTCAACTAAGCTCTCCTAAAATTCTAGAAAAAGAGCCTTTATTCCGTAACAAAAGCTAATCAGAAACTTTGAGCAATAGGAAATCATAGCAATTTTGAGAAATTATAAAGAATACTAGAAATTCAATAGCATTGTAGCATCAGTATAATAGAAATGAATTAAGGATCATTATCCATTTCTTGTCCATCATTTCAAGTTCTAGTTGAAGAGAATTCTAGGATCACATCTTAGTTTTTGCATTGGATTTGTATAATCTCCACACTTTTGAAGCATGTATTGAAGGAGTCGATCATCAAATTTGAGAGCTCACTAATCAAGTCATTTAAATGATAGAAGGACAACAAAGATAAGCTACATTGGTAGGTAAAGGTAAAAATTATATTTTTAGTTAGTATAATAGTCTTTTCTTCATTCACAATAATTTTGCATACATGGTATTCTTATGGATTTGGGTCCTAGCCTATATTATTGGAATACATTTTATTTATCATCAGGATTTACAATTGGATAAGCCAGCTTGTGATTAGTGATCTTGCATAGAAGTGGGTTAGTATTTTTTAGATAGGGGGAGGTGGTAGAGGGATGTCAAATAGAATTTGGTAATGAGGAAAACCAATGCATCTAATAATAAAATTAGGTTTGTAGTAATGAGGCATGTCTATTAAATTTTTTAAATGCACTTGTAAGCCAACTCAATGATAATGAAGATTATTGTTCTTTAAGATCATTGTTCTTTATTTTGTGGTCTTGACTGTTTCTTTATTTAGTCATTTTTGTTATGTTGCCTCTATCTGCAAGGTTGGTCATCTCCATATGAGATTTCTCTTCCCTTGACTATGTTAGTTAGACAGGTGGATTTATGGTCCAGAACATCATATTGATTAGGTACAATAGGGTTTGTAGGTCTAAATACATTCTTATTAGTAGCCTCCAACAAATATTAACATAAATTGAGAAATCATCCACCTTAATATCTCACATTTTAAAATAATTTCTAAAACATGTCCCCACCTTTATTTCTCCTATTGAACTTTCCATCTAAGAATTCTAACAACAAAATTAGGAAGTATCTTCTACACAAGCTCCCACTTGAATATGGATTAGTTCAACTCCAATAACTTGTAAGTGAAACTACAGGTGATTAGACTATGATGTCATTTGAAGGGAAGTATAGGGTCATGTAACAACTACCTATAGTAAGCTTGGGAAGAAGGTTGGATAAAATTTCCAAATATTTATAATAGTTACAAAAACTTTGGAAAAATAGAAATAAATAGAATGCATAAAAAAATGCAAAAAATTACATGGGAAGAATCCATTTGGAGGAGAAAAGCCCACACTTTTAAATTGGTGCATATTTTATTAAAAACCAAGAAGAAATTGCAATATACTTGTTAATTTATTATGCAAGAGTATCATCATCATAGATCCAGAGGAAAATCAATATCTATTATACTTTCAAACTAACATCATATTACACAACCATAAAATGATTCTTTAATAAACCAAGGTTAAGAAAAACATACAAAATATACATAGTTAGATATATGACCTAACTCTAAATAGTCAAATCTTATAATGATAAAAAACTACACTTAAAATGATCATTTTCCTACTATCAAAAGTCTTGGTGCACTTTTATATATTATAGTTAGCCAAAATGTAAAATTACAAGTGTTTATCTAGCATTTAGAATGCACATTATTGAGTGTTTAGAATACATTAGTAGGAAACATTACAAGTGCACATATCCAACTTTCAAAACACATTGTATCCAACATTTTGAATACATTAGTAGGCTTTTATTATTGCAATATTGAGGCACTATTTTCCTAATATTAGAAACAATAAGCAAGGGTGAAATACCAAGTGGAAAATAGTCACTTCATACCAATGGGGTAGGTTCTCTATATTAAATTAATTTGGGTATATAGTTAGTTTTTCTTTGTCAACTAGTAAGTATTTTTCAAATATTTAATATTTAATTTTTCTATAATTTTCACCTTCAAGTAATTTGAACTTAATCTTGTTGAATTGCCTATTGATTTTTTAATGACATCAAAATCAACATAACTAACTTTCACTTTCCTAGTGATCCATATCCAAGAAATTATGTTTAGAGAGTTGGATGGAATCCTCACATAGACTCAAAATAAGTAGTAAACCTTTATGTACATGAATGTTCCCATAACTCCTTATTTATTTTAATATCTTCACAATAGATAGAAAACTAGAGCTTTGTCATGGCTCAATAGATGGAAGGATAAACCTAATTACCCTTTCATCACCACCACAAAACATATACCTTTGAATTATGGAAATATGAAATCTTTATTCAAGTATTTTTTGTTATTGTATTATGAATACGTGCTCACAAAATGTTTAGTGAAGTGATGGAATCAAATAAATGAGTAATGAATAGCACGTAACCCCAATAGCTCAAGGTAGTAGGTATCAATATATCAAGTTTACTAAGGGACATTATGACCTTGAAAAAATTATCAACAAGCTATAGAATCATTTTCAACAAACTATAAAATGATTCTCATGATTAAACCTCGATGAGATCATTAAAGCAAGTACATTATATAAATATTAACTTTCTTTTATCCACATTAGTAGTTTTTATAAATGTTGTTAATTAAATAATTAGGAAAAGACTATATATGAATGTTAAATTTATGTAAATTTAATATCAATTTAATTAAATTTAGGATCTCTTTTTGGTACACTATAGGATTATAATCTAATTGTACATTTTTAGTCAACAATATATTTTTGTTTAGGTTTCTAATGAGATTATCTAATTTGTTTATAGATATAAATTAATCCATACATAACCTTTGAAATGTAATTTCAGCAATCCTAAATAGATTATTAATTTAACTTTTTAATTGATATTTAAAATAAAAATGTAAAAATCATTTAATTCATTCTGTATGCAATGATCAAAGTCACAAAATTATTTATCCATGCAAACATCTCTCAAACTCATCTATCATCATCGTTAATCTGATTAGGTGTGAAATGTTGGAATATTTAATGCTCTTGGCCATTTGCCCTTGGAGCCAAACGCCCACCTACCACCTCTGACGAATTGCAGAACAGACAAAAAATTAATATGGGTAGGTGAGTTTGAAAATGAGAGGGAAAATTTTTTTGGTCAGAACACAAAAGGGAATGCTCTCGTTTCATTTGACCAGAGAGAGACAAAAAAACCAGATTAGAAGTTGCAGAGAAGAGCAGTGGAAGAAGATCAACAGATCCAGTCGTCAGAGTGCAGAGAAAGAAGTTTGTTTATTTTGTGCCTGTAGTTGCACGTCTTCTCTCTGATCATTCTGTAAGTTTATTGTTCATTGGATTTGACCTGTGAAGTAGTGATTGCTCCAGGTGTTTTCTTATGGAGCCATTAGAGCTCCAAGTTTAAAGTTTGAAGTATTGAAGTCGTTTGGAGTTTTAGGGAAAATTTAGGGTTTTTTGGTTGAAGCTGAATGCTCCCAGATTTTGTATTGTTTTAAATCAAAGTTAAATACTAAGCAAGCAGGCATACTCGAATCTATTGTTCTTCCTCTCTACATTGCATTTGAGAAGATCTTTGTTGAATATTTTTTAGTTTTGAGTCTCTGGTTTTAATCGTGAAAAGTTTCACATGATATCCTAGTCCCTCAGCTTGGTCCCTGTTTGTCCATAGTGCAAGCCGAGCTCACTCGGCACCTTTCATTGTCGAGCACTCCTCTTTGTGCCAAGTTCACTTGACATCTGTTGCCTGTCACTCAGCACCTTCATGTGCCAAGCAAGTGTTGAGTAATTTTTGGCACTCGGCACCTTCCTGTGCCGAGCACTTTTCTTAAGTGCTGAGCAACCTGCCACTTAGCACCATCAAGTGCCGAGTAAAACTGGCACTCGACACCTTTATGTGCCGAACAACTTTTAAGTGCTGGATAATTTTTTTTTAGGTTTAGGGTTAAGTTGTGAGTTGATTTTAATCTATATTTCTCACATGGTATTAGAGCTTTGAGGCCCCACATCCACAGTGAGTTAGGGCATTTTTTTTTCTTGAGATATTTGACATGGCAGGAGATGTAGGAAAGATATGGCAGTAGCCACCATCATTTAATGGACAAAAAAATGATACATTTGCAAAGAAGATGAAGACCATTATGGTTGCAAATGATTTTTGGGAGTTTGTGGTAAATGGATTCAATGATGTGACCGATCCAACTCAATATGCTGCTCTCAAAAATGCACAAAAGACTCATTTGAAAGAGTTAAGGAGGAAGGATGCTAAAGCATTAAGTTTGATTGAAGCAGTAATGACAGAGACAATTTTTTCAAAGATTGCAGCAGAAAATTATGCAAAGGAAGCATAGGTTATCCTTGAGATGAACTTCAAGGGGACTGATAAAGTTCGTACAATAAAGCTAAAGAATATTAGGAGGGAGTTTGAGAACCTTCAGATAAAAGAGAATGAAGCAATTGCAAACTTCAGTTCAAGGACCTCCAATGTGATTAACCAACTGAAGTCAAATGGAGAAGATTATCAAGAGCAGAGGATAGTGGAGAAGATATTGAAGAGTTTACCTCATAAATATGACCATTTGGTCATGACCATAGAAGAGGCAAAAGACCTCACTGTTTTGACAATGGATGAGTTGATGGGTTCTCTTCAAACCCATGAGTATAGGATCAGTAGATCCACATCTTCTTCTACCCAAGACCAAGCATTCAAGGCTTAGTCAAATTCAAGAGGAAGGGGGAGAGGAAGAAATGGATTAGGTAGAAACTCCAGGGGTAGAGGCCGAGGTAATGGAGGACAAAGGCATGTTGCAGCAGAAAGCTCAGGAAGAGCAGATGGAGCAAGTAGCTTACAAAATACTTCAAGAGGAGGTAAGAAAAACTACAACTCAAATAAGGGTAATGTAGAATGCTACTACTATCATAAATATGGACATTATGCAAATGAATGTTGGAAGAAGCAAAAAGATTAGTCAGGACAAGCAAATGTGGCTGATGTGAATATGGGAAGTGAAAACATTGCCTTCATCATGTGTAATGTTGGTGAAGAAGGAATCTCTGAGGTTTGGTACCTCGACAGTGGATGTAGCAACCACATGAGTGGTAATGAAACCTTGTTTTCATTCATTGACAAGAGTTTCAAATTAGAAATTAAGATGGGTAACAATGGAACCCTACCAGTTGTGGGCAAAGGATCTATTATGGTCTACACCAAGAAAGGTGAGAAAAAGGAAATACAAAATGTGTATTTCGCCCCTGGTATGAAGCACAATTTGATGAGCATTGGTCAGCTCATTCAAAATGGATACAAAGTGATGATGGAGAATGACATGTGTGTCATTCAAGAAAAGGATGGGAGCAAGAACCTACTTGCAGTAGTTCAAATGACAAAGAACAGAATGTTTCCCTTAAGGATAGAGACATGTTTCTCATCTCAAGTTAGTGTTGCACCTCCCACACAATCAGCTCTAAGGAGTGTGATTGAAGACCCCTCACGGCTATGGTGCCTCAGGTAGGGTCATCTTGGCTATGTTGATTTGAATTTATTGTCAAATAAAAGAATGGTAGAAGGTTTGCCACATGTAGGAAATTCTTGTCACAAGTGTGAGGCTTGTATTTTGGGTAAGAAACATAGGCTTCCTTTTAATTCTAGAAATTCTAGGAGGGCTAGATATCCATTAGAGTTAGTGCATACTGACCTAGTCGGTCCTATGCAAGTTACTTCCATTGGGGGGAGTACTTATTTCATGACATTCATTGATGATTTCAGTCGTAGGACATGGGTGTATTTCTTAAAGAATAAATATGAAGCATTTGATAAATTTGTAAAATTTAAAGCCCAGGATGAAAGAGAATGTGGACACTATATTAAGGTCCTAAGATCAAATAGAGGAGGGGAGTATACCTCCAATTCTTTTGTAAATTTTTGCAGGAAACATGGCATAAAGAAAGAGCTCACAGCCAGCTATACACCACAGCAGAATGGAGTGGTTGAAAGAAAGAACAGGACCATTGTTGAAATGGCAAGGAGCATGATGAAAGAGAAAGGTCTCCCAACTAAATTTTGGGGAGAGGCTGTGGCAATAGCAGTTTACCTAATTAATAGGTGTCCTACAAAGGCAGTCTATGATAGAATTCCAATGGAAGCTTGGTCACGAATAAGATGGATAGTTGAACACCTAAGGGTGTTTGTATGTGTTGCATATGCACATGTGCCTAAAGAGAAAAGGTAAAAATTTGATGACAAAGGTGTGAAATGCATTTTCACAGGGTACAGCCCAGAATCAAAGGCATACAGATTGTATGACCCACTAAACAACAAGATGATGCTTTCAAGAGATGTGGAATTTCTTGAAAATCAATCTTGGTATGGACAAATTGATGAGTCACCAAGTACTTCTAGTAAAGTGTCATTTATGAATGAAGAGGATGTTGATGAACATCAAGAAGAAGGAGAAAATAGAACAAAAGGCAAGCAGATTCAGTCATTGCTGAGCTCCTCTAGGCATGACCGAGTGTCAATGCCGAGTAACAATGAAGACCGAGCTGGTCGGCAAAGCAGCAGCAGTGAAGATTCTAATCCCACACTCTCCTCCTTGTTACCAAGGAAGACCACGAGTCTTAGGGAGATATACCAAGATGAAAGGTATGAAGATTATGATGAGAGTGTTAATTTTACATTATTTTCTCATAGTGATCCAGTATATTTTGAGGAAGCAATCAAGGAGAAGAAATGGTGTAATGCCATGGATGAGGAAATAGATGCCATAGAAAGGAATGAGACATGGGAGCTAATTGAATTGCCTCCAAAGAAGCAAGTGATTGGAGTGAAATGGGTCGATAAGACCAAATGCAATACTGAAGGCAAGATTGATAAGCATAAGGCAAGGCTGGTAGTCAAGGGCTACAAATAGCAGTATGGAAGAGACTATGATGAGACCTATGCCCCAGTTGCAAGAATGGAAACCATGCATGCTATCATAGCAATTGCAGCTCAACATAAGTGGAAGGTATTTCAAATGGATGTGAAGTCTGCCTTCCTAAATGGTGTATTGAAAGAAGAAGTGTATGTGGAGCAGCCACCTAGTTATGAAGTTGCAGGTGAAGAGAACAAAGTATATAGATTGAAGAGAGCTCTCTATGGGCTCAAGCAAGCTCCACGGGCATGGTACAGTAGGATTGACTCATATTTGATGAGCAATGGCTTTAGAAAAAGCAATGGTGACCCCACTCTCTACATCAAGGCAGCAAATGGTAATGTGTTGATTGTTGTCTTGTATGTAGATGATTTGATTTGTGCTGGAAATGACAAGGCTCTAATTGGTGAGTTCAAAGAGGCCATGAAAAGTGAATTTGAAATGAGAGACCTAGGTCTCTTGAAATACTTTCTAGGCATAAAAGTAAAACAAATGCATGATGGCATATTCATCTCTCAAGAAAAGTATGCAGAGCAGATATTGGAGAGATTCAAAATGCAGAACAGTAAGGCAACCCCAACACTGAAATGTCCCTTTTCTAATTTTACATGATATTTCCAACCTTTAATCAGATCTTTAAGATCAAACAACTAATATCACAAAGATCCTCCAAATTTCTCAAGAAACCCCAAATTGGGTATGCCAGAAATTGTGCCAAAAGCTTCACAGCTTCACCAATTATTAATAAATCTGAAAGTGAACATTTTTACAGAAATTTAAGCAGCATAACAGCCTAAAAAATGACATTTCCAGATCCATATAACCTTTACACAACAGTTCTCAAATGTAGGACAAAAACTATGCTCATTGGGCTCCCGAAATTAACACAAAAATGCTCGGAAACACCACACAACACTAATAAACTATCTCAAAAGTTTAATCACATCCCAATACATATATTCAGCTCTATTTTAACAGCTTAAAGTCTGAAATACAGCAGCAACCAAAACTGATATGAAATGCTCAACTAAAAACACCAAACTCATGCAAAAAACACACCCAAAAACCCACAAATCTACACTGTTCAGCACAAAGGCAAACTCTGTATGAGCATGCACATGGAATGGCTTCAAACTCCTATCCTTAGCCTTCCTGGAAACCTACAAACTCCCGTTCTTGGGTCTCCCTGGAAACCTGCAAACTCCCGTTCTTGGGTCTCCTTCTCCACAGGTTTGGTAGCCTTTGAAGAATAACAAAGAATGAGCAAAAATCAAGTTCTCCAATCCGCCCAAAATGCCTCCAAACCCCTTAAAAGAGGGCATAACTGTAACTCATGTCCAAGAGAGGTTAATGAAACATATTTTAATAATAATTTTCATTTATTAGTCCAACAATTTCCAAAGATTAACCCCCTATTTTCGAAACTTCACTTTCTTGGGCCTGCCTGACTTAGCAAAGATTATTATTTTTTAATTATTTGAAAAGGGGACATGACAAGTCCTCCCCTCCCAAACATTTCTTGTCCTCAAGCAATGGTTGAACAATAAACCAATCAATCCACCTAGATCCCAAATGTAGTCATGAACTATACTACTACCAATTAACACAGGCTCCTGCAATACCCTCTGCAATATGACCAAGAGGAATCCATAATCAAACTGACAATTATAGCTCAACCAAACTCTGAAATCACCACTACCACAATCAAAAACCCATGAGGCACAAACTCTTAGAACATCAGAACCCAAGCAAAGTGGACAAATCAAACTACCAATACAGTAAATACCATCAATGCATCCCACTAGCCTATACGGAATGCACAATCCAACTCTGCAACAATGGTGAATGCTCTCGAATGAAACTGTACCAAGTATGGAGAATCCACACACTGTACAACTCCTGCAGTCAACACAACTTTGCAAATCACTGGTCACTATCTCATAACCATAACTACCATGCACCCCTGATGGTGAAAAGCCATCACAAGATAAATAGCAAGAATTGGAACCCAAACCAAATCTTCCTGCCATCAACTCCTCAACACAAGGATCAAATGCTAACTGATGTACATACCTTGCAATTTAATGTTGATAAAAAAAACCAACCTTAGTCAACAACTCACCATGAACAAGTGATACAACCCACTGTGACTGATCACCAGCTAAGTCAGGAGATGTCATAGCCAAAGGAGTAGAATCAATAACAACACCCGCTGAAGCATCACTCTGAAACTCCTGTTCTAAGTCATGTATTATCAAGCTGTCAACTGTAGAACCTATCGCCATGTCATGCCCATCACAACTCTCATCTTGAGGCATCAAATTCTCCCATAACTGATGATAAGCACTAGGAACCAAAGTACATCTCTGTATCATTATCTCATCAACATGGTCATCAAAGGTAAATTGATGAGCATACCTCATAGTGTAATGCCGATAGAATGCACCAATCTTAGTCAGTGGCTCAGACTGTAATCCAAATGAAACTAACTGCAATTGATCATTAACCATGTTGGAACTAACTACTACCTCCGAAGATATCACCAAGGGAGTAGTGTTACTAGTAGTAACCATGCCAACTGCCGACTCACCAACATCACACATGATCTTTGATAAATCTCTAGTCTCTGTGCCATCAATACTAGAGGCCACCACCATGTCAGGCATACAACAATCTGCTACAACACCCAACTCAACTGAACCTAACTCTAGTGGGAATGAACCTGATATTCCAAAGTTAGTATCAAGAATGGATGCATCCCCATCTCCACTATCTCTGACAATCTCGGCCATGGGCATCCTCAGATCACCAAACACCACTGCTTGTGACTGTATAGAATCAGGTGAAGACTGTAGTCACTCTAACTCCATGGTCACCTTAGCCAAATGAAACTGTGACTCCTTGAAAGCCAACTGTGTACTCTCAAGAATCTCAGAAGTCACCACAAGCTGCTCAGTAAGCTCACTCACCTCATCTTCCTTGGCCAACAATGCATCATATGTTGTACTACCCCACTTCATAAGATAATCTCTGTCGGCTACCAACTACATATAATCCTGTCTCAGAATCTGGATAGCCTCCCATAAAGAGTGGAACTCTGTCAAGGAAATATAACTGCCTCCCTGCTCATCACTAGTAGGAGAACCCCATCCATAAACTGCTAACAACTGACGAGCAGCATCGAAATACTGGCAAGTGATAGCAATGTCTTGGTCACTAACTCTCAACTGATTAGACACATGATGGCACTGGCTTGACTGTCTCCTACAAACCTCCTCTGGTGCACTGTCTAAAAGAGTATCCTCAAAGTTACTAGTCTCTAGAGTATTACCATCCATATCCTGTGAATCAAATCTAAAACTCATATCAACATACAGAGTATCAAAAACATTAGCATTGTTGTCCAACTGCTCTATACCCAAGGAAACTAAGTCTTCAAAATTGCCCACTACATCCTCCTGGATGTCATCAATGCCAATATGATCCTGGGACTCATCTATACACACTGCCAAATATGAAATATCATCAACACATTCTAGCAAGTATGGTCGACTGGATATATGAACAAAGCCCAACATTGGTGTATAAAAACTAATACCAACATTGGACAAGCTGCTAGCACAAGAAAAGACAACACTGTGCAATCTGCTAATCAAATCCATGATAGCACCCAAACAAACACTGCTACCAAAAAGTGTTAAAGATCTCTTGTCAACTAAATCCCAAATGCCAATATAACAATCTTGAGTCCATATCTGTAAACTAGAATCAGCTGGTAACTCAAGCAAAATCCTCACTTGAGTAATATGACTAATACCAACTAACTCCACATACCTATCATGATGAGATAATGAAGTCAAAATACTATCTTCACTCACCTTCAGCTGGCGGGATAAATCATGTGAAGTACTACCTGCCTCAACCTCATGTGATGAAGCATCTAACTGTGTCTGGTACTCTTTCTTAGCAAAGTCATGAATGCTCAATGTTTTCTCATCTCTACCAGGTATCTCACCATCCTGTACAACAACATCCTCATAATCATCATCTGAACCCACTACACTGTAGTCACTGCCTGTTGTAACTATACCATCCTGAATACCTGTGGCATCACCCTTTGACAACCTATAAACAATTGTCTCAATTTGAGTATCAAGTTGATCGTTACTATCAATCTGTGTAATATCCTTTCCCACCACCTCCCGTGGGAGAGTAGAATCTGAGACCTCTACCTGGCTATCAGCTAGTTTCTCAAACTCCTCATGCAAGTTCTTGAGAATTGTGTCATCTGTCCTGTGAGAAAATCTGCCAAATAGAAATCTAGTCAACTTATCCACCTTAGCTGGGTCAGATAACATGTCATTCTTTATACAGTGGTGCTCAACCAACTATTTAGACATGTCATGGCTTATTTTCATAAGTTTATCTCGAATGTCTAAATGACCATCCTTTCTACTATTTTGACTTTGGCTATCAATTGTCCAAGATCGTTCCCTCTGAGACTCTGTACTATACCTGTCCATTCTGGATAAAGTAGAGTGTAACCCCAATAGGATATAACTTCTTCAAACACCAAGAACCAGCATGCAAATGATTAGAAGTAGCATGCAACCATAGATTTGGACATGCAACTGATTAGAAGCAACATGCAACCACCAAATTATGGCATGCAAGATCTGGGTAGTTGTCAAAACTGACATGCAAACTTCTACAACCACCAAATTCACCAAGAACTAACATGCAAATGATTAGAAGTAGCATGAAACAATATATTTGGACATGCAACTGATTAGAAGCAACATGCAACCACCAAATTATGACATACAAGATCTGGGTAGTTGTCAAAACTGACATGCAAGATCTGGGTACTTGTCAAAACTGAAATGCAAACTTCTGCAACCACCAAATTCACCAAGAACTAACATAAAAATGATTAGAAGTAGGATGAAACCATAAATTTTGACATGCAGCTGATTAGAAGCAACATGCAATCATAAATTATGACATGCAAGATTTGGGTAGTTCTCAAAACTGAAATGCAAGATCTAGGTAGTTGTCAAAACTGACCTGCAAACTTCTACAAAGCCTCAGGCTGGCAAGATCATGGCTCTGATACCACTGAAATGTCCCTTTTCTGATTTTACATGATATTTCCAACCTTTAATCAGATCTTTAAGATCAACCAACTAATATCACAAAGATCCTCCAAATATCTCAAGAAACCCCAAATCGGGTATGCCAAAAATTGTGCCAAAAGCTTCACACCTTCACCAATTATTAATAAATCTGAAAGTGGACATTTTTACAGAAATTTAAGCAGCATAACAGCCTACAAAATGACATTTCCAGATCCATATAACCTTTACACAATAGTTCTCAAATGTAGGACAAAAACTATGCTCATCGGGCTCCCGAAATTAACACAAAAATGCCCGGAAACACCACACAACACTAATAAACTATCTCAGAAGTTTAATCACATCCCAATACATATATTCAACTCTATTTTAACAGCTTAAAGTCTGAAATACAGCAGCAACCAAAACTGATATGAAATGCTCAACTAAAAACACCAAACTCATGCAAAAAACACACCCAAAAACCCACAAATCTACACTGTTCAGCACAAAGGCAAACTCTGTATGAGCATGCACATGGAATGGCTTCAAACTCCTGTCCTTAGCCTTCCTAGAAACTTGCAAACTCCCATTCTTGGGTCTCCCTGGAAACCTGCAAACTCCCGTTCTTGGGTCTCCTTCTCCACAGGTTTGGCAGCCTTTGAAGAATAACAAAGAATGAGCAAAAATCAAGTTCTCCAACCCGCCCAAAATGCCTCCAAACCCTTTAAAAGAGGGCATAACTGTAACTCACATCCAAGAGAGGTTAATGAAACATATTTTAATAATAATTTTCATTTATTAGTCCAACGGTTTCCAAAGATTAACCCCCTATTTCCGAAACTTCACTTTCTTGGGCCTGCCTAACTTAGCAAAGATTATTATTTTTTAATTATTTGAAAAGGGGACATGACAAACACCAACATCAATAGGTCTGAAGTTGAGCAAGGAAGACTCTAGCAAGAGAGTGGATCCAACACTATACAAGAGTATGGTTGGAAGTTTAATGTATTTGACTGCAACTCGACCAGACCTAATGCATGCAATAAGTCTGATTTCTAGATTTATGGAAATACCAAGGGATTCCCATTGGCAAGCGAGAAAGAGGATCCTAAGGTATGTGAAGGGTACCAAGGGATTTGGGATTCTATATACTACAAATGATGATTTCAAATTAGTTGGTTACACTGATAGTGATTGGGCTAGAAATATAGATGATAGGAAGAGCACTTCTGGATACATGTTTCATATGGGATCGGGTGCAATTTCATGGGCATCCAAGAAGCAACCTATTGTTGCTCAATCTACAGCAGAGGTTGAATACATTGCAGCAAATGCAGCAACATATCAATCAATTTGGCTAAGGAGGATCTTGACAGATTTGAATGAAAGGCAAGAGGATGGAACCACAATTTATTGTGACAACATCTCATCTATTGCATTGTCCAAGAATCCAGTCTTCCATGGGAGAAGCAAGCATATAGAAATCAAATATCACTTCATCAGATAGTTGGTGGAGAATGGGGATATCAAGATGGGTTTTTGCAGGTCTGAGCAGCAGCTAGTAGACATCTTTACTAAGCCATTAGGCATTGGAACTTTTGTACACCTAAGAGAGAGTCTTGGTGTAATTGATGTGGATCAGCTATTATCCTTTTTTTTTTGGCTCGAGACAAAGGGGGAGTGTTAGAATATTTAATGCTCTTGGTCGTTCGCCCTTAGAGCCAAACACCCACCTACCACCTCTGAGGAATTGCAGAACAGACAAAAGATTAATATGGGTAGGTGAGTTTGAAAATGAGAGGGAAAACATTTTTGGTCAGAAGACAAAAGGGAATGTTCTGGTTTCATTCGACTAGAGAGAGACAAAAAAAACTAGATTAGAAGTTGCAAAGAAGAGCAGTGGAAGAAGATCAGCAGATCTAGTCGTTAGAGTGCAGAGAAAGAAGTTTGTTTATTTCGTGCCTGTAGTTGCACGTCTTCTCTCTGATCATTCTGTAAGTTTATTGTTCATTGGATTCGACCTGTGAAGTAGTGATTGCTCCAGGCATTTTTGTATGCAGCCATTAGAGCTGCAAGTTTAAAGTTTGAAGTATTGAAGTCGTTTGAAGTTTTAGGGTAAATTTAGGGTTTACTAGTTGAAGGCGAATGCTCCCAGATCTTGTATTGTTTTAAATCAAAGTTAAATACTAATCAAGCAGGCATACTCGAATCTATTGTTCTTCCGCTCTACATTGCATTTGAGAAGATCTTTGTTGAATATTTTTTAGTTCTGAGTCTGTAGTTTTAATGGTGAAAACTTTCACGTGATATCCTGGTCGCTCGGCTTGGTCCTTGTTTCTCCATAGTGCGAGCCGAGCTCACTTGGCACCTTCCCTTGCCGAGCTCTCCTCTTTGTGTCGAGTTCACTCGGCACTTGTTGCCTATCACTCGGCACCTTCATGTGTCGAGCAAGTGTCGAGTAATTTTTGGCACTCGACACCTTCTTGTGCCGAGCACTTTTCTTAAGTGCCAAGCAACCTGCCACTCGGCACCATCAAGTGCCGAGTAAAACTGGCACTTGGCACCTTTATGTGCCGAGCAACTTTTAAGTGCCGAATAAATTTTTTTTAGGTTTAGGGTTAAGTTGTGAGTTGATTTTAATCTATATTTCTCACATGGAAGACTATGAATAATTTCTTTTTTACATATTTGGTACTTAGCAATTTTTTAAATTTCTATCTAAAAAATACAAATCATATAAGAGAAAACTAATAGGTCTAAGTTCATAAAGGATATATCATATTTCAAAAAAAATTATGTAGGTCCCTTTGCATGCCACTTTACTATTTATTATTCTAGCTTCTAGATTATAAAGACAAATATCATGAGATCTTTCATGGATGTAAGGATAAAAAAGTGATGATTTAAAGTATCATATGTAACATTTCTTATGACACCTTACTCATTTACTTTGACAATCAAAGAATTTAAGATAGTGATCAATTACTTATGCACAAATGTGATAATAAATCATACACTACCAATACAGTATTGATCTTTATCTATAAAATTCTTTAATACCCTTCTTAAAAAGAAAGAAAACAACTATGGAACATTTCTGACGCACCAAGACACCCAATTCCCTCATAGACCATAAAAGGCACATTCATTCACCACACTCTCAATAGTCATTTTCAATTAAAAAATACTACATTTTTAATCATGCGTTACCAGCAGGAAGCTCAGCTTTTGAAAATGCTTTCCAAGTTCCAAACATGGGAAAGTACAACGCTCAGTACAATGCCCATTAACTCAACAATGCAGACTTGTTTATTAAAAGATATGATATGAACATGGAGTCGGCAAACAGAAGAATAGTATATGCCTGTGTACTGAAAGATACTTCCGCAGCAGCAGCACACCAAAACCCAAAAATGCACAAGTTGTTTTATTTGTGTGCAACGACAGATCTCTTGGATAATATGTATACTATCCAGAGAGCATTATGCGTTTCATTATTCCAACTGTCGGGGACAATTTGAATTGGAACTTGTTTTACAGATCATTTTCAATAGAAACTAGAGCTATACAGCTCGCAGTAGAATTATAATATGCTGAGAATTCTGTATTGTAGACATTTGTCTGTCTCTTTCTTCGTGGGAATCTGATTCACTTTTACCTTGAATTTGCCTCGGTGAAGATGTTAGTGGGAAGTTGGTGTTGCTGACTGAGTAGGTTAACCAAAAGAACACATGATTAATGTTTAAAATGATGAATTCAACAAACTAGCTTTAAGTTGTATAAACAGTGCAGATGGTATTTCAGAGTATAATATATAATAATATATGGCATTTTACTATGACCATATTAGAGACTAACATTATCAGATTTCCATATTGTGCATTAATTTGACTAATCAAGTGAAACCAACTACGATCCTTCCTTAAATATAACACTTAACATTAAGGGTTGAGTGTATTAATGCTCATTTGCTATCTCTCATTACCTATTAACACTTTGATTATACCTCACTAAATTGATCAATTTGTATGTACTAATTTGATTACTCTACTAGAGAACTTGCTAAATATAATTTACTACCACAAGTCTTTTCTAAAGGGAACACTTAGCATTGATTCTAGATTGTGTCGATTTTTTCCTATACAACATACCTATCACTACATTGATCATAACCCATAAAGATGATCAAAGAATATGTACTGATTTGACTACTTAAGTGGAGGAATTTCCACAAAAAAACTTACTATAACCTTCTATAAGCAACAAGCACCTCAAGGGTGATCAAAAGTTACACAATATAGCATGATAAAATCAATGAATGCTATATCATATTTCATGATGATGCACGTATATAAGAATTAGTTGTTAAACTTATTTTATGTATTACCAATTGTTGGTTGTTAGTTTTCCTCATCAAATATTCTCCATCTCATAAAAGACAAAACTATTATGTATTTAGGTAAGTACACAAAGATGGTGTACAAAAATGAAGTATAAGTGACCATTTTGATCTAAAATGGGGTAAACCTGAACTTTAGAGATAAATTTGAGGGTCTTGTACTCAAAACCAGAATATATGCAGCAATACAAAACTTAGTA
The DNA here is from genome assembly GCA_028749045.1 of Cupressus sempervirens. NCBI lineage: Eukaryota > Viridiplantae > Streptophyta > Pinopsida > Cupressales > Cupressaceae > Cupressus > Cupressus sempervirens. Next base: position 656,975,819 of record CM053787.1, read on the forward strand.
CTAAAAATGTAGTTTCTAAACAACTAAGGTTTTTCATAGATGAATAAGATTAACAGAGTCAAATCCTCTGTGCATAGAAAATTATTCCTAATTTTTCCACAAAAATACAACATAGATGTTTCTATGTGCTCAACAAAAGATATAGTTAGATTAGCATTTTAAAAAATTATTGGGTAGGATGGTAGGTAAGAGTGAGATATAGAAGTTATGTTGTTTTCTATAATTTTTTGTTTAATACATTTTTAAATAATTTTTAAAGTGACTACATCCTAAAAATATGGTATAGATTCATGCATTGGGCATAACTTACATCAAAACAATAAAAAATACTATATTCCTTTTTTTTAGAAGTGTATAGATTCAAGTGCCAAATAATCATATGTAAAAAATAATAAATTGTCAAGTAGATCAAAAGTCATTAAAAACAATGGTAGACATATGTTTGTGAGACCTATCAAGACACTTCCAAAGAAAATTATATTTCACTATGTTAATGTTGTCTAGAAATTGAAAAACAAAATATTAATAGAGAGATTTGAAGACATCTGAGATTGTGGTGGTAATTTTAGAGACACCCAGTTGATCATTTATAAATTTGATGAGGATAAAGTTGAGAATTGATGTTGCAACATAAAAAAAGTTGTAAAGGGATTAAAATGGAGAGAAAATGGGTTTCCAAGCCTTAGGCTGATTTTAAAATGCTTTTCTAAGCCTAAAGTGCAAATAGGATTTTATGTCCATCATAACTTTCTCAAGTTCTGAAAATCACAAAGTACATTTTGAGTCCTCTAGAATGTGACCTCTTTTCAAGATGTAAAAACATGTAGTCTTTGTTCTATAGAATGTGAGTGTGTTTTATAGATATAAAGGAAAATGGAGTCATCAAATTTTATCTCTTTAAATTTCTTTCTCTTATCACCTTCTCTATCTATTATGATCCATAATTAGCCTTCTTGATCTTTAACTCATCTATCTATGCCTCCCTCTTCTCTGTCTCTCATTCATCTCACACTTTTGTTCTTCTCATGCTCTTTTTATCTTGTTTCTCTCACCCAATCTCGATACTCCGTATCCATGTACCTTTTGGACATTTGTTCAACTCTCCTCTCTAGATTTGTGACAAGCGCTTAACCCCCTCGTCTATACTATAAGTTGAATGGGTGTATCAGGCATTGATAGATCAATCTTTTGGTGTAGCAAAAACTCCACTTTAACAAGTGGTATCATAGCTTGGTTAGAGGTTTGAATCCTTAAACCCTTAGGTACCACTAAGGGGAAGATTGGTGGAAATTCGTTTAGCACTCCCCTTGGGATATGTGATAAGGGTTTAACCACCTCCAATGTATTATAAGTTGAGTGGTTATAATAAGCATTGATAGATTGATATTTTGGTGCAATGAAAACCCCACTCTAATAGTGCCATTGTCTCCCTTTCCCTCTTGAATTTGTCTCTCTATTTCCTCTCTCCCCACTCATCTCTCTCTCTCTCTCTCTCTCTCTCTCTCTCTCTCACACACACACACACACACACACACACACACACACACACACACAACACTTAAAACTTTGTGATGTAAAGAATTAGTCATCACATTTCTCTTACTCATCTTGCCAAATTGACTAATAAATACAACATTGTCAACAATATAAAATGTGTCATACTCCTTGATCTACATCTTTACCAACTGCTCCTTCTAAGAAGTAGTCCTATTTCCTATAAATTTATTAAAATAAATCATGATTGTTAGAAAGTAAATTCCAACAACACAACTAAGGGACAAGTAAATCAATTATGCACGTTAAATAACTTAAATTAAATTTATTGAATCTAAAACATATAACCAAAAGATACAATAACCATAAGATGATAATTGAGAAATTAACACAATATATGTTAACTATGGAAACCCTTGATTAGAGGTAAAAATATGGTGGGAATGATGTCCATAAGATGATGTACTAATATATAAAAAATTCCTTGTGAAAGTATGTGACCCTATTAGGAGCTAATTTAATACAATTAATACATATGAGTCCTTGTTAGGAGACTTTGAATCTTTGTCAAAATATTCCAACCCTATTAGGAGTTGTTTCAACCCCATTAAGAGAAGATAAGAAGTTAATTGATCCATTTTCCAAATTACTTTAGAACTATTATCACTAAACAATTTATGATAACACATTCAAGAATTGAACTAAGATAACTTCTCTTTCCTTTGAAGTTTTTAATACATCCTCAACATTGTCCTATGATTTGATCTAATAAAATTTTCATCAAAGATCTAATATAATAATTATTATATATTAAAGTACATATGATTCACATTCACACTTGCAATATAGAAAAACATATTTACTTTATACCAAGTCCTCAAACAACTAATTGGGTCCACCTTGCAGCTTCCCCAATGTACAATGAGTACTATATGACATTCTAAAATGTTACATTTAAGGTACACAAGATACACTACATATACATCAATTGCATAACACAATGTGCCTAATAGTGAACATAAACATGTTACACTTCATCGACAAGCTCACAATAATCCTCTAATTCTACTACCTCAAGCACATAACCATGAACATATCTCTAACCAAAATATTGTTGATCTCTAATCCTAATTTTCCTATTAGTATTCAACACTTGGTCATTTCCAAGGGAGCGTTTGTTGGTCATCACTACAACTATGTCATCTAGAGAAGGCTAAGCTACAGAGGACTTGTTTATATGTCATCATATGTCAAAGGTTGTTGAGGTCCCTATTAGAGGTTGAGTCAATATACATGCCCAGTAACATAGTAGAGATCGAGAAATGGAAATTTAATTAATGCTAAGAAAAAAAATTTATGTTGAGCCTGTAGAAGCCAAGTGACATCATGAATGTCAGTTATGACTGAGCATCATAAAATTCAAGTGTCAAGTAAACCAATTTTGACATAGGAGTTTTTAATGGCACAAAAACTTATGTAAATCATTTTAGTCAACTTCTACATGACAGTTGAATATTGTAGAGATAGTCAAGGATAAGATTACACATTTTTTTAGAAGGTATTAATCCCACAAGATGAAGATTAACTAATCAAAAAACTAGAAAGGTAAAACAACAAAAGGGTAAAATACATATCATTGATTAAGATCTATGATTTTATACAATTATCTATTTAAGAAGAGTTCTAGCCCTAAATTGTTATCATGAGGATGGGAATGATGATGGTAAATACATAAAGAAGTGAACAAGAAAAGTTTAAAAAAAGGAAGGCCAAGTCTTAAAGGAGATTAGATAGACCAATCAAAGTAGTGAAGGACATAATAGAGCATATTAGATAAATCTAGGTTTGTTTCAGACATTGAATATAGGAGATCCATAAATATCTTGTAGAGAAAACCAAAGGATCGGGTACTAAGATATTTTAATATATAAATCAGAGAGCATCTCTTAATAGAGTGGTTTTAACAGTCCTATTGAAATCTCCTAACATAGTCCTTCCTTCGTTATAAGTTTATAATTCATCTTTAATCAAGGTAAGACCTAACAGTCTTGTAAAAATTTTAATAGAGAAGACCCCTCATAGAGTAGATCACTAGAAGTGATCAAATTGCAGTCTTATCAGGCAAACTTTTTATTATAGTAGTAAAGATTTTTGGGTTTCATCCCCACCCTAGTTCTACCTTCACCTTGAAGTATTTATGGGTTATCAAAATCATTGTATTATGTATTTATATTTTCATGGATGTTATGCTTAGATCCTAATTCACCCCCCACCCCACTCTTAGTATCTTGTTTCCCAATAAGATTACCAACAATTGGTATGAGAGAATAGTTCTTTTGGAAGAAGTCTAATAGCTTGATAGTATAGATCTTGGATATGGAGGAATACAAATTGGGAAAGATCACTAGGAACTAGATTATTGAAATCCATATTGAATATTGTACAAAATTGAAGGGGAAAAAGAAGAGTTAAGGAAATCCCTAAAGAAAATGAAAAATAATTCCATTTAGTAGAATGACGCACTATAGAAGGAAGTTGATATCAAAGATTTACTTAACAGTGGAAATACTAGTGACAGTGATGTAGCTATAGAAGATATATTGGATAAGAATAACATTCTAAGTAAAGAAGTTAGAGAACTCCAAAGAGAATAGGAAATTCAATAAATAAAACTATGTGATATGAGTAAACAAAAGAAGAAAGCTGAAGATTTAGATAAGATCATATTTGGAGAAAACAAAAGAAAATGGTTACCAGACTTGAAAAATGATCATTTGATGTGTAGAATCTTACAAATACTTAGTTGGACATGATAAATAAATTATTACTTGCTAATCATGAGTTGAAAAGGATTGACATGGAGATCACAAAATAACCAACTAAGAAATGAGTTGAGATTTGAGAAAGAAATTCTAGAAAGAATCAACAAACCAATTAAGCTATCAAATACTTTGAAGAACTAATGAGATTGCCAATGTCATCTAATGATACTTTTGGTCCATGACATATCAAGCACTCTTTATCTACTGAAGTGGGAGAGTCATCAAAGAGTGGAGAGAAAAGAAGTGCAAAATTAAAAAGAAAACCCACTTGTCATCATTGTGGTAAACATGGACACACAATGGACATTTGCAGAAGTAGGAATGATATGCAAAATCCTAAACCTAAGTTTATTGGTAATTTTTTTGATTTCAAGAAGAAAGGAAACCAAGTACATGAATGTAGGTCAAAGATGAGTGATGGACCTACAACACCTAGATTTGAAGGACATTGATACAACTATCAAAAATATGGACTAGAGCTCATGAATGTAGATCCAAAGAAAAATCCAACCAGACATTTGAAAGACAAACACATGCACCTTAGAAAGGTAACCCTTAAAATTGGGATTATAACACATAGTATAATTCTCATTATTGTGAAGAGTATGGACACATTCCATAGAATTTCATTACCACACATTTCAAAGGAAATTATTAAAAATAGTTAAATAGAAACCTAGTTTATTTTAGTTGTCTCAATGTTGGACATGTTAGTAAGAACTGCAAGATGCAACCACTAGCACCAAGAAATGAGAGAAATAAAGGAAAAGGGAAGGTTGAGATGAGTAAATCATGGAAAGAGATAGTAGAAGCTAGAAGTAGTAGATCAAGAAAAGTTGAGATCACCCAATCCAATGAATCAATTGATCCCATCACATCCAACTAAGAAAAGAAGGTATGTAAGGAGCTATACACTTAAATGATATATTATACATCAGTTCCTAACAAGTGAGTAAAAGTCCACACCAACATGAATCAAGGTGCATTAGGACATATTTAAGGCAAGAGTTGGGAAAATAAATCAATTAAAAGTACTGAGCATCAACAATATTGTCTCTATTAACCAATCATTACAATGTAGATTGAGAGCATACAATGATCAATCTGATGTATTAGCTGAACAAAAAGATATTAACTGAGAAAATTAGTAGTGATTGAGTATTTAAATGAAAAGAAGTGTGAACACAACTTGTGAAGGCTAACGTAGCTATTGTGTACCCACCTAAGTACGATTACATTTATTATAGACTTAAATGGATAAGACTGGAGGTATATATCAAATTTTGGCGCTTATTTTCATCTTACCAAGAAATTTTTAGCATAAAAATGATTCAAAGGTGATTAAGATGATTTCAATGACATAACAAGTGAATCATAGTACATTGTTGGAAAAATTAGAAGAACACAATAAGTAAAGTTTATTTCCTAGTTAAGCTATTTTTGAAGCTGTTGAAACAAATTTGTTCAAAATTCTAGTTTGGAAATGGGATCCTATGCAACTCTATCTGCTAAGGAAATGTTGAGGGAGAGAAATTCACAAATTGTGAGAAATAATTAGTTTCCACCAAAATTCAATGAGTATCCTAACATTGAATTGACTAGTGATGAATATTGTACCATGTCATTAATTCTACCTAGAGTATTGATGATTCATAATGTAAGATTGTGTTCTATGTGACAAGTGAAAAAAATTGGAGATAATGAAATTTGAGTAGCTTATGAAAAATTGTGTGATAATGGAGTGTTAAGAGCTAAGCATAAGATAGTTGTTGAGAAAGGGCCAACTTGTTTCTTAGCATTTCCAAAGGTTTTCAAGGTTAAAAGGAAAAAGATCATTTGAGTCAAGTTCATGATATGAAGATATGGTTAAAAGGTGGACCAATCAAGATTAACACAACTATCATTCATTGAGTTACTAGTTATCCTACTTTGGACAAACCAAAGACCATGAGTTGTGCTATGAATGATGTTGTTGAATAACTCACAAAAGAAAAATGGAATGGTCATGGAATATCAATCAAATAAATTATACATCTAGTTATTGAATTTATAGTACACATGATTTCACACAAATTCTATCAGTCGAGATGTCTGGATATAAAATTGTAAAGGAAGATCATATTTATGATCTTGCTAAGATGCAACTGCAATAGTTATCTAAGAATCTTGGAGCAATAAGGAAGGTGAAAAATACTTCATGTAAGTTTGGATCCTTACTTGTCTATATATTTTTATGTGTACATAATTCATTCCCCACTATCAACATAGTTTCATGAGATATGAAAAGGCCAACAACTAAGAAAATAATAAAACTAATCAATCAATTGGGAGTAAACTTTGAAGCTATAATGCATAATTATTTTGAAGAATTAAATAATAAGATGAAGAATAGGATGAGGATATCCAAATCAGTTCTAGAAAAATATTTTGATGATATATGTTTTATGGTAGATACAAATTTCATCTATGCATAGATAGTACTACCATGGGTTGCATAGCTAAGGCCAATGTAATATGAAGTTAATATTAATGAAGTTACAAGAACAATAACTACATTATTATCTTAAGAGATTGACATGAATGTCAAGCCACTCAATACTTATAAGAGAATGATGATTAAAATAATGATAGGAAAAAAAGTGCCCAAGATAGATAGGAAATGAAAGAAAATTATCAATGATCTTAAGGGAAATCTTAGCATAGGTCAACTCTACATAATTGAATGAAAAGATGAGGATGAGGAATCTAAGGAATAAGCTAAAGACAAAGAATCAAAGGAAAAAGAGCTAGTTGTTACCGAGTCCAAGGCTACAAAACTAAAGAAAGTGGTGATTGTTGATTCAAAGGAAAATGAGGATCTAAAGAAATTTGTGAAGAAGGTTTTCACACTACCAGAGCCAAATCAAAGTGAAGAGTTATCACAAGATCAAAGACAACTCAGTCTTCAGCTACAAAATGAAAACAGGGCCCAACAAAGAGGAAGTCGATCAAATCACGAAAGAAAATCTTGCCTAGGAGGATGAGGATAAAATTGGCCATAACACCTGATGAGGAGGAGGAAGATGAACAAGAAACAAAGTCTAACTATTTGAGAAAACTTGAAATTGTTCAGAAACTTCCTCCAATGATTATTGACCAAGTATGTAAGGAGATTAGGGACTCAGCTAGTTTTTCAAGTTTTAAGAATATTAATTATTATTATTATAAAGATGATCAAGTGAAACTTGAAAAAGATATGATGGGCATGATGATAAAGTTTAGGTATACACCTATAGAATTAAGTTAAGGCTTTCCTAAAGATTTATGTAATAAATTAGATGCTAGTTGAAAATGGGCATTATCGATTGAAATAAAAATAAAGAAGACCACTTTAGCACAATAAATGTCTGACTTAAGAAGGAAACATATGTCTATAGCCCTACAAGATTTTGTAAAGAAATTCTGTGTAAAGAGAGGGCCTACAAAATTTTAAAGAAAAAAGTTCATGAAGTAGAAAAAGAGAGCATTATTATATGGAAGGAAGAATTTGGATTTCTTGTTTCATCGACTGATAAAGAAGAAGAGAAATAAGATAGAGATATAGTAGAGCTAGAAGAGAAAGATGAAGAAGAATTTGCCAAGCTAGTAGAAGAAATAAGACAATTAGTAGAAGGGTGTAAACAAAAAGATGTTGTGACCATTGAGGACATTCTCGATTCATCACCATTGAATCATAGTTAATTAATTGAGGAAGATTTGCAAAATTTTCAATCAGATTCCAAGATCCCTCTCTACCATGCACCAACCAAGTTTTCTTACAATATAAGATTGTGGATAACGATTGAAAGTGTAAAAACTTAAATTATTTTCAAGTTATATTAGTTCCAGTTACTTCTGACATAAGTGTTAAGCAACATGGTAAGGCAATAATTGTGTTTCCATTATTTACCCATGTCACAAATGATAAACCAGATAAGAAAGAGGAAGAAGAGAAAAAATAAATAGTAGAGACAAAGAAACCCAAAGAACAAGAGGCTATTCAATCTCTTATACAACTTTCAAGTGTCATCTTAATAGAGACATTAACTGCTACACCTATACAACATGTAATATCAACTCTACAAGAGAAGACACCTAGATTGAGTGCAAATGGAAAACAACTGATGGTATCACTACCTAGTGATAACACCCCTCAATCATAGATAGTGACACATAAATATGATACACTAGAGGAAACAATGAGTTTAGATGAGGTAATTACATTGCCTATGTATGACTTGAATAACATGACTCTAGAACGAATGCAAGAATTGCAAACTTTGATGAGTTGTAAGACAAAGTAGGAATAGTTGAGTAGAGAAAACAAGAAGAAGTAGGAGTTACATAATATCAAAGATATTTTTGTTGATTCTATTGAAATTTCTAATGTCAATGAACAACATAAAATATTGGATCAACTCATGTATATAGTTGTCAAATTTTAGAAAAAAGATATACATACCAATACAAATCAATGAGATGGTCTAAAAATAAATTTGAGCACAAAGTTTTGGAGTAAGTATCATTTGAACTTGTAACCAGGAAGGTTGAGCTTTCTAACCTTACCACTTATTTAGAGGGAATTTTAAAATTCATTAATTCTTTGTGATGTTGAGTTCTTCACATTGGAGAATCAATGTTATATTGATCTATTAAAGGCAGTTATGAATGCTTTTACAATTTTATTAGGAAAGAATTCAAGTTCAAGCTCACCTTCATATAATAGGTTGACATTTGATCGACATATATTAGTAAAGTTAATTTCTAGAGACAATAACATTAATAATAAATTGATTTTAATTAAATTCATACTACTACCACATTTGGAGATTATTCTGAAGGGATTATTAAAGGTTCAAGATTTCATAAGGAAAGATCCACATCTTTCAATAACAGAGAGTCTAATTGATCTAGTTGCCTATCTAGAAATCAAAACTAAAGTTATGGAATTAGCAAGAGACAAATGACATAAAGGACTTGAAGGAATTTTGATCATTCATCAAACGTTTTTGGATTAATACCAACTAAGACCTACAAACCCTAAGCCATAAGTGTTGAAAGTTTGGGAATATTTGAAGATTGGTTTTTTGATGATATGTTACATTTATGACTAAGTTTGTCATTGATGTCAACATAGCATGTTTGATGTCTTTTGTGGTATTTGATAGAAGAATGGCAAAAAGATTAAGTTGGTACGGATGACTAGTTTAGCAGGATAGCTACCCAAGGTTATGGTAGATACTCTGAAGTATCTAGTATATGCAAAAAACATCAAAAGTAGAAAGGATAAGTCTAGAAGAAGTTATGTAAGTTTTGGTGATGTCTTTTCCAAGATGGAGTTTATAGAGAAATGTTCTGGTAAACTTGTTATATCTCCTAGCAAAGTTGATATCTTGAGGATTGAGTTTGAGGACACCGAGAAGACATGATGAGGATGTTGCAACTAAGATTTCTTTTCATAATATTGCATGTATGGATAGTTATTCAAATTGCAAGGAAAAATATTAAGGTTATTGCTAAGTATAACATGTTCTTAGCGAGGTCCTACAATAATTAATTTAAAGGACTAACAACTAACTCAAGGAATTGTTTATGGACTTGATATAAAGGAAGGACATTTTCCTTTATCATGGAATGTGTTGATATGGTGATATGCATATTGTGAATGTTCACAAAGTAGCAAAGAGTGTAGAATACAAAGTTGAGCTGAGCAATGTAGAAGTGAAAGAAACTTCACTACTAAGGTTTGGTATTTGGATATGAGGTTTGTGACCTAGTCTACAAGGTCTAAAAATGATTGGTCTAGTTCATAGGATAGAGAAAAGTATAGAGGAAAGAAGAAGATACCAGTAAATTACTTGTTTGAGTAGTGAGCTCTTCTTGTAGTTGAAATTGCATGTTTGGGTAGTGGGCTCTTCTTGCATACATTAAACCACAACACCTAATAGGGTTGGAATCTCCTAACAAGGATTCAAAGTCTCCTAATAGGGACTTATTGTACTAAATTTTGTAATAGAATCAAATGTGAAGTAGGAAGTGATTTTATCTGATTATTTGACTCTAAGAAGTTGAGGCTACAAAGTTTGATTTGTGTGTTTCAAGATGCTAAGATGATGGAACATGAATCTATAAGAACATATATAGGTAGGATATTAGAAATTACTACAGGTATTAAATCTCAAGGAGGAAACAAAGAAGATGATGAAGTTATATGGAAGATATTGAAGACTCTAACACCACCATTCAAGCCAACAGTTCAGATGATACAGTTGTTGATATCTTGTACCAAAGATTTCACAAAGGAGACATTGCTTAGAAGACTTGAAGTAGTTGAGAATGAACTTAAACAATCTAAAGAATTGACAAAAATAGAGATAGCTTACAGTGTCTTGAATATTCAACCTAACCTATCAAGGAGAACAAGTGCTAGAGGAAATTTTGCTAGTAGCAGCAGATCTAAAGAAGACAGAAAGATTGATGAAGCAGTAGCTCTTCAAGTAAGAAGATAAAAGGGAGGTAAGAAAATCTTTAAGTGTTGGACTTGTGATGAATATGATCATTATGTATCTAAGTGTCCTAAAAGGGAGAAAAAGTACAAGGGAAGTCATAAGCCTAGAAAAGATAGAGATTGTTTGTATAAAAATGAAGATAATGGTTCTAATGATCAACCATTAAGTACTAGTGATGATGAAATTGGATTTGTGACAATTAAAGTGGAAATTCCAAAGAAGATAGCTTCAATATCATAGGTCGAGAAGAAATATAATTGGATAATTGACAATGGTTGTTCACATCATATGACTGGTGGTATGAACAAGTTCATTGATTTCAAAAGTTAGGATGGAGGAATTGTAAAGTGGGAAATAATGTAGCACACTAAGCAAAAGGTATTGGATCTATAACTCTTTGATGGTAAAACTAGTACTAAGGATGTATACTTTGTTGATGGTTTAAACAAAATCTTTTGAGTGTTGGCAACTAGTAGACAAAGGTTATTAGTTGCAGTCACAAAAAAGACATGCATAATCAAAGATGAAGATGGAAAGGTAATTGGAACAGGAACCGGATCTAGAGATAATGTATTTTAGTTGAATCCTACTGAAATAACATGTTTGGTTACAAAGGTAGATGATAGTTGGTTATGGCATAAGGGATTTTTTCATATAAAATTTGATAGTATTGTGAGGACTAGTAAAATGTTTTATGTTAGAGATTTGTCAAAGATTGTAAAGTCTATTAACACAATTTGCAAGGAGTGTGTTTTGGCAAAGCATAGTAGAACTTCTTTTCCTAGAAAGAAGTTTACCATCTCAAGGAAGTTGGAGGTTGTACACACAGATCTTAGCAGTCCTATTTAGACTAGATGATTCTATGGTGAAATGTATTTTATGATTCTTGTTGATGATTTTTCTAGAATGATGTGGGTTTCATTTCTTAAAGACAAATCTAAGGCATTTGACAAGTTTAACATATTCAATAATAGAGTTGAGAATGAATTTAGTGTAAAGATTAAATGTTTAAAATTATATAGAGGAGGAAAATTTACTTCAAATGAGTTTAACATGTTTTGTGAAGAAAATGGAATTAAGAGATAGCTATCAGCTTTGACAACCACTAAATAGAATGGCATTATAGAAATAAGAAGCAAGTTTGTTACATAAAAAATTAGAGCTATATTAGTAGAGAATGATGTATCCAAGACATTTTGGAGAGAAACAATGAATACTATTCTACACTATGAATAGAGTTCAAGTCAAGAAGGATACAAACAAGACACCTTATGCACTGTGGTTTGGTCACTTGCCTACAGTTAAGTACTTCATAATATTTGGAAGTAAGTGTTAGATTAAGAGAGATGATGACATTGGTAAGTTCAATGCTACAAGTGATGAAGGTATGTTTCTTGGTTATTGAATGAAAAACAAGGCTTATAGATGCTATAATAAGAGAAATAGACTATTATGGAAAGTGCTAATGTGAGAATTGATGAAAAAATTAGAGTACAAGAGAGAATGGTTGATTACAATTTAGATGATGATGTCATTACTAAGACAAGGAATGATGAGGTATTTCTTAAGACTAACAATGATTTGCAGAATGAAGGAAAGAAAAGGTGGGAGCAAAGCTTTGAGCCTTCAGTAGAGCCAAGAGTTGAGATAACAACTCCTACTTCAAGAAAGAACATGATAAAAAATCGTCCATCCGAGCAGATCATTAGAAGCAAACAAAAATTTGTGATGAAAAGAAGGAAAGTTAATAAAGAACTATGCTTGATATCTCAAGTTGAACCAAAGAATACAAATGAAGCATGTAAAGATGATTACTAGAAATAAGCTATAAAAGAGGAATTAGATCAGATAGTAAAGAATGAGACATGGGAATCAGTCCCCAAACCAACAGATAAAAATGTGATAGGAACCAAATGGGTATTCAAGAACAAGATGAATGATAAAGGAGAAGTTGTAAGAAACAAAGCAAGATTGGTATGTAAAGGTTACTCACAAAACGAAGGAATAGATTATGAGAAGACGTATGTTCTAGTGGCTAGAATAAAAGCCATAAGATTATTTGTAGCCTATGTAGCACAAAAGAAATTCAAAGTATATCAGATGGATGTCAAGTCAACATTTTTGAATGGAGAACTTGAAGAAGAGGTATACATTGAGCAACCTAAAGGATGCTTCTTGATAGATGACAAGGACATAGTATGCATACTAAGGAAAGCATTATATGGATTGAAGCAAGTACCCAGAACCTAGTATGCAAGGTTGGATAAGCATCTAAAAAAGCTTGGATATAGAAAAGGTATGGCAGATAGTAATCTATATTAGAAAGAAACTGATGATGGTTTGATGATTTTAGTAATATTTGTTGATGACATTATATTTAGAGGAAATGATTAAGAAAGTAAGAAGTTTGCAAAAGAAATGAAAAAGGAATTTGAAACAAGTATGATAGGAGAGATGAGATATTTCCTTGGATTGCAAATAGTATAGAATAAAGAAGGAATTTTTATTTCTCAGTCTAAGTACTTGAAGGATTTACTAAAAAGGTTTGGTTTGGAAACATGTAAACCTATTGGAACACATATGGTAACTAGACACAAGTTATTTACTAAGGATGAGACACCTACTATTGAGTAGAAGAAGTATGAGACTATGATTGAAAGTTTACAATATTTGACTCACACAAGGCTAGATATAGCAAATGTAATTGGAATTGATGCAAGATTCCTGGCTGATCCTAGAGAAGCACATTATGTAGTAGTAAAAAGGATGTTCAAATATCTAAAAGGAATTTCAAAATTTGGATTATGGTATGAAAGATTTAATGATTTTACTCTAAATGCTTATACTGATGTAGATTGGGAAGGTAGTATGCATGACATAAATAGCGCTAGTGGAGGAGTTTTCTTTCTTAGAGGAAGATTAGCTTCTTGGTCATGCAAGAAGCAAGATTGTACATCTCAAAGTATAGAAAAATAAAATTATGTTGCAACAACAAATAATTGCAATCAAGTAATCTAGATGAAGTAGATGTTGAAGGATATAAGGATAGAAATTAGTGAACCTGTTGTTATACATTGTGACAATACAAGCACAGTAAATATGTCTAAGAATCTAGTATTGCATTCAAAGACTAAGCACATTTCTATTAAGTATCATATGTTGAGAGGGAAAGTTGTAGAAACGGAAATTAGATTGAGTATGTAAGCACTAAAGTGAAGATTGTAGATATATTCACTAAGCCTCTTCCCAAATAGACTTTTGAGTATTTGTGAGGTATGCTTAGGGTTATGCCCCTTCCTACATCAGAGTAAGAAGATGCAAGAGTGCATCGGTCTAGGGTGACAGAGCATCATTATTTATCTAGACTAGATGGTGATGATTTCTATATGGGGGAGTATATATGATCTATAGACTCATCTAGGACTCTCATTGATATTGTTTGAATAGTGTCTTTTGACACTCAAGGTAGTAAGTTGTTGTAGAAGTTTGATGCAAAGATGTTGGTTCCAAAAACCTTTGACATTGATGTCAATTGGGGAGATATTGGCATGAAAAACATTATTGCTGAGAAGTTGTTCAACATGAGTATGGTGGAGAGTTTGGCATGAATTTGAAATAATAGTACATTGAGGTATATCAATAGGGGAGTATGATTGATGAAGATGATTTCTAGATTGTCTATCTTTTGTTGGTATTATTAGACCTAGATGTTTTACATCTATGTTTCCATGAATGCCAAAGAGGGAGATTGTTAAAAGATTGGGAAGATTGGAAGATTGTTTGATGATGATATGTTTCATTCATGACTAAGTTTTTCATTGATGTCAACATAACATGTTTGATGTCTTATGTTGTATCTAATAGAAGAATAGTGGAAAGATTAAGTTGGTAAGGATGGCTAGTTGAGTATGATAACTACCTAAGGTTATGGGAGATACTTTGGAGTATCTAGTATATGTAGTTAATGTTAGAAGTAGAAAGGATAAGTCTAGAAGAAGTTGTGGAAGTTTTGGTGATGTCTATTCTAAGATAGAATTTATAGAGGTATGTTCTAGTAAACTTGTTATATCGCCTATCAAATTTAATATCTTGAGGATCTACATTGAGGACAAGGAGAAGATGCAATGATGATGATGTGGCTAATCTTTCTCATCATAATATTTTTTGTACAAAAAGTTATTCAAGTTGCAATGCGGAAGATTAAGGTTATCGCTAAGTGTAATGTGTTCTTAGTAAGGTCCTATAATAATTAATTGAGAAGGACTAACAACCAACTTAAGGAATTGTTTTATGGAGTCAATATAAAGGAATGACATTTTCCTTTATCATTAAATGTGTTGATATGGTGATATGTGACTTGTGAATGTTCAAAAAGCAATAGAGAGTATAGAATATGAATTTGAGCTGAGCAGTGTGGAAGTGAAGGAATCTTCACTGCTAAGGTTTTGCTAAGTCATCTAAGGTTTGGTATTTGGATTCAAGGTTCATGACTTGGTATATAAGATTTGATACTGATTGTTCTAGTTGAGAAGATAGATGAAATTATAGAGAAAAGAAGAAGATACCAATAAATTACTTGTTTGAGCAGTGAGCTCTTCTTGTAGTTGGAATTGCATATCTGGGTAGAAGGCTTTTCTTGCATACATTAAAGCACAAGCCCAAACAAGGTTAGAATCTCCTAGCAAGGATTCAAAGTCTCCTAACAAGGACTCATTATACTAATTTTTATAATATACTCCTAATAGGGTCTATCTTCTAACAAGGAATATTTATATTAGTACATAATCTTGTGGGCATCATTCCCACCGAGGTTTTCCCTCTGATTGAGGGTCTCCATAGTCAACATATTTGATGTAATTTTCTATGTGAATCTTTGTATGGTTGTTCTTTACTTTGGTTGAATGGTTAAGTTTGTTTAATGAAGATTAATGGTTTAATTATTGGATAACTGATTCCCCCTCCCCCCCAAGTTATCTTGGTGGACTAATATTTCTGACAATAAGTGTCAAAAATAAGGGGGAGATATCTTCATGAGAAAAATTAAGGGTGAGACCTACTTATGAGTGGAATTAGGAGTCCACAAAGGGAGAAATATCCAATATATAGAAAAGAAAATTTCAAACAATTAGTAAACAACATGAGTCAGCATTAGAGTTTATAGTCGTGTATATATTGTATAGTAGAGATAAGTTTTTGAAGATCAAATGATAGTCTCATGGTAAGTGCTACATATTGTTTATATTTTTGCAAAGTCATGACAAAGTGTTTTTGCCACTAATATCAAAGGGCTAGATTATTGATCCCTAAGCCTAAGTTTTCTATTAGTGTCAACCACTTAGTCATTTCCAAGATAGCATTGGTTAGCCATCACTATGACCAAGCCACCAAAGAAGGCTGAGCTACAAAGGACTTGTTCATACTTCATCATATGTCAAGAAAGTAAAATATTGTCAAGCACCTTAGTAGAGAGCGAGTTAACATACATGCCGAGTAAAATAATAGAGATTGAGCAATGGAGTGTTAATTAATGTGGAGTGAATAAGTTTATGTTGAGCTTGTAGAACCTGAGTGAAAACATGAATATTAGTTATGACTGAGCATTAGAACATTCAAGTGTTGAGCAAGGCAGTTTTGACAGATGATTTTGCAATGGCACAAAAACTTATGTAAATCATTTTCTCCAACTTCTAAATGGCATTTAAAGATTGTAGAGACAATCAAGGAGAAGATTACATGTTTTTTAGAAGGCATTAATCCCAATAAATGCAAATTAACCAATCAAAGAATTAGAATGATAAAATGACAAAAGGGTGAAATATGGATTGTTGATTAAGATCTAGACTTTTCTACAATTATCTATTTAATAAGGGTTATAGCCCCAAATTATTGTTATTTATATGATAATGATGATGGTAAAGATTTGAAGGAGTGAATATGAAAATTATAGAGAAAGGAATGGTAAGTCTAAAAGCAGATCAAATTGAGAAACCATAGAAATGAAGGATATAATAGAGTATATATGATAAGGAGATCCATAAATGAATTGTAAAGAAAATTAAAGGATCTGGTACTAAGATATTTTAATAGATAAACCAAAGAAAATATCTTAACAAAGTTGTTTTAATAGACCTGTTTAAATCTCCTAATAGAGTCCTTACTTCATTGTAAGTGTAAAATCATTTAATCAAGGTGAGAACTAATTGTATTGTAAATATTTGAACAGAGAAAACCTCTCACAAGGTAGGTCCTAGAAGTGATCAAGTTGAAGCCCTAACATGTGGACTTTGTTTTTGTAGTAGTAAAGATTTGTGGGTTTCATCCCCACCCCAATTTTACCTTCATCTTGAAGTGTTTCTAGGTTATCAAAATCTTTGTGTTATGTATATATGTTTTCATTGATGTTATTCTTAGATAGATTTTATTTTAATATTACAATTTATGAGTATATGGTATGAGATCTAAGATATGAGATGGATTAGGAGTGAATGCAATTAAATTTAGATGGTGTTTTAATAGTGAAAATTCTAATAGATCCTGATTCAGCCCCTTTGTATCTTATTTCCCAATAATACTTCCAAAAAATATAAACCCTCTTAATAAGATTTAATCTCAAAAAAAAACATACAACTCAATCTTCAACATACTATTCCCTGTATAATGGCCTAAAACCAATTTTCTAAAAAAATTGTGTAACTCACACAAAATTTCATAACTCTTTATATAAACATAGATATATCTTAAATAAATATACAAGATTACATTGCTAACCTCATTGAGTATAATTTTGCATCCACAAACAATGCTAAACAAAACTATCTCTCTTATGTTGAGTTTTCCATGTAGAAAGCTCGTATGTTGACATCAATGACAAACCAAGTTATGAATAAAATACATAAGAACTCAATCATATCTCCAAATATATTAACAATATCCCCTTCACAAATATCATGAACATTCATCAAAATCCCTTAGCCATTCATGCTAACAATATCCTCCTTTGACATTATTGCAAACATATTATGAAAACATCAAAGTACTAAAAATACCAAATTTATTTCTTCCTCGTATCCTTCACACCTATACAATACTCTCCCCCATACATCAATATGCAACAATGATGCTTTCTCACACTCATTCTAGTCCCCCCCGTTGATGAATAAGATTTTTCATATATATCTCCCCCATTGACATTGAAAAAAAAGGTGTAATTATTCTAATTCTTTAAGTTCAATAATCTCCAATACAATCTAAAAAATCTAATCAAGTATGAAAATATGCTATTATTCAATACTCAAGAGTTCTCAATAAATTATCTTGAATGTGACTACTCCTCTAGAGGAAGCATCGCCAACATATAGTCCATGTGTAAGAATAAGTTCTAAGAATATTGGACTTACACAATCCTACATCAACTACTCTGAAGAAGGTTGGGGCACAATCCAAAGTATGCCTATAAAGTACTCAAAATTGTACTTAGCAAATGGTTTAGTAAATATATATGTTATATATTCATTTGTGCTAACATTCTCTGGTATAATTTCCTTTTTTGTTACCTTCTTTCATAAAAAATGATACTTTATTGCAATTTTCTTAGACGTTGAATGTAACACTAGATTCTTTGACCTATTGATTGTACTTGTGTTATCATAATGAATGATAATAGGTTCTAAAAATTCAATACTAATGTCTTGGAAAATTTTTTTAAATGAAATAATATAATTATAGTTATTCACTACTACAACATACTTTGCTTCTATTAAAGATTTTGATATAAAATTTTGCTTCTTACTTAACCATGAAACAAATCTTCCTTCCTAGAATAATACTCCACCACATGTACTTTTCCTATCATTAACATTTCTTTCCCAATCTACATAAGTGTATGAATATAAAGTTAAGTCATGCGATCCATCATACCATAAGTCATAATTTGATGTATACTTCAAATGTTTGAATATTTTCTTCACAACTACTCAATGTGTCTCTTTAGGATCTTCTTGGAATGTTTCTATAATTATCACTTCACAAACTATATCTTGTCTTATATGAGTCAAATATTGCATTCCTACTATCATAGATTTGTATCTTGCTTGTATTACATGAAGAGATACATCCTTAATTGATGATTTGCATCCTATAACTATAGGCATCCCAATTGGTTTAGAGTTCTCAAAGCCAAAACTTATCAGCAAATACTAAAGATATTTAGTTTGTGATATGAAAATTTTATCCTTATTTTGATTTATTTGCAATCCCAAGATATACTTTATCTCACTAATCATACTCATCTCAAATTAATTCATTGTTTCTTCAAAAAAAATTCTTACTAGCTTCATCAGTTTTTGCAAATATAATGTCATTAATAAGTGCTAGAATAATTAGTAAACCATCTTCATTTGTATTTAAGTACATCCTATTGTTTGCATTATCTTTCGTAAATCCCAAATTTTGTAAATGCTTGTCCAATCTTGCATGTGAAGCTCTAGGTCCTTGGTCAAACCTAAAAACCATATCCTTATCTTATGCTAGTAGAAATCCATCAGTTTTCCCAATGTAAACATCTTCCTCAAGTTCTCCATTAAGAAAAGATGACTTAAAATCCATTTGATTAACCTTAAAAATTCTTGTTAGTTGCATATGCCAAAAACATTCTCATTGCTTCAAGTCTAGAAACATGGGAAAATGTTTCTTCAAAATCAATTCCTTCATGTTGTGAATAAATTTTGGATACTAACCTTGCTTTTTTTCTTACCACTTTTCCTTTCTCATTTTTTTTTAATATCCACTTTGTGCAAATAAAATTCCTATCTTTAGGTCTAGGGACCAATTCCCGTGTCTTATTCTTGTCAATTTTCTCAAGTTATTATTTCATATCTTTTATAAAAAATTCATATTTACAATGTTCATCTATAGTCATAGGTTCAACTTTAGATATCAAACATAGCTTTTGACTCATTGTATTGCTTTTCATTAATCCCTTGTTTGTACTTCCAATTATCTAATTCACAAGGTGATCTCTTGTGACATATATAAGTATTCCTTTCTTTGTTCTAATTCCTTCTTTAGGTTCTTCTCTTAGTTCTTCTACCTAAGTGTCATTTCTAGTCTCATAAACTATTTCTTTCTCAAAATTCTAATTTTTAGGCCCCCATTTAGTATTTTCGTTCATATCAAAATCAAGTATTATTTCTTAAATTTTGAATTTATCATCAACTTTAACATTAGCATTTTCAACAATATTTTTCAGCCTTTAAATAAAACATCTACATGTATTTCTCTTTAAACAATATCCAATAAAAATCCCTCTATCACTTCTAGAATCAAATTTTCCAATATCAACTACTCTTTTGATATAACTCTTACTTCCAAATATTCTAAAGTATTTCACAATAAGTGTATATTTAAACCATAGTTCACAAGTTTTCTTACAAGTACCTTGTTTGGCCTATACTTTATTCAATGTGTGTATTGTGGTATTCATTATTTCTCTCCAAAAGATATCTGACACATTATCCTCAACATCATAGCTTTAGTATCCTTACTAAATTATCTATTTCTTCTAAGTTATGTTATCTCATTTTGTTGTTATTTCATGGGGGCTAAAGCTATCTCTTCATTCCATTATCTTCACAAAAGAAGTTAAATTTATTTGAAATTAATTATCCTTTTGTATCTGATCTTAAACATTTTATCTTCAATCCTGATTCATTCTCTACTCTACTCTTGAATAACTTGAACTTCTCAAAAGCTTCAATTTTTTTTCTAAGAAATACTACCAAAATCATTCTTGTAAAATCATCAATAAGAAAACATAAATTACCTTTTACCACAGAATACTCTAGTTCTTGTAGGGACAAAAACATATGTTACAATCTCCAATTTTATTAAAGTAGTAAACATCTTGCTTGGCAATGAACACTTCTTCTGATTGAAAACCATATTAGTTGGTTTCACAATTTTAGGTAAATCTCTATTTGCATGTGTAGCACTTATCTTCACAATGTCATTAAAGTTTATTTGATAAAATCTCTTATGCCAAAACCAACTATCATGAACTTTTCTACCAAATATATCATCTAAAATAGGATTCAATTGAAATTTATTGCCTCTAGTTCTTGTGCCTATACTAGTCAACTTAGCATCTTTATCCTTGATTATACAAGTCTTCTATGTGAATTACAAAAAATATCTCTTATCCTTGAGTTTTTCAACACCAAAAATATTATGTTGCAAACTATAAAAAATATAGACATTCTCAGTATTAGTTTTTCCATCAAGAGTGATAGACCCTTTTCCTTAATAGGGAAAGGTACATTATTTCCTACTCTAACTAATCATCCATCATATCTTTTAAACTCAAAAAATTGATCATATCTCATGTAATATGATGAGAACATCCACTATGTATAATCTAATCTAACTTTTTCTTTTCTATATGTGATAGTAAAACCTTTTCCTCTTTTACCTCTTCTTTTTTAGGACTTTCTTCTTTAATAAAAATTAATCCAGTTGCATTATCCTTGCCATTACTATCTAAGAAATTTATCACCTTAAAATCAAATTCATCATCTTCATAAATAAAGAAACAATCTTGTGTAAACTTTGACTTATAAGGCTTTTTAGGTTTTGTTTCCTTTTTTCTTTTTGGACATTGAGATGAAAAATAGCCAAGTTCCTTGCTATTTTAACAAACAAAATATCTCATACCTTTAGGTTCTCTTTTTGCAATGAATGCAAGTCCCTCATCAATATTCTTATCTTCATCTTTCTTGATTATCCATTCTCTAGCATAATCTCCACTTGTTCTTGAACTCATAGTTGATTTAGCTCTATTTTTCTATAAAGTAGAATTATTTTTTCTATTCTAATTTATCCTTGTTCCAGTTTCAATCTCTATACAAATTCCAACAACTTTCCAAGTATAATTTTTTTTGTAAGTTTAGGTGAAATAGGAATAATCTCTTCAATAGTTTATATCTTGTTCCTATAAGTAGGTGGAAAAGATTTCAAAATATTCAACATAACATCATCTTTAGTGGAAAAATCATTGCAGCTCTTAATTCCTACAACAATATTAGATATCTTAGAGAAATATGCTCTAGTTGTTTCTTTTTCCTAAATATTAGCTCTGACAAACATATCCTTCCAATTCTAAAGTTTAGATTTATTTTCATATGTATCACCTTCAAATAGAATTTTTAATTTAATTTAAATAGCATATGCAATTTCTCATCCTATTACCTTAGCATATTTTGATTCTACAAGAGCTAATAGAAATGCTTCTCTAGCATACATATTATATATGAATAGATATTTATGCTCCCATGAACAATTCTGTAAATCTTTCTCTTCAATTACCATCTTACTTTCCCTTGTAATCATCCTATATTTAACTCATTTTCATAACAAATGAGTCTTCATCTCTCTTTTTCCAAGTGTCATAGTTCACTCCATAAAATTTTGAACTTTCCTTCCTTAATGTATCAATTGATCTCTTTAATCTATTAAACAATCTCTTCAAGGATCTAATGCTCTAATAACCATTTTTAGAAACTAAAGTGCACCGATAAAACTAAGAGGAGGAAGGGGGGGTGAATCGATCATGCACTTTAAACAACTTAGATTAACTTTATCAAATCTAAAACATCTACCCAAAAGATACGTCAACTAAAAGATGATAACCATGCAAAAAACTAAAAGGAGGAAGGGGGTGAATTGATCATGCACTTTAAACAACTTAGATTAACTTTATCAAATCTAAAACATCTACCCAAAAGATATGTCAACCAAAAGATGATAACCATGCAAACTAAAAAAAGATATGTTAATTAGGGAAACCATTAATTAAAGGTATAATCTTGGTGTGAATGATGCTCATAAGTTGATATACTAATATTAAAGTTCCATGAGAGAGGATGTGACCCTTTTAGAAGCCAATTCAATACAATTACTACATATGAGTCCTTGTTAGGAGACTTTGAATCTCTATCAAAAGATTCCAACCTTGTTATGAGCTAATAAGAAGTCAACTAAACCCATTGTAAGAATTGATTCAAAACTATTATCACTAAATAATCAAATATAACATATCCAAGAATTGAGTTTACCAAAACATCAACTTATCTTTCCAATTTAGTTCTTTTAAAGTTATCAACATCATCCTCTACTCCAATCTCATCAAATTTGAATCCAAAGATCTCAAATAATCATGATCATACATTAAAGCACATATGACTCATAATCACACTTACAACCAAGGAAAACATCATTTCTTTATACCAAGTCCTAAAAAATATAATTGAGTCTTCCTTGAGGATTTTCCAATGTATAATGAGTAATATAGGACCATCATAACATATTACATTTACGTTCCACATGCTACAACACATCTTACATCAATTTCATAATAAAGTCATCCTGACAATGGATATAGAATACTTTAGTTTTCAATGGCCACCCCATAATAATCCTCTAATTTTCTTATCTCAATCACATAACCAAAAAAA
This sequence comes from Cupressus sempervirens, assembly GCA_028749045.1. Classification (NCBI taxonomy): domain Eukaryota; kingdom Viridiplantae; phylum Streptophyta; class Pinopsida; order Cupressales; family Cupressaceae; genus Cupressus; species Cupressus sempervirens. Next base: position 656,999,168 of record CM053787.1, read on the forward strand.
TGTCTCTAGCCAAAATTCAACACTTCTAAAACATCTTTGATTTCACTGAAAAAATAAAACTCAATTTCTTAGAAATGTTTAGAATAACCAAGAGCGAGGGGGGCGGGGGCACAGTGAATTAGTTACTAAAAGCCTATATGTACCACTTTTGAAAAATTAAACAATAAACAATAAACAATTCATTGTTCTTTTTATACTATTGTTTCTCACTATCTATTGTAAAATTGTCATAAAACTTGCATTGCATAATGAAAACAATATCAAATGTAAACATTCATCACAGCTTTAACACTAGGATATAACATGGAAACCCAATTTGACAAAAGCTACCAACAACATTTGAGCTTTGCTAGGAGCCAACCATGTTAAACATTACAAACACACTATTAAATTTGACTTGGTTAGAGCATTTAGTCACATCATTAGGAGTGGTCTTGTAAGAGGACTTTGATCATTGCATTTAGAATGTCACCCAGTTAAAGGATTTACACAGACTATTAAGTATTCAGATGATTGTTAGGTAAATCTTTGTTAAAAAGATTTCAATACAAATAATATACAATGATAAGAGAGAAAACAATGGATTTTGATCTGTTTGATTACAACTCACTTTTGGAGGTTCAAATCTTTGTTTAGTCCTTATATTGGTTTACTGATAAGCCTGTCATTGACATATCTGATCTTGATCTTCTTGGGCACCCTTCAAGAAATCAATCCACTCTTCTCATCAACACTTAAACTTTCTTCTCTAATTCACTTATCAATAACAAAATAATAAATGTTAGCATGAATTCTGATGATACTATATTGGGGGGATATTCTAAGCACTAGAGAGTTTTGAAATGTTGCATTCATGATAGTGTTTGTCATTAATTTCAACATACTAGTAAGTTTGTAAAGATTGGTAGAGTAGTAGAGAGAGATCCTAGTTGTATATACAAGGTTTTTCTTGTCTGATGATGTGTGGTCATTGACATGTTTGACACTATGTTCTGATGATGGGTTTCAATGTGAAACACATATATCAAAGATGTACAAAAGTTGTACTTGGTCTACTAAAAGTGGTACAGAGATAGAGTGCTTGGAAAATAGTATTTGATGTTTGTATTATATCTTTCATCTAAGATGTAATAGGAAGTTGCATGGTCAGTTAGTGATAGAGCACAATCTCATGATGATGTTAGTAGATATGCAAGCCCTAGTATTTCACCTGTGAATATTTTTATACACTATGAGTTGATAGTGTTAGTGTAATTATAACTAATTAATTTTCTTATTATAATTAATTGAGAAAGCCTTAAGGATGACTCAAGCATTTATTGAAGATATGGTATAAAGGAAAGATTTTTTCCTTGTTTTGCAAATGAGAATGTATGTTGTGATCATTGTATGAAGTACAAAGTGCAAAAAGGAGCAAACTGTTTACTAAATGTGAGTAAGAGTTCAAAGGGATTATTGGATGTGAGTTCTGTGATCTAGTTACAAGATAAAAAAGAGTAGAAGTTTGGTTGATAGGATAGAGAAAGAGGAAGGAAGTACAATTCATTTATATTACTCTACAAGGAATAATATATAGATTATTTGGATAGTGGGTTTGTTGATCTTTCCCTTGAAGCTATTTAGGGAGTGGGTACAATTGTCTTCCACAACTCCCAACAGGGTTGGAATCTCCTAATAGGGGCTAATATGTATTGAATGTTGTTATAGACTTCTAATAGGGTCTATCCTCTAACAAGGAATATTTATATTATTTCATCATCTTTTGGGTACTATCCCCATTGAGGTTTTCCATTGAATCAAGGGTTTCCCTAGTTAAGATATCTAGTATTATTGTGTATGAGTATGGTTGTGGCATCCACAACACACACCCCATTCCTAGTGAGGAATGGGGGCCCCCTACCTTCTTTTTTCTAACTCACAGACCCACAGTTCAAGAGTCAAGAGAAAATGTTAGAAGTTAAAAGTATTAGATTGTGAAAATTTAGAAAAACAAAAAACATTAGAAAATTGGAAAAACACAAAAAAAAAAATTTAAAAAAAAAAAATTAGAAAAATCAAAAAATCATGAAATTGAAAAAAAGCAAAAAAATCAAAAAATGGTAAAGTATAAAAAAAAATTAAATAAAATAAAAAAATTTCTCTCGCACACGCATGCTTAAGTGTGCATTGTGCCCTTGTGCACCTGTGTGAGGTTGTGAGAACATGGTAGGGGGGAGGGGTTATAAAACCCTCTTCATCCCCCCCATTTTATTCATTTTTTACTTGGCATTTTTTTATGACCACCACATCAAGATGTATGTCTGAGTTTGGACACAACTACCTACACCCCTTTCATTATGCACCAGCCGCACCTTTATTTGGCCATGCCATGCATGTTCCTTTGTTTTGCCCCACCGCACACATTTTTGTTTGGCCATGCCACATGTGTTCCTTTGTTTGGCTATGCCATGTATGTTTTTTTTTGGCCGCACCTTTGTTTTGCCACATTGCATGCATTTTTGTTTGGCCCTGTTGCACATGGTTTTTTGTTTGGTCACGCTTTGTTGGGTAGTGCCAGCCATGCCTTTATTTGGCCATGCCATGTGCATCTTCCTTTGGCTATCCTAGCCATCCTACACATATTTTTGTTTGGTTGTGCCTTTGTTTGGTTACATCATGCACATTTTTCTTTGGCCACACCTCGTTTGGCAGTACCAACCACGATTTTTTTGGCTACGCCGTGCATTTTTTTTTTTGGCCATACCTTTTTTTAGTTGTGCCACACATGAAAACACTAGCCATGCCTTTTTTGGTAGCACTGACTAGGTTTTATATGACAAGTGTCATGCGTGTTTTGTTTAGCAACTCCGCGCATAATAGTATCAACCGCACCTTGTTTGGTGGCACCGCACTGGACTTACCTCTATGTACAACACCTCCATGGTGCCAATCATTTCTAGAACCCCTCTCTACCAATGCCTAGTGCTCCATGCATGTGCACCTCTGTGGTGCCCTCATGCCTGCATGTGGTGCCCGTGCGGCTCAAATACCTCCATTTTATATGTTTTTTAACAAATCCCAAAAATGATCAATTTTTTTAAAATATTTAAAATATATATATAATAAAACAAAAAATAAAAAATATATAAAGTTTTAGAAAAATAATAATAAGAGAATAAAATGATGACAAAAAAAAGTAAAAATCAAATATACCCAAATTGGACATTTTTTATATTTATTTTAATTCATAGCTTTTTTATGTTTTGTTTTTGGACTAATAAACATTTTTTTCTCATAATATGTAGGTAGTTAAATGGCGTCCACATTCAGAGTAGCACCCAAACCTATAGTCTTCAAATTCCAAGGTGTACCTTCAAAGTCAAGATTCTATGATGATTAAACAGAAATCAAAGATACTGACCTCGGACACACGAATCTAGGAGAACTCCTCAAAATTTTCAATAAGCTAATAGAGAGGTTAGCCTTGGTGTCCATGTTGATCCATTCTAGGTTGGTTAACACAACATCACATCTTGTGTTAGTACAATTAGCTGAACTAATTATGGCCCTATCACAACACTTTTTTCCTGAAGAAAGGGTAGACAAGAGTATCACTATAGAGCTGGTGTTGGATCTATGAACTGACAACATTGAGAGGGTCTTCAATCTTCTGAGAGAAAACCAGTTCATAAGACTCTCCTATGAAAAAGCTGAGAGATGGTATAGGGAGCACCAATAGCAGGCCATAGACATCATATAATCTTCTTATCTCATTGAGAAGCCTCCAAGGGGAAAGATAACAAGCAAAGTGGATATGACCCAAGGATAGATGCAGGAGGATTTTGGGTACTCTATTATTCTTCTAAGTAGAGTCATGGGCTTACTCATAGCAATCCACCTCAGCACCTTCATGGTCAACTTCATTGAGACCATTCACTAAGTGAGAACTTGTGTGAGTAGTTGAGGACAGTAAAGGACAAGAAGAAGTTTTACATAACTTCTTACATGATATACTTGCTTGCAACAAGGGCAAAAAAAATCCCAGTTTGTATAGGAGAGGTAGTATATAAGACTCCAATGCTTGGCCATACATAGTCTACCCCCACTTAGTGAAGAAGACGCTCTCAGCACAAAGCAAGGAATATAAAATCGTGAATGATGTGTTCATCTTTGAGATCATTTGATTCATTAAGGGAGACTATGGGAAGAGGTTATCTGATGAAGCCAAAGCACAAGTCACAGCTCTTAGAGCCTACTTAATATAGTTCAAGATGTTCACCTATCTATGGGTAGCTACTACCTCTATTAATCCTAAGAATCTCCCAAGATACCCAAGTGGCAAGTTGGTGCTATTGGAGATTTCTCGGCAAATTGAATCAACTTATGAAAAGATAAAGAGACATTAGAGACCTTGTTGGGCATGGCCTTTGGTCATTGGACCATATCAAGTGAAGTGGAAGCAAGACAATTTTTCCTTCGAGTGGGAGTGGGACAACTATCCCCTTGAATAATACAACTCTCCTTGGCCCTATTTTGACAATGTTGGGAGAATGGAGAGTCTGGTAGGAAAGGAGTTCCATCATAAGGATGTTGTTGAAGATCATTGGAAGAATTCCACAAATGACTATAATGTTCACATTAGGGGCTATTGTAGGATGACTTTGTATCTATTAGAAAAGGCTCTCCAGTTGAATGTCTTGGAGGAGATAAGGCAACAAGACTCGAAGGAGTTACTAGACCCCCTATTCAATGCTAAAAAAATTGGTAAAAGACTCATTATGAATATTGAGGTTGACAAGGAGGAGCTTGATGATATTAATCATTGAGTGAGGCATGTCATTAGAATGACAAAGGATTAGATCAAGAAACCTTTTCCACTTGATCCAATTCCTAACACAATGATCTTCCATGTGCATGCTCACCCAAAAAGAGGTAGAGGAAAGAAAGTCACAATTCCTACCATCATAGCCCAGTCTCCTATCAGGCGAGAGACTGTATACCAGCTTGATCACCTAGTTGGATATTATCACCCTCTTAAAAGTAATGGAAAGAATAAAATAAAGAGGATTTCTCCTTAGAGGATTCAAGCAGAACAAGTTGCAAAAAAAACACCTCCCCAATAGCAAGAATAGAGTTCACAAGGTTTTAATGATACTGGAGCTACTCAAGTCCAAAATGAACCTTAGTTGCCTCTCGTTGTGTCTAGCCAACCAAAAGAGGATGAAATTCCATAGGCATCCATTCCTCCTTTGCAAGAAGAGCCAGCTTACCCTTCAACCTCCAAGAAACATAAGAAAAGGATTAAGATTCAGATGAAGAAAAGGAAAAGGATCAATAGAAGATTAGTGCCCAATCCATCTATTCCTAAAAGTATTCTAGAAGGAGATGAAGAGGAGGAAGAAGAAGAATTAGAAGAGGAGGAGGAACAAGTGCCCCTATAGGGAAGAACTTAGCTAGCTAGAGCCACATAGTTGCAAAGAAGAAAGAGTGCCACAAGTACCCCACCATCCACTCAAGTAGAACCTTTAGAACTCTCTTTTTCAGAAGATGAAATATAGTAGTGGGTGGATGAATAAATTGAAGAGAGTGATGATGTTTTCTCAATGTCAAATTTTGATTTCATGCCCATGGATAAGATTAGGGACACCCCTATAAGTTAACCTCAATAGGAAGACTAGACACAAATGTTGCCAGATACATAGGGTACTGATCTTACTCCTTCATCTCTAGCACAAGTTACAGTGGTAGAATAGGGCTCGGTGACTCCTCCACCTTAGAGTACAGAGGAAGAGTAACCCAAAAAAATGGTGACTAGAGAAGTGTCAAAAGGACAAATGGTGGAATATTCCCAACTACTTTCCCAAGACACTGAGGTTCAATTTACAAGGTCTACTAAGACTGGGGCTATAAAAGAGGAGCCCTCCCAACAAGAGATGACTCCAAGTAGGAGTGATAAGGGGAAGGAGATAGTAGAACACACCCCTTCATCATCAAGAGCCAAGTCCTCAACAATATGTATCCCTAGGTGGATTTGAAAGGAAATAATGAGGAGTACTAAGCCTCAATTATGTGCTTCATAGGATGACATTTGTGACATTGCAAAGATCTTGAACAAACTTGAGTCTCCATTACATGAGTCAGTGTCGTTGGCATTTGTCACTAGCATAAGGAACCAAGAACTGTTTGCACAAGTGGCTCTCCCTCCTGAAGCCATAGATGTGGAAGGCCTTAGCCTCAAAGATTATGAATTAAAAGATGTTATGTTAGAAAGGCCTATATGGGGTTCAAACCAAAAAATGATGACTATGGGAGTTAAAGAGGTCCTCAAGTACATGGAACAAGAGGAGGCCAAACTCTAAGAACCTTAAAGGCAAGTTGAGATCCTAAAAGGATATCTAGCCAAAGTTGTTGGCCCTCATAATCTTGAGCAGCCTGAGAAAACTCTGAATACCATACTTAGAGAAGGGGGAATTGTGCAACTTGACCCATTTTTGAAGGCTTGTTAGGAGTAGCAAGAAATTTTTGAGGAGAAATATGTTGCAATCATCATAGGGAATTTGACATTACTACATGCTATGTAGGAGAACACAAATAAGATCATAGCAATTTTGAAGTAGGACTTCAGTATCATGGATGAGGTATGGACTTGGAGTAAGGATTTGCAAACTCCATAAGCCATAAAGGGCCAAAGATACCAGGTTTTGATTGATGTATATACTGGAGAACAATTAGACATGATTGATGATTGGATAGAGAAAATAGTGGATAGCAATAAATTAATAGAGATATTACACGAGGAGATTCATCGACTCAAGGACCAAGCCCAAGAAAAAAATTTGGAATCAAAGAGACACTACAGTGATGCAAGCTTGGATATTTTTGAAGATGAGGAATGAAAAAGGTTGTTAACTATAGAGATAGTAGTGGAAAATTTCAAGAATATTTTTTTGGAGGTTTTTGATGATGAGGACATCCAACAAGCCTTTAGGATTCAAGAAGCATTGTTAGAATTGGGTACCAAACTCAGGGGTTTTGCTGACACCTAGATTGAGGTAGACAATTATAGACAGAAGGTAAAAGATAAATATGAGGATTTCAATCTTCCAAATGTAGCTAATATTACTAAGATGATAGAGAAGTTCAAGGGCAAACATCCAAACATAGCTTTGGGATGAAGAAGAACAAAACCCAGATGCTAGAATTTCAACTTTGACACTTAGTAAAATTTTGAGGTTTTTGACCTTGTCAATGTTCGTAGCTTCATAGCTCCATAGGTGTGCAAGTCTATAGGTATGTAGCTTTGAAATTTAGAGGTGTACTGACAGTTAACTACTTGTTCCAAAAATAACACTTTTCATGCAATGGGAATGCATTTTGATGATAGTTTAACTTCAACACACGCCTAGTAAAGGACCAACTTCTAATTTTGGCACCTCTAGATGCTCCTACTTCAGCTAAAGGCTTCCTCCTAATTTCTCTCTCATAATTTCTTTTTTTTTACATGGAAAGGGCTCATGCATTATATTAATGAATAAAATATGGATGGAATCCCTCTAAGCACCAAATTAATTGTTATTATGCAATAAAATTATGCTTTTGGTGCTAGCATTTGGAGTGTAGTGATTCTTGGTTGAATGTGTCATTGTTTTGTGAATTTTATTCATGAAATTGGGATTGAGCCCAAGGTTTATTGCATTGTTTCTGGTTCTGTGATCTTTTAGTTCTGGTGTTTGCTACAGTTTTACAAATTCCATTAACATATCTAGCTTGAGAAGAGATCATCTAATTGTGTCTACATAACCTTTTATTCCACATGAGCGCACTTTCCATGGCCTTGTGATTTGATGAAAGGTAAAATACCATACAATTACTAAAGTTTATCATTAACAATTGCATTAGTGGATTCTAGGAAGCATTTCTCCTCTTTTCATTGGTTTCCTATCAATTTATTTGAAAGCTTAACTCGTGGCGTGTTATTTTCTATAGCTTATGTCCATTTAGAATTTTAATTTCATGTTATTTTATTTGAGTTTTGTTATTTTCTTTGCTAACCCCTTGTTAGAATAAGAACTCATTTTAGTTGCATCATTAGATTACATTCATTGAAAAGCTAGAAAATACAAAAACATTATTCTTTTGTGTGTTATTTTGAGACAGTGAATAGATTTTAGTCCATTCTAGAACAAAATAGAACTAGCAAAGGCATCCTCATGAACAATCACATTTATCTTCAACTAAGTGGATTTGTGTACGTTGCAACACAAATACTGAACCTTGGAGTTGACCCCAAAATATTAGCTTTTCAAGAGAGGAATTACGCAATGGATTCCTGTCATTGACCTCTTCCAAAATGACCGCCCAACAAGTAACTTGTTATAGTTTCTAATTATATTACTCATATGGTTAAAATTGTTTAAGGTTGATAATTTTGATATTAGTTGGATAATTGATTCACCCCCACCCCAAAGTTATATTGGTTGATTGTATATTATAACAGTTGGTATCAAAGCCTTAGCTTGTTTAAGGATAAGCTTAATAGGTTTGGTAGATCATGGCAAGAAATAATAGTCCTAAATTTGGTAAAGAACATTTCATCCCACAAAAGGTAGAAATTCTTGGTGAGTTATCAGATATTTGTAAAGATTCGGGCATTGATTTTCTAGATTTAGAACCCTTTTTGATGTAGCAACATTCTAGGTGTAAGAGCAATCTTGAATCACCCAAAAATATTTTCTTTTCAGTCTTTTATATTTTAATAAGGACTAGTAGATAGGGTGGTTACTATTTATGGGAACTTCCTATTTTTAGTAAGTTTCTCATATGAGCTTGAAATGTTCTCTTTTTCTACATGAAGCTTCATTTTGGAATTATAAGCCTACCATAGAAATCTCATTGCTCTAGCTTAAATATCAGAGAGGATATTGTGGATTTTTGGTGGAAAAAATTGTAGAAAAATCTTTAGGCTCATCGTTGGAGGCCTTAGAGTGCTTGGATGAGGTTTGAAAACTTGATAGAAGTGCACTTTCATTGTTTTAAGTCTGTAGATCAAGAGCTAGCATTTCTAAAAAGTGATTATAATAGCTAATTGAAGTAGTGATTCAAGAGTTATGGCCCTCTGAAGTTGTGCTACCAATATTTCTAAAATAATTTGTTAAAGATGTATTTAGTTGACTCTATATGTATTGTTAGGGTCTATCAGCCCTAGGTATTAAGTTTGAGCATCTAGAACTTGCCCAAGTGGCATAAAATTGCCTATATAAGAAAGGCCCCAACATTACCTAGGATAGCCCTAGGTGATAGTTCACAGCTTGTCTTCCATATTATTGTGATGAAGGTGCCCATAGTTAGCATATTGTACTTGTGAATTCTATAATTCCACATTTGCATCGCAAATAAGAAGTCCATATTTTGTTCTCATATTTTTTGTTTCTTTGGTTTTTTAATGTTTTATGGTATGAAGGGGAGAACCCTTCATCAAGTGGTATTAGAGCCAGAGTTCTTGAGTATGTGGACAGATTGTTGACTATGAGCTAGTCTGCAGTGGGACTGTGGTTTGGGTTGAGTGTGTAGAGAGATTGTTGATTGTGAGGCAATTTGCACTAGGGTTTCAATGGAAGCACAAAAATGCCTCCATGAAGAGAATATGGTAGAAGAGCTATAGGTGTTAAACTTGCAGGTTTTAGAGCCCCCCAAAGACAAATGCAACCATTAGAGGAATAAATGCATACAAGAATAAATATTCTTGTACTTGAGATGAAAGCGAGGATAAGGATGAAATAGAAGAAAATGTTGAAGTAGATTCAATTCTAAACCAAGAGGAAGAGAGGCTTTTCAAGGCCATCTCCAGGATTAGAAAAATACCTAAGTTTGAAGTACCCACATTTTTAGGAAATATTAGCATAGATGAGCTGATCCATTGGATCAATGAACTAGAGTAGTACTTTAAGTATGAATATATCGAGGATCCTAGTAGGGTCAAGTTTGCAAGGGGAAAATTGAAGGGACATGCAAAGATGGCAGTAGGTTTAGTTACAGTGAAATAGAAAGGGAAAGGACAAAATCACCAAATGAGAGTTAATGATAGTTAAACTGAATTGATAATTCATGCCTCTAGATTATGAGCTTGATCTATTAAATAAAATGTAAGGGTTGAAGCAAGTGGGAAAATTAGTTCAAGAGTATACCGAAGAGTTATACCAAGTCTTCATTACAACCAACCGTATAGAAGCTGATAAGGAAAAAGTGGCCTATTATCTTAATGGGTTAAGGCCACATATTCAAGATGAGCTAAGTTTGGTTTGAATGAATAGTATTGAGGAGGCATACCAATTTTTCCTAAGAGTTGAGGAGAAACTAAGCAAGAAGTTTGACAAAAGAATAGTGGAAAAGATCATGGTGGAATATTTGGAACATGATCTTATACAGGTCATAATAATGATTAGAAGAACAAGGATGAGGCTAAGAGTAGCAATCAAAACTAGAGGGAAAATAATTCAAGTCATTTAATGATTAGAACAACAGAGATTATAGAGGACGAGGTAGAGGACAAGGATCTAGAAGAGGAGGCTTCCATGGGAAATGGTTTTACTATAGACAAGAAGGGCATAGAGAATTTGAATGTACCCTATGCTAATGAAGGAAAGATTGAAGAATAGAAGGCTAGGCCAGAGTTGCACATGTTGATGAAGATGCCAGATCATCACATTCTGAAGATGCTAAAAGAGGAGAAGTCCTAGTTAATAGAAGAGTCATGTTGAGTGGTGAGAATGAACCTGATCAAAGAAGGAACTTGTTTCACACAAGGTGAAAATGTGAAGATAATTGTTGTGATGTGATGATTGATAGTGGGAGTACAAAAAATCTAGTGTTAGAAATGATGGTCACCAAGTTGAAGTTGAAGAGATAGAAACACCCATGTCCATACTATATTTCTTGGATGCAAGATGACCACAAGGTCATTGTCAATGAGAAATGCTTAGTGAAGTTCAAGATTGGAAGATACTAGGATGAGGCACTATATGATATCATATCTATGGACATATGTCATATGTTGTTATGTAGGCAATAGCAATTTGACAAGCATGTTGTACATCATGGGCAAGCAAATACCAACGCTTTGACCAAGGATGGAATGTAGCATAATTTGAAGTCATTGAAGGATAATGAAGAAAAGGTATGTAGTACTGCCAGAATATGTTTTCTTGATGGAAAGGAGTTTCTCAAAGGTATTAAGTGTGAGAATATATGTTTTGCTATAATTCCAAAAGATAGTAAACAAGAAGTAGAGGAGGTACTTGCAAAAGTTCCATATATGTTCGGAGAATTTTATGATATTGTATCAGATATTGTACCTAAGGGATTGCCACAAATGAGAAAGATCAGTCTCCAGATGGATTTAGTTCTAAAAACCAATTTTCTAAACAAGGTACTGCATAGAATGACACTGGCAAAAAATGAAGAGTTGAATAGACAAGTTCATCAATTGTTAGAGAAGGGGTTTGATTCGAGAGAGTTTGAGTCCATGTGTTGTACTAGCTATATTAGCACTAAAGAAGAATGGATAATGGAATATATGTACATATTATTGCACTATCAAAAAGATCACAATCAAGTATAGATTTCCATTGGCAAGGCTAGATGATAATATGGACTGTTTGAGTGGAGCTAAGTATTTCAGAAAGATAGATATGAAGAGTGGGTACCATCATATTTTTATTAAAGAAGGTGATGAGTGGCATATTGCTTTTAAGACAAAAGAAGGACTCCACAAGTGTTTATTCATGCCTTTTGGGCTATCTAATGCATTGAGCACTTTCATGTGCCTCATGAATGAGGTATTGAAGGAGTTTCTGTTTAAGTTTGTCATTATTTAATTGGATGATATTTTAATCTTTAGTAAGACATTGGAAGAGAATTTGATCCATTTTCACAAGGTGTTTGATAAGTTGAGGGAAGAAAAGTTGTTGATAAACCTAAAGAAGTGCAATTTTGTAAAAAAGGAGTTGGTGTACTTGGGATTTTTCATCTCAATAGAATGTCTAGAAATAGGCCCAAAAAATGTGAAGGCTATGCTTGAATGGCCTACTCCAAGGAGTGTGATAGAGGTAAGATATTTTCATGGACCGACTAGTTTTTATAGAAAGTTCATAAGAGGTTTTAGTAGTATTTGTGGACCCTTGACTAAAAAAATAAGAGAGGAAGGGAAAGAATTTAAGTGGATTATAGGAGTAGATAAGAGTTTTAATCTATTGAAACAAAAAGTTACTAAGCACCCTATTTTAGCACTTCCTAATTTTAACAAGGTGTTCCAAGTGGACTATGATGCTAGTGGTACTACAATAGGAGCTATTATGAGCCAAGAAGGTAGACATGTTGCTTATTTTAGTGAGAAGTCAAATGATGCAATAAGAAAATATTTTGTTTGTGATCAAGGATTTTATGCTACAGTTCAAGCATTATAGAAGTGGAGACACTATCTTCTTCCTAAGGAGTTTGTTTTGTATATTGATCATCAAGATTTGCAATAGTTAAATAGCCAAGGAAAATTGAACCAAAGGCATTTGAAGTGGAATGAGTTTTTGGAGATTTATAGATTTATTTTGAAACATAGGAGTGGGAAGTCTAACAGAGTTGAAGATGCTCTTAGTAGAAGAAAACTTTTTCTGACGAGAATTTAGATAGAGGTGGTTGAGTTCAACAAACTTAGTACTCAGATGATCCTAATTTTGGTGAAGTGTGGAAGGCTTTTATAGAACCTGTTACACTTGATAGGACAAAGTGGTTGGATTTCATGATCCAAGATACTATGTTGTCCAAGGAAAGCCATTTTTGCATTCCAAGAAGTTCAATGATGGAGAATCTCACCAAGGAGAAGCATAGTGGAGGATTGACTAGACATTTTCATAGAGATAAAACCATAGCATTGGTTGCTAAGAATTATTACTAGCTATAGTTGCAGCAATATGTAAAGAAGTTTGTATAGAGTTGCAAAGTATGTCAGATGGTGAAAGGAGTGAAGTAGAATATAGGGTTGTATCAACCATTACCTAAACTGGAGAAGCCATGTGGGGATGTTAGCATGGATTTTGTTCTTGGATTATTGACAATGTAACATGGGCATGATTCTATTTCTTTGGTGGTTGACAAGTTTTCAAACATGGCACATTTTATTCCTTGCAAGAAGACAACTGATGTTATTCATGTAGCATAATTCTTTTTTGGAGAAGTGGTAAATCTACATGGTCTACCAAAGAGTATAGTTTCAGATTGAGATACCAAATTTGTTTTTTATTTTTTGGCATACATTGTGGAAGAAGTTGAAGATAGATTTGAAGTTCAGTTCATCTTAGTTTGTGAAATTTACTGAGATGTTTGATTGGACACAAGCAGAAAGGATGGGATATGGTTTTACCATAGGCAAAATTTGCATATAATAATATAATAATTCTATCAATAGGAGTACTGGTAAATCACCATTGTAGATTGTATACGGGAGTAGTCTTAGAAATGCTTCTAAATTGCAGCAGTTGGATAAAGGAGAGATAAGTAGTGCTAAAGCAGAAGAATTTGCTAAACATTTTAAGAACATCCATGAGGAGGTGAGGAAGCACATTATAAAGATGAATACATAGTATAAGGCTAAGGAAAAAATGAAAAGACTTATTTTAGATTGGAGATAAAGTCAAGGTTAATTTGAGAAAAGAGAATTTTCTAGTGGGTACATATAATAAGCTAAAGATGAAGAAGTTTGGACTATGCAAGATAGTGGAAAAGCATGATTTTGAAAATGTTTATGAAGTGGAGTTGCCTACTAAATTGAATATTTCACTAGTATTTAATATTTTAGAGACTAAGGAGATACTGGATAGTTGTGTTGGAAAAAGTACAAGGAACAAAACTTATGACAAATACCTAGTCAAATGGAAAGGGAGGCCAGTAGAGGATTCATCATGGCTAGCAAGGTAGGAGGCTAACCATCTTATTTTTCCTCTGAAAACTTGAGTTGTGATGGAGTGAATTCTCAAATTATCTTGGGTGTCTTATGTAGGAGCATCTTGGGTGTAAGAGCAATCTTCCATCAACCAAAAATATTTTCTTTTCAGTCTTTTCTATTTTAATAAGGACTAGTAGAGAGAGTGGTTACTATTAATGGAAACTTGCTAGTTTTAGTAAGTTTCTCATACGATATCAAAATGTTCTCATTTTCTACATGAAGGTTCATTTGGAATTATAATCCTAGTATAAAAATCTCATTTCTCTAGCTTAAGTATCAGAGAATTTATTGCAGATTTTTTTTGGAAACATTTGCAAAAAAATCTTTAGACTCACTGTTGGAGGCCTTGGAGTGCCTGAATGAGGTCTAAAAACTCAACAAAAGGGTACTTAAATTATTTTAAGCCTATAGATCAGTAGTTGACATTTCTAGAAAGTGGTTATAATAGAAAATTGGAGCAACTAGTTAGAAGTTATGGCCTTCTAAAATTGGGCTACCAAAATTTCTAAAATAATTTGTCAAAGATGTATTTAGCTTACTCTATATGTATTGTTAGGGTCTTTTGGCCCTAGGTATTAAGTTTGAGTATCTAGAACCTTCTCGGACATCATAAAATTTCCTATTTAATAAAAGCTTGAACATTATCTAGGACAACTCTGGGTGATAGTTTGTAGCTTTTCTTTCAGATTATTGTAATGAAGACACCCATGTGGGTTAGCCTATTGTACTTGTGAATTTTGTAATTCTGCATTTGCAATGTAAATAAGAATTCCATATTTTGTTCTTGCATTTTATTTTTCTTTGTTTCTATTATGGTATATGGTATTAAGGGGAGCACCCTTCATCAATTTTGTTGCATACAAAAGAATGGAAGCACAAGTAAAGATTGATCTAGATTTGAAGAAGACAAAAATATTAAAGAAGATATTGATCTACTTATGGAAAGAGAGCCAAAAGGTATGAAATTTTTTATTTTTTGGACATGTAGAGAGTTTGGTCATTTTTCATCTATATTTCCTAAGAGAAGAAAGAAAATATAGGAAGAGTTTTCTTTCTAATGAAGATGGAGAGTTTAAAGAAAGCATGGAAAGATTTTTGAATGACTATGATGTTAAAGTTAACAAGCTTAAATTGGTTAAGAAATAGGATGTAGTAGAAGAGATAGCTTTGGTAACTATTGTTGATCAAAAGGCTAATCATGAAAATGTGAAATTTATCATTGAGACTACAATGATTTGTAGAATGGGAATCAGATTGAAGGACAAAGATCTGAGCCTAGAGCAAAAGAAAGTGTTGAGTTGACAATTCCTAGTAGAAGTATGTCAAACAAGATGAATGAGCAAGGTGAAGCTATAAGAAATGAGGCTAGAATTTTGTGCAAAGGGTATTCATAGAAAGAAAGCATAGACAATGAGGAGACATATGCCCCTATAGCTAGAATGAAGGTAGTAAGAATATTCATAGCTTATGTAGTGAATAAGAAGTTCAAAGTATATCAGATGGATTTGAAATTAACTTTTCTGAATGGAGAACTTGCAAAAGAGGTATATATTGAGTAGCCTAAAGGTTTTCCTTTGAAAAAAGGAAAAGATATGATATGCAAACTAAAGAAATCTCTATATGTCTAATGAAAGCACCTAGAACCTTGTATGCAATGTAGGACAACTATTTGGCAAAACTTGGATTTGCTAAAGGTATGATAGATAGTAACTTATACTTGAAAGAAAATGAGAATAGTTTCTTGATAATAGTAATTTTTTTTATGACATCATATTTGGAGGAAGATTGGTGTCTTGGCTAAGCAAGAAAAAATATTGTATTTTCCAGTGTATAGCTGAGGTGGAGTATGTAGTAGCAATAAATAATTGTAATCAAGTTATGTGGATGAAATAGATATTGAAGGACATTAGGATTGAATTTGCAAAACAAGTTATCATATAATTTCATAACACAAGTATAGTAATTATGTCCAAGAATTTTGTATTGCATTCTATGACTAAGCATGTATCTATTAAGTATCATGTATTGAGAGAAAAAGCAATCGAATAAAGATAAAATTAGAGTATGTGAGTATTAAAGATCATATTGTAGATATCTTTATGAAGCCTTTACCTAAACATACATTTGAGTACTTGAGAGATATGCTTAAGGTTATGCTTAAGGTAAGTACATGATGCATTGAGCACATCAATCTAGTAGTATAGAGAACTATTGTTAGAATAGTCTGAATCTTGATGCTTCCTATATGGGGGAGTATATTTGATTAGTTGAGTCATTTAGGACTCGCTTGAAGACTTGGAGCAATAAATTGACATAATTAGGCCTTTGTCATTGATGTCAATGGGGAGAATATGCATGAAAAACATATCCTAAATATGTATGAGGAGAGTGCATGGAAATCTCTACTTCATTAGGAATATTTAGAAAGATTCATGTAAAGAAGGAGGAACATCCCTACAGGGGAGATATGCATTATAAGGAGTTTGAATGTATGGTGAGTTGTTTACTATGAACAACTATTGTCGATCATAAGAATATGATGAACATAAAAGTGTTTAGAAGGATTTTAGATTTGATTGATGATGATGATTTGTGATGTATGAGCATCTTGGGTTGACATGTTATCATACTCATTTGTGTTCATTCTATCAATTGTTATCGAGTTGAAATAATTGTCAAGTTGAAGCAATTGTTGAGTGCTAGTAATTTTTTAATATAAGCCGAATTGAAGTTATCTGACATCATGTTAACTTTTGGATTAGATATTATTCCATCTCACTTTACAATGTGTGTCAAGTTCCATAGTGTGTACTAAGCTATCTTTCATGTGCCAAGTGTTCCTATGATGTTGAGTGTCAACATTTTGGATGTGTTTTTTGTGTTTTGATTCTTAATGGGAGCCAACTTGCATGATTAATTTTGATTGCAACTTTTATGATTAGATATTGTCTTGGGATGTCTGCAAACCATCCTTGCGTTGGCCTTTCTATTTTGTAATGTTTTATGATCTTCTATAAGCCATTTTGGCAAACATAAATAATTTGTTTAGGCTTAGATTTTGAGAGTAGAACTTAGAGATTTTTGGAAGATTGTACAAGTTTGAGGCATATGTGTCTAGAAGTATAAATTTGAAGTTGGATGTTGGATCTAGAATAAATTTTGTATCTAGCCATAACCCAAAATACGTTACAACTGGGCATGTATGTTGATTATCTGATGAATTAATCAAAGAATATTGTTCTTTCTCCCTATAGTGCTATTCTCTTTGAGTATTTTCTTCCATTGTGCTAAATCTACAACATTGGTTTGGATTTTTGGGTGTGCCTTTGGTCCTAATTCTTCTTTCCCTCCTTGCATTAGGTGGTATTAGAGCTTGAGATTTGTCTTTGTGGAGATTAGATCATGTAGAACCTTAATTTGATTTGGTTATAGGGATGCAAATCTATAGATTTGACCTATAACTTGTAGAGGGTTATGATCTTGTAGGAATTCAATTTGTAAAGATGGTTCAAGGTAGAGAAAATATTGATAATGCTATATTGGATATGTTGAGAGAAATTGCAACCAAATTAGATGTTTTGGAGATAACCCAGAGGAGAGGAGCACATCTTGATGCTGTGAGTGATGATGAAGTAGTAGCACCAAAGACTAATATAAAATCTGAAGAAGATTAAGATGAGGAAATATTGATGAGAGTATTGTCTAGAGCACATTCAAAACCTATTGTAGAAGTTGTTCCTTATGATGGAAAGTTGGATACCAATGTTTTGTTGAATTGGATCTCTAGTATGGAAAAGTTCTTTAAGTATGAGAACACTCCTAATGATAGGAAGGTGAAACTTATAATTAATAGGTTGAAAGGTCAGGCTTCATTGTGGTGGGAGCATTTGTAAACTAATAGACAAAGGAGAGGAAAGGAAAAGATTAGAATTTGGGTAAAAATTGTGAATAAGGTTTGAAAAAAATTCTTCCCTTCTGACTACCAAATTAGCTTGTTGAGAAAGATGCAAAATTTGAGACAAAGAGACATGACTATGAAGGAGTACACAGAGGAATTCTATAGATTGGACATTAATTCTAGACATGTGGATGATTATGTTGAGAAAATTATAAGGTACATAAATGAATTGAGATCTGAAATTCAAGATAAAATAAGATTTGTGAAATTAGAAAGTGTGGAAGAAGCATATCAATATTCCTCTGAAGGCTAAGGATATCTTGACAAAGAAGAATGAACAAAGACAAAGAGCTAGTGGTGGTAGATTCTAGAGAGGTGGAGGTAGATCTTATGGTGAAGGTGGTAGATCTAATAGTTTTGTGTAGGATAAAGGGAAATCTGAATGGAAGAATGATGATAAAGACAAGACTGAGTGGAAAAGAGGCAATTCATATTGAGGATGTACTAGTTCTTACCAAGGAAGAAGTAATTCTTATTCTAGAGGTGGTTTTTGTGGTAATTTTTTTAGATGTGGTAAAGAAGGGCATGGATGTTTTAAATGCAAATCCTCTGAAAGTGGGAAATGCAATAGAAATGTTGTGATTCAAGGAGACATTGAGATTTCACTGAGTGGACCTAAGGCTAGAGAAAATTTGATGGTGAGAAGAACCCTATGTAATAAGGGAAGTGATGAGGAACCTATTTTAAGGAGAAGTCTTTTCAAGACTAGATGTAAGATGGCTAGAAAATGTTCAAAGGTGATCATTGTTGGAATATTCAAATGGGAAGAGCACTACTAGGGGGGGGGGGGGGGGGGGGGGGGGGGTGGTTGAATCAAAAGTACCACACTTTCAAACTTTTCTAATCCTTTAAAACAAATAGTTGAAAGTGAACTGCATGCATGTAAACATATTAAATAAACATAAAGTAAACACATGCATCAATACATATAACACCAAACTTAGTAAACCAAAAACCCTCCATGAATAAGAAGGTAAAATTGGGGTGGGGATGATACCCACAAAAATCACTATAGCAATAATTATTTGACCACTTCTAATGGTCTACCCTATGAAAGGCCTGCCCTATTAAAGGCTTTACACTATGTCAATAGTGACCTAGTTAAAGGATTTACAAACACTTTACATGAAGTGTCACCCTGTTAAAGGATTTAGTCACCTCTTCAAAGGATCTAAAAAATAGTTGTTAAGCTAACCTATCAACATAGGATTTTCACTATCTAATACTATTGCTAAAGAGTATTAGAAACCTTTGACCTAATTGCTTACAATCTTTAATTACTAATTTCAGGCACTTGATTTGCTCAATTTGATGTAATCCTTGATTGATCTGGTATTTTTTTGTATCCCTTATACTATTTTGATTAGCTAGATGTATAATTACTACTCAATTCACTACATCTGTGATGCCCCTACTACTTTCCCTGTTCTACAACTTTGTTATCTGCTTAGCAACTTCTTTAACTTATATTCAACAACTTAAAATCATGGGGTCTAAGCCTCCTTATAAAGGCTTTGTAGACTTGGGGTTAGGTATGGATCTACGATCCATATTGAATCTTGAATTCTTGCTTATTCTTTGCATTTTTTCTCATTGGTTACATCCCTTCTCTATTTTTCTGATTGGTTGCATGCTAATTGCATAGGAAATATACAAGATTCATTCTTATCTTTATTATCCTTCAAAATCCTTCTATGTTAGCTTTAAAAATGGTTTACATCTAAGTTTGTGAGGGCACAAACTCATATGTTAATTCTTTGTTACTCGACACATTCTGGACTACTGGTGCTTGACACATATACTATCCTACTTTTCTTGGCACCTATTGCATTATATCTTGCTTAGCACATGTATGACTCTAGCTCACTCACCATATGTAGTATCCTGACTTTCTTGGCATCAACTGTGACTTGGCACCTATATATCACTTGGCACCAGTTTGATGCTCTACACCTGAAGTTGCTCGACACCTGTTGGAATTATGACTTGGCACATACTTTGGTTCGGCATACATGATGTACTCAGCTTCAATGTAGAAAGTGGTCAAGTGCGTTGACACTCAAATGTCAAAACTATTCTAAGACCAACAATCTCCCCCTTTGACATGAGTGTCAAAAATACTTAACTAAACATTATTCATCTATCCTTATGAGTACCCTATCCAATCTACTTTGCATATGTACAAAATTTTCTCAAAAATACCTTATAACTCCCTTGAGCTGATTGTGCCATTTCATTCTTGTAACCCAAAATTCTGTACTAATTGTGCCTGATACTCTTTTTCTTTACCTTGTACTTGTGTGCTAAGCTATTTTTTCTACTCTATCTATACTTGCTAGTTTTATTCACATCTCCCTTAAAACATCATTTCTCCCCCATACTATTTACACAGTATGATTTATCTCCCTTTTTGGCTATCTACAATTCTTTCAAAAAGAATGAAGAGAATGTAATCAAAACTTAGTATTCTCCCCTTTGTCATATCTTTCTTATTGTTATTTCTCCTCCTATCTCCTTTATTATTTCACCCCCTTTTTGACACTTATGCCAAAGGGTTATAAGGAGTAATACCATATTTAGCAAAAAATGCATTGTTTACCCCCATTATCATTTTTAGAGTGAAATCTCAATTCTCCAAAGTAATGTCTAGTGACTTGTGTTGGATGGTAGTCTTTGCAACAAGATGTATAAGTCCATCTATTGTAGAAAGATTAGGATCTTTCTTTAAGACAGTTTTAGCAAAAAATTTCTCTTTGTGGAGGACCTCCAAATGTGGGGTTATGGAGGATTGAATTTACATTAATTTGGCCTTTATATTGATCTCTTCACTTGTTAGTGCTACTAACTCTCTTTGAGTGTGAAGCAATTGGGCAAAATGCTTCTCACTTTGAGCTAGATCCCTTAGCAATTTCATGCTAGAAATCTTCAAATATCTCTCCAAGCTCAATATCCATTGATTTGTCTCTTGTGTGAAGTTGGAAAAATCACACAGCATTTTGTACAATGAGAAAATATTCTCAAGTATAGTTTTAGCCTTGTCAATTTTCTTAGCAAATTCTTCCTATTCAAGTGTTATACCACTTGATATTTTCTCATTCACTGTCCCTTGAAATTTTCTCTCAGACCATTCCATAAGATTAACATTTGTATCCTGGTCTTCACTATTCACCTAGTCAACTTTATTAGATAGTTGTTTTATTATGGGCTTTGCCTCATCTAGTGACTGCAAGTTGAAGGCATCCATAAATATGTCCTTAATCTCATGTAATGCTTGCTTGTGTTTGTATTCTTTTCTAAGTATTTCCTACCTTTTTCTCCTATTTAATGTATCTTGAATTTTTGTGATCTAGTCTATGGTGATGGTCTTTGAGTCATAGGTAGTTATGACTATGTCTTCATCTAACTTAAGGTCTCCATAGTGAAGTACCCTAGCCACTCTTGTTGAGCTCAAGCCTAGTGTTGAGATTTGAAAAGGTATGGCTTCAATGCTTGGCTTCTGAAGGGTTTTTGTAGGAGTGCCTATCTTTTGTAGTTCTACCAATTTTTGAATTGTGGTCTACTCATTTTCCTTTGATGTATCCTCCTTCTCAATAGACTTCCCTTCTTCTATTCTTGGATTTTGTGAGGTATCACCTAATACTGTAGGTGGTGGAAGCATTAAAATTTTAATGCAAGTAGCTGTATAGGTGAAAAGTGGTTCTTGTGGTTTCACCTTGTCTTATTTTGGTTCTACTACTACCTTTTGTAGCTCATCTACACTCACCAATTTAGGGCTTGTGCATAACTATGCTTGTAGACCGGATTGATGAAGGATCTTGGAGAGATCCTCTGTAGTTAGGGGATTGATATTTTGAGCTGAATTGTCAAGAACATCCTTAATAATTATTGTATCTATAGGTGTGATGGTTACATAAAGAGTGCTAGGAGGTAGCATTTGTGTGTCTTGCACACTCTATTCCTCTTGTTGCTATTTTTCAGCTATTGCCATATCTTCTTCCTTTTGTGTTTCTTCCTCCTCACCTTTTTCATTGTCTGGCTTATCTTTCTTATCTTCCTCCTCTTTCTTCTTTTCTTCATCTAATTTTTTTTGTTGCTTCCTTCTCCTTCTCTTCCTCTCCTTTCTTCTTTTCTTCTATTTTCTTTTACTTAGCACTAGCCTCTACCTTATTTTCTTCCTCATCCTTGTCATCAGTTACCTTGTAAATTATTTTCTAGAATTGTGTGGATTTATTCACTACATCCTCAATCTTATTTTGTAGGATGTTGAAAGCTCTATATTTAGGTGCAAATTTTCCACCATGTTTCTTATTAGCCTTTTTTATTTGACCTCTTGTTAGGTCAAGCATCACTTGTGCTAAGGTAGATTCTCTGATCTCCTTTTCCATTTTCAGACAATAATTCCATTTATTTTTAGTTATCTCATATAGCTCTCTAGGCATAGTATTGTCTAGTTCTAGAGGTGTATTTTTGAATTTAGCCATCATGGCATATACTGATTCCTCTATTTTATTTTGTTTTTCTCTACTTAGCTTATAGAAATCAATGTTTTTCAAATCATTCAAATTTGTATTCCTAACATTTTCACAAATTTTGTCTATGGCATATTTGGGAGGATGGCTTACCACTCTGAATTGGCTAATATCTTCAGACTTTGTTCTTTCCTCTCATCATATGTGTCTAGATATGCCACGTATTTTCTTCTCTTCTTTGGCACTTCATCTAGCTATTTAGTATTCTTCTTCTTCTCTTTTTTTGCCTCTTTGGCCTTTTGTGTGGATTCCCTTGTGGTAGCTCTTGTTGCTAGTGTTGGCTTGGCTTGTGCAGGCATAGTGACATTTTTGGGTTTGGGTTGAGCTGGAGGCTGAGTTTTAGCCTTTATTTTCTTTTTATCAGCAAGTGTAGGTGCTTCCTTGGCTTCTTCTTTCTTAGCACCTTCCTCCTTGTCTTCACCTAAGCCTTTTGTCAACTCCATTGGGCCTTGTCCTTGCTCTTCTTCTTCTTCAATCTCTGCTTCTTCTTCTTTGTCTTCTTCATTGCCTACTTCTCCTTAAATATTTGCACCAAATTTATTCTTTATCTTCTTTAATGATTTATCTTTCTTCTTGATTGTAGAGGTTTTCTTCAAATTTTTTTCAACTGTGGATTTGACAGCATCATATGTGCTAAAGTGTGGAGCCTCCTTATCTATCTCTTTTGCAAGCAATGTTTTGATTGCTATTGAGGCTTCATCTATATCAAGTTCATATCCCAATGGCCTTAGCCATCTTACTCTTGGTATTGCTACCTAGATGTAGGTAAAATCAATGTCAACTAGAAAGTATATTTAATTGATATGTTTTCCCACTAGGGAAATTGCTATTCTCACCCTTTGCTTCATGGATTTCTTAAAATCTTCAAAATAGCTTGTCATTTTGGCCTCAAAATTTTCACTCATCTGATCAATGAACTCATTGATTTGTGTAATTGTAGTTTTATTCGAGTTCCAATTCACCTTTCCAATAGAAGGAAATTCTTCCATAACATAAAAGAATATGCACATAAGAACTGAACCAAACTTGCATTGAGCACCTTTTGATCTTCTTATTGGTCCTAGGTTTTCATTTATTTGCTACAACTTTAGTTTTGCCAAATCATATGTATGATCTTTCTTCACAAGTTTGTAAGCTACATCAATAGTTATGCATGGTATATTGTTCAATCTACTAGATTGGTAGAATTTGTGAGATATCACTCTCACTATAAAATCTAGAAGGGGATCAGTTATAGTATCAATAGTCATACCCCACTTATTCCTTTTAGCTCTTGTATTCCTTTTAGTAATCTCTTTGGAATCACTGCATAGGGTCTTAGGCCAATCTAGGGTTAGGAAACCCACAACCCTATTTACTACTCTTTTTGTAATCTTTACTAGTCCTATTTACAACCAAAAACATCCATTGTGAATTCTACTAAGGACAATCTATATCCATTCAATTTTGAAACCTATAGGGTAAACTAGGGCATTGGTCAAAACCTTTTTCTCAACTTTTTGGAATTCATCCTTCATAATTTTGTTTTCACACAGCTTGTCATGGGCTTGGAATATCTCAAGATCACCTACTGCACCTATCTTGTAGTTAAAACACTTTCTCACATCTTGTACCATGACAACTTTTGGTGGAATGATGGACAATGCACCAACTAGATCATTTCTATAGGCAACTTCAAGGATTGGCCTAAACTTGGGTTGTTTTACCTCATTACTAACTAATTGGACCTCATGACCTTCCTTTCCTTTGGGATTTCTTGAACTAGAAGCCATTATACCAAACTAGGGTTTTAATGTATTAAAAACTTTAACATTGCATAGCTTGGCACTTGATAAATACCTTAGATCATCAAAATGTATGCTAAATCACTGTTGAGATTGATTAAAATGGCTTGAAGGTTTTTTATGATTGCTACACTCCTTTTTCTTTGCTTTGTGTTTGAATGGAATGAAAATGATCAAAATTTGACCTTATACCTTTCAAAACCTAGCATTAAATGCTTAGTGCATACAACTATAAACTCGACACTTGCAGGTTTCACCATGACTCGACTCCCATTATATTTCATTTACTCGACTTCCACTAAATTTCTACTTCACTCAGCATCAACTATCAACTTGGTCACCATTAGCAACTCGGTATCCATTGGAACTTTACTCAGCATTCGAGGATAGTTTGGCAGTATTTGCAAAAAGAACTTCAAATTTTGATTTGGCATCTTTGCTCATGTGGATATCTTTCTTGCAGTACTTCTTTGTCTTGGGACTAATGTATGATATAAATTTGTATATCAATCCCCTACACCTATTCTTTCTTAGTTAGGTGCGATGTGATCACTTGACCTCTTGGATGAAGTGATCCCTCCATTTGATGTGCTGCACTCAACTTTCTTCTTCCAAGTCTTGTTCATTTGCCCTCTGATTTTTTCAACATCAACCTTCTTTTTTCCTTTGTTGACTTCTGTCTTGGGTGCTTTTGACTTTTTTGGGAAATTCCTACTGATATGACCAATTTTCAAGTAACTAAAACATGTGGTTTGACTTAACCATCTATTGTAATTCCCTCTAAAATATGTCCTTGTGCAATTTTTTGGAATGTGTCCATATTCCTAATAGTAGTGATAGCTATACCTAGTGTTATAGTCCCAATTGCAATGATGACAATGGTTGATTTTCTTTGCAGGCTAATTGGGTGTCCACATAGGCTTTGATATGCATTCAATTGGTTTATATCCATACTTTTTGCAATTTTAGTAGTGACTCTCAAATCTCTATGTTCTTATGGTCTTGGTTCTGCATTCATGTGCTTGATGTCCTTTTTTTTTGCACTTATGATAGTAGCTTGGTTTCTTAGGCTTATCATGTTGATGATCATTCTTGATCCTACATACATTCGAGGTATGTCCCTTCTTACCATAGAAATGACAAGTAGGTTTAGTGTTCTTACCTTTGTTAGTCCTTTCTTCTGTAGTCTTGGATGATTCTTCTTGTTTAGTGCTAGTGTAACCAAGTCCTGAAGTATCATTACTAGTCCTTGGTGATTTTAGTAGTTGTTGAAAGCACTTGATAACCTCATTGGGTTTTTGAAGATTTTTTCTATATCCTTCTCTCTTTTTAGGTCATTTTGATTTCTCAAGGAGGAGATCTCAATGTCCTTCATGTTTAGCTCATGATGAGCATTCATCATCTGACTTAAGGTGCCAACCTACATGTTTGAGATTCTTTCAAAATCAATTGTCTTCTCCTCTAGTCTATTGGTAAGATTTCTTTTGTCATTTTCTATCATGGCCTTTTCTTCAATGGCTCCCTTCTTTTGTTCAGTCTCTTCACAAAGCATTAGGGCTTGTGATTCTTGTTCAAGCTTGAGTATTCTGATTTCTTTAGCTTGTGCTCTATTTTTTTCCATTAGTTTAGCTATTACTGCGTCAAATTCCTTGGAATCTTCACTGGAAAATACTTGTGTGTTATCAATCTTCTTGTAGTTAATGTCATTTTCAACTATGGCTATATCCTTTCTTCTTTTCAAGGACTTTCTCAATTCTTCTCTGGTTTCTTCCAATTTGTGTAGAGCGAGGTGCACATCAATCACTTGATTATCTATGATCTTCCCAAGTTTGAAGACTTCCATCTTCTGACATTTTCTCTAAGATGTTAGGCTTCTCCTTGTGAGAAATTTTTCTTTGATACCAATTGTTGGAATATTCAATCTTTTCTAATCCTATAAAACAAATAATTGAAATTAAATTGCATGCATGTAAACATATTAAATAAACATAAAGTAAATGCATGCCTCAATACACATGACACCGGACTTGGTAACCCAAAAACCCTCCACGAATAAGAAGGTAAAATTTGGGTGGGGATGATACCCACAAAAATCACTACAACAATAATTATTTGACCACTTTTGATGGTCTGCCCTATGAAAGGCCTGCCTATTAAAGGTTGTACACTATGTCAATACTAATCTAGTTAAAGGATTTACAAACACTTTACATAAAGTGTCACCTTGTTAAATGATTTAGTCACCTCTTCAAAGGATCTACAAAATATCTATTAAGCTAACCTATCAACATAGGATTTTCACTATCTAATAAAATTGCAAGAGAGTATTAGAAACCTTTGACTTGATTGCTTACAATCTTTAATTGTTGATTTTAGGCACTAGTTCTACTCAATCTGATGTGATCCTTGATTGATCTGGTATCTATTTGTATCCCTTGTACTATTCTAATTAGTTGGATGTATAATTGCTACTCAATTCACTAAGTTTGTGATGCCCCTGTTATTTTCCCTATTCTACAACTTTTCTATCTATTTAGCAACTTCTTTAACTTCTATTTAGCAACTTAAAATTGTGGGGTCTAAGCCTCCTTATAAAAACTTTGTAGAGTTAGGGTTAATTATGGATCTATGATCCATATTGAATCTTGAATTCCCAATCATTCCTTTTATTTTTTCTTATTGGTTACATGTTGATTGCATAGGAAATATAGAAGATTTATTCTTATCCTTATTATCCTTCAAAATCCTTCTATGTTAGCTTCAAAAATGGTTTACATTTTAATTTTTGAGGGCACAAACTCATATGATGATTCTGTGTTACTCAACACATACTAGACTATTTGTGCTCAGCACATATACTATCATACTTTGGTCAACTCCTATTGCATTCTGTCATACTTGGCACATGTATCGCTCTGATTCACTCAACATATGTAGCATTTTGACTTGCTCAGCATCATTTGTGACTCGGCACCTATTGAAATTTTAACTTGGAATATATTTTAGCTTAGCATACATAGTGTACTTGGCTTCAACATAGAAAGTGGTTAAGAGTGTTGACACTCAAATGTCAAAATCATTCTAAGACCAACAATCATTGATAGTGGAAGTTCTACAAATTTGGCATCAGAAGAGTTGATTACAAAGTTGTAGTTGTAAAGGCTAAAACATTCTAAATCATATCATGTTTCATGGATCAAATATTAACATAATATATTTGGTAAGTGAGAATTTCCTTCTGAAGTTCAAGATTGGACATTACTTTGATGAACTGTTGTGTGATATTATGCCTATGAATTATTGTCATATTTTTTTGGGTAGACCTTGGCAATATGATAGATATGTTGTACATGATGGAAGATTGAATCAATATAATCTTTGGGTGAATGAGAGAAAGAAAATATTGTTGTCTTTGATTGAAAGTCCAATTGAGGTTAATTGTACTACTATTCAACTTTGCATGGTCAATAAAAAGAAATTTGTAAAAGAAGTGAAGAAGAATCAAGTCGATTTTACAATAATTCCTAGAGGACCAAGTTTGGATAGTAATGACCAGGTAGTAATTATCAAAAAGATTAATTAGGAAACCAATGAAAATAGGAGCAATGCTTCCTCAGTTCCACTGAGGTAATTGTCAATGGGAACTTAGTAATAACCCAAAGATGTTTCACCTCTCATCAAATTGCAAGGCCATGGAAAGTGTGCTGATGCAAGGAAAGAAGCTATGTAAGAACAATAGGTGATCTTTTCTCCAATTTGGTATGTCAATGAAATTCATTAACATGAGGCAAACACTTGAACTAAAAGATCACACAATCAAATCAACACAAAAAAACCATTGGCTCTATTATTATTAATAGACATGCATTCACAAAAATAACACCCCAATAAGAATAACAACACTCAGAATGAGAGAAGCAATAGCATATATCATTGCATCAAAATAATGGCCTAGAGTACATGTATTGCATCCATGTACTTATAAGAAGTCATCTCCTCTCTTTTTTTTGATAGTCAGAGCTCTTAGAATGCAACAATATCCTTAAAACTAATATTAAAAAATGTAATTATATACAAACTAAATCTCTAAATGGCACTAAGTAGGTCTCCACCCTTTTTTATATTAATTAATGGGTGCATGAGGGTTCACATGAATTTTTAAAAAAATAGACAAGAAGAAGGAAGCTACAAGAGGATCTAAGAGACACTAGAAGCTCTAAAAATGGAATCTTAACCTTCTCTAGGTGTTTCTAGGAGTTGAATTGCTATCAGAATGTGTCTTTGGTGCATGAAAAGCTCTAAGTTAGGAATCAGTAGTCAATTGTTGGCATACTATTACTTCTTCAAAATTTTCAGTGCACCTCTATGAGTAGCACACCTACACACCTTGCACACCTTTAGGGAATTTTTCTCAGGTGCCAAATTCATCAAAAAATCAAAGTTCTCTATTTTGAAAATGATTTTTGGGTTTTTCTCAAATGAGGTTTGGAAGAACTCTTCTATACTTATTTTGCACTTTTGGATGATTTATACCCTCTTTATAGCCCAAAATTGTCATAGATTTGATCTCCTTCTGCTTCTTCTATCTAAACTCCCAAAGTACATGATTTGAATATTATCATTAATAGTTTCATAAGATGAGGAACTTATTTTGGTTACTAGCTTAGATAAAAGGTTACCAGCTTAGGTAATGTCTCCATTGCTATTGATAATGAAGATGTTATGATAATCTATTCACTTGCACATTATGTGCCACACCTTCATGTTATGAGTACTTGCACACCTTTGTGTTATGCACATCTTCATCCACTATGAAGTCTATTACTTAATTTTTTATTCTCACTGAATACCTAATCCTTCCTAGTCAAAGATCAAGTGATCTAGATTATCCAAAATGATTAAATGTTCAAAACGTTTTAAAAAAATAATTAACAAAATTTTCTGAGCCTTTTTAACTATCTTTTCTAGACGTCTTCTTCTCAAAATTTTAAGTTGTAACTTTCATACATCCCTAAAATGGTGTAAATCATTTTGAATTTTTAGCTCTAGGTCAAAAGTTATGACCCTGATAAGTTATCCAATACCATACATATGCAATACCATGGATATTTTTTGTGTTATGGAAAATGAGTATGTTAATTTATCTATAATAAGAAGGAAAAAAAACCTAAAGAGGACTCCGTGGGACTCAAATAGATAGAAAAATGGGTCAATAACAATCAAAATAAAGAAGATGGTGGAGTCCCCCCCCCTACAAAAAAATAAGAAGCTAGTTTTGTGCTCTAGCTCACCTAACACACCTTAGAAGGTGCCAAAGTGTGTTGTTTTGTCTTGGAAATGGAAAAGTGCACAATTATGTACTAGTGCACATGTGCACCTTGACAAGGTGTGCCTGGTGTACATGAGTGCAACTATGCACATGTGCATTTGCATTGTGCAAGTGAAGAAGGGTCTTACATAGGCTCTTTGGGGGGACCAGAGTGTGCACTTATGAGGGTGGGAACATGTGCATGTGCACATCCTGAAAATAGGGGTGAGGTGCGCATGTGCGCACTTAAGTACATTAAAGTCTTAAACATGATCTTTTATCTATGTCTGACTACCCAACTCTTCCTAATTAGAGACCAAGATTTTACCTAGACCCAGGGGATGGTCCAAAATGATTGAGGTTTTCGACAAGATGCCTTACAAGAATTTTGAAACTAAGGGGTCCCCATTCTGTGACTCAAAATGGAATGTGTACTATGAAGCCACAACAAGATAAAAAGTACTATTTGGTATTCTTTGAACTTAGATACTTTTCATCTATCTTATTGTCAATGCTAAAGGGGGAGATTGTTAGTATGAATATTGATGACACTACATTGGGGGAGTATTCTAAGCATTCGAGTGTATTGACATGTTGCATTTAGGATTGTGTTTATCATTGATGTCAACATAGTAGTAACTCTATAAAGACTGTCAAAGTAATAGAGAGAAATCTTAGTTGTACAGATAAGATTTTCCTTATTTCGTGATGCATGGTCATAGACATGTTTGACACTATTTTCTAATGATGGGGTCCAACGTACAACACATAAATCAAAGATGTATAGAAGTTGTTCTTGATTTACTGAGAGTAGCATAGAGATAGAGTGATTAGAATTCAATTTTTGATGTTTGTATTATATCTTTCATTTGAGATATAATAAGAATATATGTGGTTAGTCAATGATAGAGGATAGTCTCATGATGATGTTAGTGGATGTGCAAGCCCTAGTATCACATGTGTGAAGTTTTGTATAGAGTGTGAACCAACAATGCTATTGAAATTGTAATTAATTAATTATCTTATTATAATTAATTGGGAAAGCCTCAAGGCTAACTCAAGGAATTATTTTGAAGATATGGTATAAAGGAAAGATGTTTTCCTTGTTTTGTAAATGAGTATGTATGTTGTGATCATTGTATAAAGTGCAAAGTGTGAAAAGGAGCAGAATGTTTACTAAATGTGAGTAAGAGATCTAAGGGATTATTGGATGTGAGTTTTGTGATCTAGTTACAAGATCAAAAGGAGTAGAAGTTAAGTTGATAGGATAGAGAAAGAGGAATGAAGTAAAATTTATTTATATTATTTTACAAGGAATAATACATAGATCATTTGGATAGTGGGTTCATTGATCTTGCCCTTGAAGCTATTTGGGCAATGGGTCCAGTTGTCTTTCACAACTCCTATAGGGTTGGCATCTCCTAATGGTGATTCAAAGTCTCCTAATAGGGAGTGATATGTACTAAATGTTATTATAGACTCCTAATAGGTTCCATCCTCTAACAAGGAATATTTATATTAGTACATCATCATGTGGGTACCATCCCCACTAGGGTTTTTCCCTCTAATCAAGGGTTTTCCTAGTTAACATATCTAGTGTTATTGTGTATGAGTATCTTGTTATGGTTTTTTATTATATTGCTCATATGGTTAAAGTAGTTTAAGGTTGATAATTATGATATTGTTTTGATAACTAATTCACCCCCCTTCTTAGTTATATTGGTGGACTATATATTCTTACAATTGTTGTAATCTTTCTCCTTTAGCTTTGCACTCACAATCTTGTATATTTCTAATCAACCTTACTCTATATATCTCTCTTTGCATACAAGCTCATACATAAAAACACACACACACACATGACACCGATTGTTTGGCTATGTATCTCTTTAAATAGTAATTTTATGCTTTACCATTTTCTACATCCACTGTAGATCTTAGGGTTTACAATTAAACTCAACTCGATTCAATGTATTTGTCCATCTTCTTGATCCTCCTCTAGAATCTTCTCTAGAATCCATATGTTAGGTCTTTACCTAATTATCTCCTTGAATTTTATGGTCCAACTCATCAATATAATATTCAGTATGATTTACATCTTCTAAGAAATCAACTAAGTCAGCTTGATCTTTTGATTTCCTTTTATTTATTCTCTTACTATCACTCGACAATCTCTAAATTCTAATATTCAGTCAACATTGAAATACTTGGTCATTGTAAATCTTTCTACCTTGGCATAAACTAAATTTCTTAGTCGATCCTAATGCTTGATCAACACTAGATTTTCTTAGCACTAACTGTAGCTTGATTGACACTAGCATTACTCAATACTCCTTAGTATTTTACCCTTTTTCTTAGCTTTTCATAGATTTCTTGACATAAATAATTACGATACTTTATCAAAGTCTATCTAATAAAATGTCCATTGTAATTCCCTTTTAATAACTTCAAGCTTTCCTCTAGGTGCTATAGTTATGATAAACTTTTCAAATCCTCTTCATCAATCAAATAGATATGGCATTTATATTAGGTAGCAATATGTCTCATCCATAAATTTGACATCAATGACAAAACAACAATTGTTCCAATTATAAGTTTCCAACAATATCCCTCTTTGCAATTGACTACAAGAGCTCAACTATCTAAATACTAGTAGTATCTAAGTTACTATACAATCCAAAATATTTCACTTTCATAAGTGACCAATATCCTTAGTTTCACTCAGATTCTCATCCATGCAATTTTGGAAAACTCCCTCTATCATTTAATTTCATCCTTTGTAATCAAATCTCTCTTTCATGATTATTTCCCTCTTTAGTAATATCTTTGTTTGTAAATTTATTCATCATAAGTAATCTCTTCCTGTTTGACAAAAATTCCAAAGATGTGTGGCTATCTTAGCTTCAAATTCTTCATATATCTTAATTATGTAGATTTTGCATATCATGTTGATACTTGTCTTCTGTCTATGACTTATTAGTTTATTCTATACTGAAGAAAGTTAGATATAATTGATTAATTGTGTGTTGTCTTTGATGTTACTCAAATGTCATATCAATTGATAGATAGTGCTTATTGAGCTCACTTGGATAGTGAAGATAGTTTTCCTTGTCTGTCAAGTTCATAGGTTTACTCTGAACAAATGATAGTGTCTACCAAGCTCACTTGGGCATTGAAGGAATTTAGGTAGAAAAGAGTGTTAACCGAGCTCACTTAGCTAATGAAGGGAAAGTTGGATAGAGTTAGTATTCATCAAGTTCACTTAGTTGCCAAAGAATTTTTGCAAGTTCATAGTGTTAACTGAGTTTTTGTTGGTTAACATAGGAAATTGTTCCAAAGTTAGTTTCTATTGACCAAGGTCAGCTTATGAAGGATTTTTCTTATTTTGGCTTATGTAGCTTAATTACTTTATGTACTGATTCTAGTTGACTTTGATGATGAATATTGGTTATTGTAATTTTAATTTTGGCTAACTTGATAATCTGGAAGGTATAAATAAAAGGTCAAGTTGAGATTTCTAGTGTGTGTGCAAGTGTGTTGATTGAATTGAAAAGAAAAGAGAGGGAGAAAAATTGAAGGATAAGTAGGTATCATTGTGGAGTAGAAAAGTAATATGCAATTAGGAAGGATCAAGTTTAAGTGGAAAAGAGATTGGATTCAGCAATTCAATTGCATCACGATTAGGATATTTCATTGTTACTCTCTAAACATTGTAGTAGTGATCTAAAATCTCTTAGCAAAGTTGGTTTAACAACCAGTTGTAAAACCTCTAACAAGATGGCAATTCCATAGAATTTTTTTAAGACCTCTTGTAAGACCACTCCTAGCAGGGTGATTAAATCCTCTACTCACACCTAATAGTATGTTTTCTAACCTTTAACGGTGTTGGCTCCTAATAGGGCTCACTTCAAAAGAGTGAAAAATAGTAACTAGTTACACTGGTGGCTTTCCCCAAATTTCATTTCCACATTAAATCTTGGTGCCCCATGTGTTCATGTTATTTCTCTTATCCTTGCAAGTTAATTACTAATAATGTTTTAAGATTTGCTAAAAGTAATTCACTTTGCACTTACCGGGTTATAGCAATTTATGTTTATTTACTAAGCATTAGCAACAATCAATTTTCTCAGTCTAAATTTTATTGTTGACATCTAAGGGATTTGGGATTAATTTTAGTGGTAATTGATTCACTCCCCCTCTTTGTTACTCCTTATATATTTCCAACAAAGCATTCTACCTTAGGCATGTCCTAAAGTGGAAATTTATTGCATCATTGTGTAGAGTGTCCTGACTAGTACATGTGATGTAATGCACCTTATCTTCTTAAGTAGCTTTAGTTAGAGGAATTACCCCTAGTTTACCTCTAAGATATTCATGAACATCTTTGGGTAGTGGTTTTGTGAATATGGCATCAATATGCTACTTGGTATTCACATATTCTAGCTTCAGTTCTTTATCTTGAACTAATTCTCTCAACTAGTGATAGAAGATAGCAATTTGCTTTGTCTTTATGTGCATCACTAGATTCTTTGAAATGTTGATAGAACTTTTGTTTTCCTAATAGACAACTACTAGATCTATAATGTCTTTTTCATACCTTCCAATAATTTCTTAATCCACGTTATGTTTGAACAATTCAATGCGACTACCACATACTCAGCTTCATCTATTGATTGGGAAATATAGTTCCACATCTTTCTTGTCCATGACACTAATCTATTTCATAGAAGGAATGCACCTCCACTAGTTCTTTTTTTTTCATCAATATATCCTGCCCAATCCAAGTTAGTGAAAACCTGTAGTTCAAATCTATCACTTCTCTTTTAATATAATTCGTAGTCTTTTATACCTTTTAGATATCTCAATATCCTTTTAACAACTATCGTGTGATTCTCTTTAGGATTTTTTGAAAATCTACAACTATCCCAACTAACAAAGCAATATTGGTCTATTGTGAACAAGATATTATAATTTCCCAATCATAGATCTATATAAGGTCTAGTTTACATTAGTAAAATCATCATTCTTAGATAGCTTATAACATGTAGACATAGGTGCACTCACTGGCATTGAATCCTCCATACTAAAAGTCTTTCATATTTCCTTGATGTATTTGGATTATGAAATGAAAATATCAAACTTCATTTGGCATACTTGTAATCCAACAAAGAATTTTCTTTAACCAAACATACACATTTCAAATTTGTTTTCCATTTCACCAACAAATGATTTACATAATGCTTCTCTTCCTCCAAACATAATATCATCAACAAATATTTTAGATAACAATACTTCATGTTTCTTACCATTCTTCAAATATAGGTTATAATTATCATTTTTCCTTTCAAAACCAATTTTCACTCAATAGTTATGTAGTCTTTCATACTACGCTCTTGGGGCTTTCTTCAATCCATAAAGAGTTTTGTTTAGTTTACATACCATGTTCTTCTTGTCTAGATCTACAAATCCTTTAGGGCATTCAATGTATACTTCTTATAGTATATCATTTAAAATTATAGATTTGGCATCCATTTGATATACCTTAAAAATTTTGTAGTCTAAGTATAAAAGAAAAGTACTAACTCATTCAAGTCTAGCAATAGGAGAAAAAATGTCTCTATAATCAACAACTTCTTGTGCATAACCCTTGCATACCAATATTTCCTTATTTCTTTTTACTTCACCATTTTCACTGAGTTTGTTCCTAAAATACCAAATTGTCTCAATGACATTTTTGTCTTTAGGTTTTGGCACTAAGTTCCAAGTATTG
This sequence comes from Cupressus sempervirens, assembly GCA_028749045.1. Taxonomy (NCBI): domain Eukaryota; kingdom Viridiplantae; phylum Streptophyta; class Pinopsida; order Cupressales; family Cupressaceae; genus Cupressus; species Cupressus sempervirens. The sequence goes on from CM053787.1 coordinate 657,034,489, forward strand.
TTCTTCTGAATCTAGTCAATTTCTTCATTCATTGCTTGAATTCAATCTTCATTGTCTAAAGCATCTTTTATGTGTTGTGGCTTTCACAACACACACCCCATTTCTCCCAAGAAATGGGAACCCCCAATTTACTTTTTTTCTTTTCCAAAGCCCTAGTCCAAGGTCTGAGTCTTTTTTAGGGTTTATCTAGTGTTTGAGTGAAGCTTGACCCACTTCCTAAGCAACCCAAATCCCAAAAATTCAACATTCTAGAGAAAATTGTGATTTTAATGCTAAGGGGTGCATTAATGCACCTAGTGCACCCTTCAAGGTGTGCTAGTACACTAGCCACACTAGTCTGGAATGCTTCCTCTTGGAAGTGTGTACTTGCACACATGTGATGGTGTGTACCTCCAAGAGGTGCACTCCATCCTGGGCCTATATAAGCCCATGACCCCTCTCCTTTTCCACACTTATTCATTGCTTTCAAGACTCTGGTAGTGCACCCCTACACCCACAAATTTGTGCTATAACACTTGGATACCTACATACATAAACAAACACTAATTTAAGAACAAAGGTGCACACCTTGCACACCTATCCAAGGTGCATTAGGTACACATCTTTTAATTTTTAAAAAACTAAAAAGATAAAAAATACTTAACACCTTATGTAAGGTGTGCATATGCAAACCTTACATTGACTTAAAATGAAGACCATCTTAAGAATGATGCACATTTGCACACCTTTCTAAGGAGTGCAACTATGCACCATTTTTTGGTTTTATAAATCCCAAGTCTTCAAGAAATTAGTGTGCACCCCACAAGGTATGTATTTGCACACCCAATTTCTCTATGGAAAGGCCCGTTACGATATAAGGGTGCACATATTACACAACCACAAGGTGCACACCTTTTTAGTGAGAGCACTTGTTTAAGTATGAAAGGTGCACCTAGTGCACCTTTAAGGTGCACAAGGTGTGCCAAATAATTGCATTCCAAGAGTTAAAATAGGTTTTAGGTGTTTTATTAGCATTTCAGGGTTCTGGGTTAGATTTTCTAGCGAATTGGGTTTGTTTGAGATTGATTTTCACCTTCTATACTAATAAGCTTCTATTTTGTGTAGATATAATGGCTTCTTCATTGTCCTCCCTTACAGCTTGAATTGCTCCTAAGCTAGTGGTTTTCAAGTTTCAAGGTGTACCATCCAAATCATGTTTGATACAGAAATGGGTCATATTGACTGAAATGCATTCTTGGATCTATGCAACAAACCAAATGACAGGTCCCCAATGGTGTCTAAACTTATAAGATTGGGAATAGTAAACAAAGCTTCTCACCTAGTTCTAGTACAATCTTTTAAGTTGATCATGGCTTTGGCCAAGAATTATGTTTTAGAAGAGAAGGTGGTGAAAATCATAATTGGAGAGATCGTTCTCAATCTAAGACCCAAGAAAATAGAGAAAGTATTTCATCTTCCAAGGTCATATTAGTATATAAGATTTACATACCATAACATAGAAAGGTGGTGTAGAGAGAATGAAAAAGAAGCTAGAGAAATTATTTAATTTTCATATTTGATTGATAAGACACCTATGGGAAGAAGAATTGGAAAAGTAGATATGACAAGAGGATACATGAATGATGATATTAGACATTCGATAGTGCTACTAAGTAGGATCATGGGATTACCAACAACATGACACATAAAAATATGGATGGTACACTTCACTAAAACCATCACAATAGAAAAAATGCCAATTGACTAGGCTACAATGCTTAGTGATAATTTGGACGAACAACTGGTGGCTGCCAAAACTGATCCAAGATTCTATATGACCTCATACTTGGTATATCTATTACTAAAAAGGACTACTAATTACTCAAGGTTGTTTAAGAGGGGATGTATGCAAGATGCTTATGCTTGGTTGTATGTGGTATACCCCCAGTTAGTGAAGAAGAAATTGTTAGATAAAAAAAAAGAGTATTGGATTGTGAATGACGCTTTCATTTTTTTAATAATCAAATTCATCGAAGGTGATTATGCAAAAAGGGATTTCAGTAGAGGCAACAAAAAGAATTAAATACATTCACTTCCCTAAGGGTAGTAGACACAATGGTAAATCCTATGAAGATCCCTAAGTATCCATCTAATAGACTCATTTTGTTGGAGATAGAAAGGCAACTCACATTTGAATATGGAAGAGTGAGGAAACAATGTAAGAATATTTAGGTATGGCCCATCACCATAGGTCCTTTTAGAGTTAAAAAAAAGTAGGACATAATGAATTTTGATTTAGAATGGGATCAGTATCCCCTAGAGGATTATAACTCCCGTTATTTATGTTTTCACAATATTGCTAGAGTCCAATATTTGGCAGGAAAACAATTTGAGCATGAGAATGCCATAGAGGATCACTAGATGAATGCAATAGATGGCTATGATATCTAAATCTAAGATTATTATGAGATGAATCTTTATCTAGAGGAGAAGGTCTTGAAGGTTAAAGTCTGATTGAAATCGATTCAACAAGACACAGAAGAAGTCTTGGATCCTTTGTACAATCAAGATAAGATGTTTGATCAATTGATCATGAATATAGAGATTAATAGGGAGTAGAATGCAGATGTCAACTACAGGGAAATGCATATTATCTAATTAACCAAAGATTAGATCAAGAAACCTTTCAAGTTGGACTTGGTTCCTAAAACAACAGTCATACAAGCCATAACTTGTCTAGTGAAGGAAAGAGGGGTGAAGGTTATAGTACCAACATTTATAGCCCAATCTCCAATTAGGTTAGAAATGGTGTATTAGCATGATAGGCAATTTGGATACTTCAAGGCACAAAAAGGAAAGAATAAAAGGAAGAGCATTCTCCTCAACAAGCTAAGCCTAAAGTTGAAGGGACTCGAGCTCAGGAGGCAACGCAAGCTCCTGAGAATCAAGAGCCAAGAAATGTAGAAGCTACTTAAGTCTAGGAAAATCCACAAGTACCATAGCTAAAACATGGGCAAGGATTGGAAGAAAGAGAACAAGAAGTGTCTTTGCCTATTCAAGAGGCTTCCCCATTAGTAGCTAAGAAAGCTAAGAAGAAAAAGACTCCAATAAGAACTAGAAGATAAGAGGTGATAAGAAAGGTTATTCCTATTCCCTTAGTTCCAAAAACCATCCCCAAAGAGGATGAAGAAGATGAAGAGGATGAACTTCCCTTGAGTCAAAAGACTCATCTTTATAGGGTCATAAAGGAAGAGTGGAGAAGGAGCTCCATTGTAACACCACCATCCATTCCTACACAACCTATTTAGGTTACTACTTTAGAGGATGAGCTATAATAATAAATTGAAGAGCATGAGAATCAAGTAAATGATGAATTTAATATGTTAGATTTTGACTTCATGCCTGTGGACACTGAACTTTTGGTGTTAAGATAAGGGATACATGAATAAATCAGCCTTTGGGAGAAAACCAGAGTCAATTACAATCTTCTCCACAAGGACCTCTAGATGCTCTACCATCACTAGCTCAAGATTTATCTTTCCTAGATAAAGGTTCAGCCGCTCTTCTCCCTCCAATCAATGAAGAATAGGTACAACTAGTACAAGAAAAAGAGCCACAACAAAGACCCACCAATGAAGTATCAGAGGAGGAGAAGATATATGAAGAACCCTAGCAAAATTCTTGAGATACAGAGGTAAGGACCATGAGCTCAATAGATATAGGGATGACCAATATAGATCCCTCACAAAATAAAGGACTCCAGAGAGGAGTGATAAGGGAAAGGGTCTAATAGAACAAACCCCCTATTCATCTTAGTCTTTGATGGAAGTTACTTTAAGATGGTTGAGAAAAGTGGTGATGGTTAGGCATAAAATGCAATTGTATTGTTCTAAGGAAGAGGGAATAAGAGAATTATTTGAAGCCCTCAAGAAAATTAAGCTACCTAAGAATATGCACATAGATTGGCCCTTATTATGAGCAACCAAGATCAGGACTTGTTTGCTCACATTGCTATCCCTCCTCTACATGTAGATACTAAAAATCTAGCCACAAATGATTATCAAATCAAAGAAGTTTATAAAGGAAAACCAACTATGGACACAACTAAATTGATGGTCACCATATGAATCAAAGAAATGTTTAACCACTTAGACAAATATGAGGCTGAATTGGTCAAGTTAAGAAAGTAGAATAAAATCATGAGGGGATTTCTACATGATTTAATTGGTCCTATTGACTCAGATAATCTAGAGGCCTCTCTTGAAGAAGCTATAGAGAAGAAAGATAAAGAGGAGGCATTTATATAGGTGGATCCATTTTTCAAGGTTTGTCAATTATGGTGAGAAGTTTTTGAGGAAAAGGGTGTGTAGATAATACAAGGGAACCTTAAGTTCTTGCACCCTATCCTTTTTATTTTCTTTTAGAAACACTTTGCTAATTTAAGAATTCATATAGTTCAATAGTTAAAACTACATTAATTATAAATAGAAAAATACAAAAAATTATTTCTTTTGTGCAGAATTTTTTTTTTGAGATTGCAAGAAAATTCAACATCTTATTTGAAATTGGTCAAACTAGAAAAGGTCTCCTCATGCACACTCACATTTATCTTCTACTGAGCAGATTTTAGTAGGTCACAAGATCACCCAAAACCTTGGAGTTAATCCCAAATCAGCTTTTCAAGATAAGAGTTCAAAAGGATTCCTATCATTAAGCATCATGAAAAACAACAAATCAAAATTACTAGCTTGGTATCAAAATCACATAGTAAGCATGTTTCACCTTGAGTTTTGTTCTTGTCATAACACTTGATTTAACATCTCCAATGATTTGATCAAGTTTATGATGTCTTCTCACATATTTTGATAAAATAGGTAGTTTTCTTCTTAGTTATTCTTTAAGTTCATTTGGAAAAATAATCTCAACATCATTTCCTCTTCACTTTTCTAACTCTAGTTTAGGTTCTTAATTCTTTGCATTTACTTTTTGACAGTTAGCATCTCCTGTCTGTGACTTGGCATCTTAAATATATTGCTCAACATCTACTCTCTATTGTTGCATCATTTCATGTCTAATGGGAACTTGCACCTTGACTTGTTTGTTCACTTTTAGTGCTAGGAGAATCATAATTCCCATAGATGAATATAATATAGTCTTCAAGGTCTTCATTAGATGAAGTGTAACCTTTTTATGTAAACTCATCAACTCTTACATTTGTACTTTCCACAACTTTGATAGTGTTAGAATTTAAACACTTGCAAGCTTTTGTTTTTGTGGAGTAACCTAAAAATATGCCTTCATCACTTTTTGGATCATTATTTCAATTCCTATTATATTTCATTATATAGCATCTACTACCATATATTTTGAAATATTTAACATTAGGAGTATAACCATACCATAGTTCAAAAGGTGTAGCATTTGTAGCTTTTCTAACTTGTACTCTATTAAGGGTATAGATAGAAGTACTAACCACTTATGTACAATATTTATGTGGTACATTATTCTCCATCAATAATATTCTTGCACAGTCTATTATTGACTTCTTTCTCCTTTCAACTATCTCATTTTGAGAAGGGCTCCTTGGTGCTAACATCTATCTTTTTGTTCCACTATAATTGTAGAATGTATTGAACTCATGTGATATTAATTCACCACCTTTATTAGATCTCAAGCACTTTAAACTCTTCCCTGTTTCTTTTTCAACTTTCGCTAAATACCACTTAAATAACTAAAAAGTATTAGATTTATCTTTAAGAAAGATCACATTCATCATTCTAGATTATTCATACACAAATAGCATGAAAAATTGACCTCAATAGTAACTTTGAATACCAATGGGTCCAGATAGATCAGTATGAACAAATTCAAAAATATCACTAGTAGTATATGTTTTTCTCTTGAAACTAGACTTTGCTATTTTTCCTAATTGACATTGTTTACACATAATATTATATAGATTATTTAGTTTGCAACCCTATTACTTTCTTCATCTTGAAAATATTCACCAAATTCTTAAAATTCACATGACATAATCTTCTATCCCATAACAAGATATCATCTTGTTGTGCAAACAAACATGTCTCACTTGATAGGTCTAGATAGAATAAGTTACCTCTTGTCTGCTCATTGGTTCCAATTAGCTTACCATTACCACCATGTATCTTGGTCTTTCTATTGTGAAATTAAACTTTGTAACCTAATTTTTTTAGTTGTGAAACACTCAAAAATTTGTAGTTATGTCCTTCAACCTAGTAAACATTGTCACATGTTATGCTATCAGTTATTTGAATAGTACCTTTACCTTTTATAACACATGGGATATCATTAAAAAATTTAACACATCTACCATTGTATAGACCGATATCTTCAAATTTGTTTGTATCACCAATCATATGATTGGAACATCCACTATCAATTATCCATCTACCACTTTTATTCATATAAGACATTAATGCATTTTTTCTCATCTTCATTAGAATCTTCTTTCATAGCAACATAAACAATTTCATCATCATTACTCTCACATTCATTATCATTCCTTTCTTCCATAATATAACAAGATTTATTACCTTTGTCATTCTTGCTTCTCCTATATTCTTTATCATCTCTTCTTCCTTTGTACTTGCTTTCCTTCCTTTCATCCTTGTCTTCTCTATTAGAACATCTAGCAACAATATGACCAACTTTGTGGCATGAAAAAAAAATGATAAGTAATTGACCTTTGTATTTACCTCTTTCTCTTCCAAACCATTTTGAAATGAGGGATTCAATTTCATCAATCACATTATTAGAACTATCACTTTCACTTTTACTCTTCACATGCTTTCCTTTATTCTTGCTAAGAACTAGTTGTGACTTGAAAGTAGATTCAATAGTATCAGGTGTGTAGTTATCAAATTTAGATATGTCAAAAGTAGAAATTCTAGCAATTACACCTTCTAAGGTCAATTCGTTACCTGGTGTTCATCATAGTTCTTGGATTAAAGGGACTCTAATGACATAGATATGGAGTGGAATCCTCAATATCTTACTTATCACTATTTCATATTTGATTTCTCTATTCACATCTTGAATAACATTAATGGCCTCTTTAACACTTGTGTAGTATTGTACTATGTTCTCACTTTCCATCATTCTCATGTCATCAAATTTACCTCTTAGGCTTTTTAATTTAGCTTTTAAAAAATTGCCATCACCTCCATATATGGTCTTCAATCTGTCCCACATCTTCTTTTTAGTATTATAGTATTTCAAGTAATCAAACTTAGCATGGATTAGGGTTGAGGCAATCTACAATATTGCTTGGTTGTGTTCTATCTTATGTTTTAGTTGTTTAGCAGTTAGAGGAGAAGTTGTTATCTCTACATTTTCATTGTCCATAAATTTGACAATGATATCACTAATACTAGATATACGCAACTTCATCAAGGTCTACCATGTCAAAAATTGCTCCATACTCAGTTTGGCTACATATCTCTAATTTATTGTGATATTTAGATTTAAGTACCTTCAAAATTTTATTTATAAGCACTGAGCTCTAATACCAATTGTTAGAAATTTTTAGAAAAACTAATGGTTAGAAATGTAAAGAATTAGTTACTCAAGTTCTATATGTACCACTTGAACAATTAAAAAATTAACACTTCATTCTTTGGCTTATCCTTCTTTTGTTCAGTCTCTACTATATAAATTTCATAAACTTTAGCTTGCATTGAATAATAAAAACATTATCAAATGTAAAAATTTATAAAACATTCATCACATTTTTGACACTAGGATATAACATGGAAACCCAATTTGGGAAAACCACCAAAAACATGCCACTCTTTTTCACTCTTTTGAAGTGAGGTGTGCTAGGAAACTACCCTGTTAAAGGTTACAAAATAGACTGTTAAATGTGATCTAGTTAGAGGACTTAATCACCCTATTAGGAGTTTCCTTATAATAGGACTTTGATCATTCCATTTAGAATGTCACCTAGTTAAAGGATTTGAATAGACTATTAAGTCTTTAAATGACTGTTAGGTCAACCACTATTAAAAGAATTTCAATACAAACTATTTACAATGATAAGAAAGAAAATAGTAGGTTTTGATCTATTTGATTACAACTTAGTTTTATAGGTTTAGATCTTTGTTTAGTCCTTATTTTGGTTTACTGATAAGCCTTCCATTGAAATCTTTGATGTTGATCTTCTTGGGCATCATTCAAAAAATCAATCCGCTCTTCTCATCAACACTTAAGTCTTCTACTCTAATTCACTTATCAATAGAAACATCATAACTGCAAGCTTTCTCCTTTATCTTTTCACTCATGCTCTTGTGTATTTTTTATCAACCTTTCCCTATATGTCTCTTCCAATACAAGCTCACACATACAAACACACAACACCAATTATTCAATTCTTTATCTCTTTAAATAGTTAGTTTGTGCTTTACCATTTTCTACATCCACCAGAGATCTTAGGGTTTATAATCAGATTCAACTTGATTCAATGTATCTATCCATCTTCTAGAAAATTCTCTAGATTCTTTTTTGTTAGGTATTTACCAAATATTCTATTTGAATTTAATGATCCGCTTCATCAATCCAATCTTCAACATGATTTACATCTCCCAAGAAATCAACTGAGATGGCTTAATATTACAATTTATTTAAATTAATTATCTTACTATTACTCGACAATCACTAAATTCTAATACTCAATCAACACTAAAATACTCGGTCACTATAAATCTTTATGGCTTGGCATCAACTAATTTTCTTTCTTAATCCTAATGCTCGATCAACAATAGGTTTTCTTGACACTAACTCTAGCTTGCTCAACACTAGCATTACTCATAACTCCTTACTATTTCACTCTTTTTCTTGGCTTGGCTTAGCTATTTTGACATAAAAATTTACTTTTCTTTATGCTATAAATATTAGAAACTTCTCAAATCCTCTTCATTAATAAAATAGATATACATCTAAACTAGGTAGCAATATGTCTCATCCATAAATTTGGCATCAATGAAAAAACAAAAATTGATCCAATTGTAGGTTTCCAACACAATCTTCCACATAATGTTCCCTACACCTTGCCCTACAACCATTCTTCTTGAAAACTTATGTAGCTCATGCAAAAATTCATAAATATTTCTACCAACATAGATATATCATGAAGATATATCCCTGAATACTATAATAATATTGTTGAATAAAATTTTATATCCACAAACTATACTAAAAATTATTGTCTCTTCTACTTAGACTACTATGTTGACATCAATGAAAGACCAAGTCATAAATGAAACATAGTCATAAATGAAACACATAAGAACTCAATCATCTTTCCAAACACACTAACAATATACCCTTTAGGAATATCAATAGCATCCATCAATATCCCTTAGGCATTCATGCTAATAATGAGATCTCACTATAATTAATGCAATATATGCATATTAATTCAGCATAAATAGTGATATGACCTCCAATTTTCTTCTAAGTTTCTCAAAAGTATCCTTAAAAAGTGGTTTGGTAAAGATATACCCTCTCTATTCTTTTATTGGATAGTACTCGATCTTTACCTCCTTCTTTTTCATATTTTATCTTATAGAATAATACTTAATGGTATTGTATTTAGTCTTTGAGTCAATCATAGGATTATTTGAATTGTTTATGGCACTTGTGTTTGTTAGAAACTAAAATTGGAATAATTTGTATGTTGTCATTAATGTCAAACCTATTGGTGAGATAGTTTTCTATCTTATCTAAGTATGATATCTATTTGATTGATGAATGGGATTTGCGAAGTTGTTTATAAAAAAAGTATCTAGAATAGAGGTTGAGTTATTAAGAGGAAACTAGAAATGGAAATTTGGTTAGTTGGACTTTGACAAGTTAAATTGACTGTTTAAAATAATGTTACAAGTGGAGAAGACAATAATGCTCAAGCCTTGAAAGTGAGAAGAAAGATAAATCAAATGCATAGGCTTGACCAAGAAATAGAGTAGAAGACTAGAGAATTTTGAAGTATATGTTGAGTGATGCTAGTGTCAAGCATGTGATAGCAAGTACCAAATAGAAATCGTGTTGACTGAGAATCAATATTTACCAAGTGACAATGTATGTCTCAAGAAAGAAATTTAGTAGTGATTGAGTAAACCCAATGATGACTGAGTGTTAAAACAAAGTGTTGACCAAGGAACAAAATTTTAATTATTTATGAAAAATCATAATTTCTAGCTGATTAATTTGATTTTTAAGAATATTGAAAGCATATTGAAGATAAGAATTGATAAATTGGATTAGGTTAACAACCTAAGAGATGGATTCCAAGAGAAGTTTCTATAAATGAAGAGGAAAAGAAAGATTGTATGTGACGAATCTAATTGTAAACCTTACAATCTACAATGATGTTTAAGCGAAAAAATATTAGAATTACCTATTTTAGGAAGTACAAGGGTGAACTTTTGTAATTTTCTAGAGAGTTTAGAAGACTAGAGTAGTTGATGATGTTATTAACCAATGAATCTGTTGGTGTTTGAAAATGTTACCCATTTCCAATTACCCTGATGAGAACAAGATGCATCTAGGGGTAGCTAACACCCATTATCAACACATCCATTTAGACACCAAGCCAACTATAAGGCATGACCCTTCTTCTTCTTTAGGCTCTGCAAAACCTAGGTGGGTGAACCTATAGATTCCTTATATGGTACCAATTGTCAAAGCATACACTAAATCTAATAAGAAGTAAATAAAACCCTTATTTATCCTATTAACTCATGAAATAACATCAATCTATAGCAGCTAAATGCAAATATAGGTTATTCATAAGCTGAGTGAGGGCATTCTATTATAGCTCTTCAACATGAAAGGGGAAATGTGTTTGATTATTGATGTTGATGTTCAACAAAACCTCAAAACATGCAGCAAAGCCTAATGATCCTATCTCTGATCAATGCCTAATCCATTGAGCAATTCCATGAATTGAAAACATACATCTGTGACATCAGGACATATTCTGTATATCCAGACATTAGATCTATCTAACCACCTTATGATTCAGACATCAATGTTCATTCAGATCTCATTCTTACAAAATATCCTTCTCAAGTAACCAGCAACCTTGTTAAACATATCAAGAATTTACTTGGCCCTTTGATCCAATAGAAAAATACATCAAACATATAACCTGAAAGGGATGCAAATGGGTCTTAGATCTTTGTTCCAAAACCACATAAGACTTACAGATTGTTGAGACAGGAGACAAGACACAGAATGAAGCTAGTAAAACTATTGCTCATATGTATTCATTTTCCTTGAAAATATACATTCAGGTGCATGAAATCAAAACATGAAACAACCTAACATCTCAAAACTATCTGTATTATCTTTACACTTGCTGATCATATAAGAGAAAATGCTAAAAAATAAAGGTGGAATCACAGATCTGGATCCAACAAAGTGGTCTCACAGAATGACTGCAAATATCCAACCCACAATGGTCCCTCAGTAACAAAAAACTGGAACCCCCATAATGATAGAAAGAAAGAATGATATAGAAGAGAAAGAATTTTCAAATTTTATCTTTACTTGACAAGTGTCCACTTGAAAATCAATCTTCTAGCAACTGAAAACTTCGTCCTTCCTTCTCCATCTTGATCTTATTTGATTTCATCATGGCCTTGTAACTGATTTGCAAAATATCCCCTCCTGAGTGATGAAATCCTTTATTTTCTAAATATCTGATTTGCATCAAAATGCTGATAAAACTTGCTTTAACTAACTCAAAATGCCCCCAACTGAATTCTCCTTGTCTTTTATGCATATTCAAGCTATTAACTTGCCAAAATCAAAACTAAACTTCCTGATCTGAAAATGGTTGCAATTCAGGTACCTAAAAGAAAACCTCATGTAGCTTGAACTAGCTACTACCTGTGTAAAAAATGACTCCAAAATTGGATAGTTCATCTTTTCCTGGTTCTGGCAGCATATTGGAGTGCATATTTAACTTATCAAAAACCCCCTGAAAGTCATTTCGAAAATGACTCCCCTACTAGGAACATCAGGTCTGCACATCCTTTAGATTTTTTCAAAAATTTAAAACAATCTCTAAAGTCACAACTTTTAAATTTAAAACCTTTTAAATTTAAAAAGAATTTTTACGTCCAACTTGAAAGAGAATAATAAAAAATAATATTTTTTATTGTTTTTCTTTTTTGAATTTCTCTTCCCTCCTCTGATTTTGGGGTCAACCTGATTTGACCAACTTTCTACCATGTGGCAGCCTCTAATTGGCTGAGCACTGCTCTCAGACATCACATCAGTGTTGCCAGGCCCTAGTGCCATGTGTCAAGAATGCACTTCATCGCATTACTTAAATCCCTACAACTCCATATTGCAGGGATGCGCAGACCATCGGATCTCACCAAGTGGCGAAATCCTATGCCTTTGTTTGAGCTGCTTGTTCTTGCCATGTCATCATTCTCGATACCTGCCATGCCACATGGCACCCAGGTGCATCCCTACATTTTTTAACTACTGTGCAACTCTTTTTGTGGGGATGTGCACGTCGTAGGATGCTGCTACATTGTGCAATCTGCCACGATCTGAGTTTTCAATGCCACATCATCACCGGCGTAACTTTGATTAAAAATTTGCTTTATTCAACCCCACTGACATCATCCACCACTAGCTGGGACTCACATAATCATGCCTTGCCTCCAAAATTCTCACGCTTCAATTCATTATACATCTTGTAATGGTTTTATTTTAACATTATAACTTCCATTTTCCCGAGCAATGTGGGACTATAGGGAATTCATTATTCCCTGTGTCTATTAGTTGCGAGTCCTTCAACCATCCTCTTGCTTAATGCAATTTTCTTCTATGTATCTACGCATGCCTTTTGCTGGTGTGAGGTTTGAAACTTCATGCATGGGATCCATTTAAATTGGCCAGTTCACCTGTTAGACATGGACTTCTTTGATTTAATACTACGGCTTGGCTCTGCTTCTTTGTGTATGCATGCTCTGTTTGTGGCTTCCCAGCCCCTGTCTGAATTTAAATTGACTATGCAAATTTTAGCGCCAACAGAATCTAAGTATGAGGCTATGACAAGTTGAGAAGAAGTAAAGTGTGATCTCTTTAAAGGGTTTCCAAGAAAATCAAAGACAGAGATAACAATGGAGGCCATACATTGAGTCAATTTATGAGATGAAAAGAGATCTATACATGCAAAGTGTGTTTTTCTTAACATATCAAAATGTGTTATTATTTTCTAATCATTTTAAATAGTATTTGAAATCCTTTCATCAATGTTGACCTAACAGTCATACTTTATCCTCTATAAGGGTATCATTATAAGGGAATTCTCTAAAGTCCTCTAACAAGGCCACTATTAATAGGGTGATTAAATCCTTTAACAAGGTCAATTTTAACAATGTATTTTTTAACCTTTAACAAGGTTGGCTCCTAATAAAGCTCACTTCAGAAGACTAAAAATTAGTGACATGTTGCTAGTGTTTTTTCTCCAAATTGGGTTTTAATATTAGACCCTAGTGTCAAACATGTATGGATGTTAGTTATAGTGTTTTACTGATTAATGTTTACATTTTTCATGTTTATTATATTTAGGACAATGGACAACTAGTTGATAATGCTAATAGTTGACTATAGAGACAAGGATATGATATGATAAGATCTAAAGTTATTTAAGTGTTTTTTTGTTCAATTGGTACATCTGGACCATGGATAACTGATTGACCTCCCCTCTCAATTATTCTAAATATTCTACCAATTTTTTCATATTAGATGGTCACTAGTTCAATTATATAATCTTTAATCCGCTCAATAATATTCTTCATTGAGGCTATATGAGAGTAGTTGATAGTTGGAACTACATATGCTTCATCTACAATTGATTTAGACAAATAATTTTTTCTTTTCTTTTCTGATTCTCTAGCCTCCCTCACAAGAATAATGCATATATATTATGCTCTTTTGGTCATCAATATTTCTTACACAATTACTATGGATAAAAATAGTCAAGGATAAATCTCCATCATAGTCATGGTAAAAACCATTATCAGTAGTTTCCTTAAGATATCTAAATATTCTTTTAATAGAATCCATGTAGGATTCCTTTGGATTTTATTGAAATCTTGCCACTATCCTGACAAAATGTATTATATGTCCAATTTACAATGCACAAGATAATGTAGCTTATCAGTTATTTACTTGTACAAATTATCATCAATAGGATTATAAAACCAATAACCATTTGGTTATCAATTAGTTTTGCATCTTGCATGCAAAATGTCTTTCATACTTACTTCACACACTTGGACAAACTGATGAATATTCCACTATCCAACTAAGATATTTGGATCATCTCACTAATCATTAACATCTCAAATTCCTTCTTCATTTCATCAAAAAATGATAAGCTCATATCATCTTCACCTTCAAAGATTATACCATCAATAAACTCCTATGTTCTTAATACCTTTTAATCATAAACCTTCAAGTAAACATTACTATCATATGAAATCCTATTAAAACTCATTTTATTGAGATAAGAATGTAGTCTTTTATAATAGGATCTAGGGTCTCACTCTAGTCCATATAGTTATTTTTCAATTTTACATACCATATCCTTATCCTTGTTCTAGTGTAAGTCCATCAAATTTTTCAATCTAAACTTCTTCCTCTAGAATTTAGTTCTAGAAGGATGACTTGATAAATGTATGTTTCTTAGATATTGAATATGATAGTAATGTTATGACACCTTCCAATCCTATAATAGGTGCAAATGTCCCAACATTGTATAGGCCTTCCTCTTGATTATATTATTTGTATACAATCATTTCCTTGTTTCTAATCAATTTACCTTCTTCATCTAGCTTGTTTTTGAAAACCCACTTTGTACATATCACATTCTTTTTAGGATTAACCTCAAATAGAAATAATCATTACATACAAATATAACCAATATCAGAAAATAATAGATTCCACATAAGAGAACACAAAACACCAATATTTAACATGGTTCACCCAATTCCTAGGCTACATCCACCAATAACAAATCTAATATTACTATGATCTAGTGATTACAACCAATTACAATCTATAATCCCTTATAGCTCAATACCATCACAAGAACCAATTTTTTTCATCACTCATTATGAAAAATCCCTAACACTAAGCCTTTTTATACAAACTTTTTACCACTTACAAAATTAAGGCTAGAATAATAGAAAATTAGTAGTTGATTCCTTTAACAATATAAGGTCATTTTGACTCCCCCAAACCCCATAGAAATAATTTGGAGGGAAACCGTGCCAAATAAATCTCTAAGTCTAATTAGGCTCCACATCACAATAATCTTCCACTTGGATACTAATCAAACTCCACAATAATAACCTCCCACTTGGAGATTGATCATAGCACTACTAAACCAATAGCTCCCACTAGAATATTAAACCACCATGGACTCTGTTGTTCTTTTAGTCAGTTTAGTCTAGAAGACCAACCCAAGCTAAAGAGGAGTTCAACTTCTCCCTTCTCACTACCTTTGTAAACATATCTACTAAATTTTCATTTGTATGTATCTTCTCCAGCATTAACTATCCATCATGCAAAACTAACCGAATGAAATGATGCTGCAACTATGTGTGTTTTCTCTTTGAATGTAGAGCTGAATTCTTTGTAAGATGAATGGCACTTTGGCTATCTGTGAACAAATAATTATCCTTTTGTGGGTGTCCCATTTCTTCCATGAAGAACTAAAGCCATATCATCTCCTTGGTTACCTTTGTAGTAACAATATACTCTACCTTTGTAGTGGATAAAGCATTAACCTGTTGTAATCGAGAAACCCATCTCAGTATTGCCCCACCAATAGTAAATACATAACTTGTAGTACTCCACCTAGTATCAATATCCCCCACCAAATCTAAGTCAACATAGATTAGTAAATTAGTAATAGAGCCCCCAAAGTGTAAACACTTACTGGGTGTTCCTCTCAAATATCTAAGAATCCATTTAACTATATTCCAATTCTCAATTCCTAGATCACTCATATACCAACTAATAACTCCCACTACATGTGCAATATCTTGCCTAATACATACAATAGCATACATTAAGCTTCCTACTACTAAAGCATAAGCTATCTTAGACATCTTGTCCTCCTCTTCTTGTGTCTTGGGACACATCTCCTTAGTCAACTTCAAATGACTAGGTAAAGGTGTGCTGACAACTTTAGCATTCTCCATAGAGAAATGTTGCAACACCTTCTAAATATAATTATCCTAAGATAATGTCAATTTTATGTTCTTCCTATCCCTACAAATATTCATACCAAGGATTTATTTTGCTGCCCTCAAATCCTTCTTAGCAAATGAATGTGCTAACTAGTATTTCAACCCCTTAATGTGATCCATGTTAGATGCAACTACAAGCATATCATCAAAACATAAACATAAAATAATATAGTTTTCATCACCCAACCTCCTAAAATAAACACAATAATATGAAACACACATGTTATATTCGTGCTCATGTATAAAACTATCAAATTTCAAATACCATTACTGAGGTGCTTATTTCAAGCCATATAAACTTTTCTTCAATCTACACACTAAGTTCTTCTTACCCTTGACCTCAAATCGCTGTGGCTATGCCATATATATCTCTTCATCCAAATCACAATAAAGGAAGGTTTGTTTAACATCAAGCTACTCTAAATGCAAATCTTCAATAGCCACAATACTTAAAACAATGTGAATAGATGTCATGTTAACAACAGGATAGAATATCTCATCAAAATCAATGCCCTTTTTCTATGCAAATCCTTTTATGACTAATCTAGCTTTAAATATTTTCTTACCTCCATCCTCTTTTTTTAACCTATAAACCCATTTATTTTGTAAATCCTTTTTACCTGTAGGCAACTTGCATAAATCTCATATCTTTTTTTTTAGCAAAGAGTCCATTTCTTCTTTCATTGTATACTTTCACTAAATCTTAGTATCCACCTGCACAACTTCATCATAACATTCAAGTTCACTAGTGTCAGTAAGTAAAATAGAATACAAGGAAGGAGAAAATATTTCTGGTGGTCTACTTATCCTTGTTGACCATCTAACATTCACTAGGGTGTGTGATATTTTTTTCTGTAATTGTTGTAGATCATGAGGAATTATTGGAACATCGGCTTTGGAGTATCATCCAGCGCTACATAATCATTTTATTTCTTCTCATGTTGCTATAATAGATCTTTGTACAAAACTTTCTCATCTAATATGACACCCCTACTTCTTACAATTTTATGATTTTCAAAATTCCAAAGCCTATAAGAAAATTTATCAATGCCATATCCAACAATACACATTTCTTTGACTTAGCTTCTAGCTTGGTTCTATTTTCAAAATATGTATGAGCAAATGCTTCACAACTGAAGGTTTCAAGAAAAGAATAACTCACCCTCTTACCAGTCCATGCTTCCTCTGGAATACCACAACCCAAAGGAGTAGAAGGACCTCTATTAATCAAATATATAGTAGTATTGATAGCCTCTACTAACATATTTAAGGGCAACCATGCATGACACCTCATACTTCATGCATGCTCCATTATAGTCTTGTTCATGTGTTCAACCACTCCATTTTCCTAGGGAGTCCTTTAAATAGGTTTCTATCTATGAATACCACTATTGGGGCAATAAGTTTCAAATTCATGAGTACAATACTCACCACCATTATTAGATCTAAGATATTTTAATTTCTTTCTAGTCTTAGTTTCAACCAAGCATTTGCATTTCTCAAAAGATTAAAATACATCAAATTTCAATCTAAGGAAATAAACCCATACTTTTCTAGTTGCATTATCAATAAATGTGATATAATAATGAGATCCACCAATGAAAGACACTTGTGCTGGTCCCCATACATTTGTATGCACAAGCTCTAATTTCTCACATTTATTTTCCTTCGTAGTCTTCACAAAACTCACTCTCTCTCTTTTTTCCATAAACACAACTTTCACAGAAGTCCATATTGGCACATTCCAAACCTAGTAAAACTTTCTTTGAATGAAGTACTTTCATACCTTTCCCACTCATGTGCCCAAATCTGTTGTGCCACAATGCTATATCAGACTCTACAATAGCTATTTGTTATCCCTGCTCAACTATAGCAACTATTCCTAAATATTCATTTTTCTCTTAAACAATCAAAGTAGAAGGAACAATATAACCTGTAAAAAGATATAAGGTGCCTACTTTCATACCTTTTACTACTACAAGGGAACCTTTTGAAACCTTTCAACTTTTATCATTAAAAGTAACTGTGTAACCCTCATCACCGAGTTGCCCTACTAAAAATAAATTCCTACTTAGCCTTGGAACATGTCTTACCCATGTAGTAGCCAGTAATTCTCATTTTGCAACTTAATTTTAACTTCACCTTTTCCCACAATCTAACAGGGTTCATTATCCCCTAAATAAACAAGCCCAAAATCCCCTTGGGCATAATCAATGAAATAACCTATATGAGGTGTAGCATGAAATGAAGCACCAAAATCAAAAACCCATGAATCATCAACACTTTCTAAAGATAGAAGCAACACATCCTCTTTAGATTTGTTACTTATCACATTTCCCTCCTTGTTCCCTTATGGTTTATCTCCTTCATTGTTCTTTTGAGTCCAACAATCTTTCTTCTTATGCCCTATTTTACCATAGTACTAGCAATCTCTTAGTCCTCTAGATTGAGACCTCTTTCCCTTTGACTTTGGTCTTGTTTTCCCACAATTTCCAAACTTATGTCCTCTCTTAGTCATTCTATCTCTACTTTCTGCATTTAAAGAACTTCCTAATGTAGATCCACTTGAGGATTTCCTATGAGTTTTGTCACTCAAAATAACACCAATCACATCATCAAATTTTATGGTATTAGATCCAAAAACATAATTACTCACAACCATTACCAAGCCATTCTAGCTTTCAAGAAAAGAACACAAAATCAAGAAAGCCCTAATTTCTTCTTCAAAATCAATACCCACAAAAGATAACTGACTAGTAACAATATTAAACTCATTTAAATAATATATAGCAGATCCACCTTTTTTTATTTTCATATTAAATAAATTCTTCATGAGAAATACATTATTCAAGAAGTAGTGGGCTTTTCATAAAATTTTAGTAAGGTTTCCATCAACTCTTTTGACATCTTCACTTTTGTAATGCTAAATGTCACTGATGGTGTGAAGCATAATTGAATGCTTTGAAGTACCTTTCTGTCTAAAATCTCCCTGTCCTCATCTAACATAGTTCCCTATTTCTTGGATTATCCTTCCAATGGCTTCCATAAGTCTTGTTGATAAAGATAGTCTTCCATTTGCATCTTCCATAACTGAAAGTTCTGCCCTTTAAACTTCTCCACCTTTAGCTCACCCTCGTCTACCATAGCTCCCACTCAGCTGTGAGACTCCCACTCAACTATGAGACCTTCTTGCAGAGGATAACCAAAAATATAAAAATGATGATGGTATGGCTTTAGTACCACTTTTTAGTATTAACCTCAAACAAAAATTATAGTTACATGCAAATATAACCAATATCAAAAAATAATAGATTGCATATAAGAGAACACAAAACACAAGAATTAACATGGTTCACTCAAATTGTAGGCTACACCCACCAACAAAAAGTCCAATATTATTATGATCCAGTGATTACAACCTATTAAAATACATAATCCCTTACAACTCAATACCACCACAAGAACCAATTTTCACATCACTCATTATGAAAAATCCATAATCCTAAGCCTTTTTATACAAAATTTTTTGCCATATACAAAATTAGGGCTAGAATAATAGAAATATACTAGCTGATGCCTTTTACAATATAAGGTCATTTTTGGCTTTCAAGGCACTACCCCTAAAAACCCCAATGAGGGTGTTGCCCTAGGACCCTACAAGGGTGTTGCCCCTTGACACCATCTTGGGGGTGCTTCCCCCAAATCCCTATAGAAATAATTTGGAGGGAAACCACACCAAATAAACCTCTAAGTCTAATTAGGCTACACATCACAATAATTATTGTCTAAGGTCTCATCACTAGAATTGAAAGTTAATTATTCTATATCTAATATAGTTCTTATTCCATGTCCCTTAGCTAATTACCATATTTTATATCTTCCTTGATAGACTTGGGTTCAAGTTCTATGATAACAAAAAATACATTCTCTAATGTTTCTTACATTTAGAACACCAACATTCTTATCACCAATTATCTTATTTGTTTAATGATTATTTTTTCCATAGTTGGGAATAACTAACTTAGATCTTACAACTCCTCATTATGTTGGTTGTGTTACTTCTACTTTTTTATGTTCTAGTAGTTTGACTTCTTCTTAACCTAAAAATTCTATTGTCAAGTTGTCTTTTCTCTCTTCTCTACTTGTTTCACATGAGAAATGAGTAAATTCATCAATAAGTGAACTTGCACTTTCAACCATTTGGTTATTAATTTTATTAAGAAATTTGTAAGCTCTACATTTGGTTGAGTAACCAAAGAATTTTCATCATCACTTTTGGGTTCAATCTTTCATAGAGAATCATCTCTCTTTCTATAACACTTACTACCAATTTTTTTAGAATACTCAGCACTAAAAGAATCACCATACCATATTTCATAAGGTGTCTTGTTTGTTCCCTTTCTTACTAGTTCTCCATCCAGAGTGTAAATGATAAATCTTGTTTATTCTCTCCAATAGTCATTTGAAACATCTCCCTAAATCAACATGGTCCTTAACACATCAACTATCTTTTCATTTCTTCTTTCTACAACACTAATTTTTTGAGTGGTTCTCAAAGATGACATCTATCTTTTGATTCCATTGTTGTTGCTTCATTAAATATATCTAATCTCAAACACTTACAACTTTTTCCTAATTCATCTTCTACCAATGCTTAGAAATATTTCAATTTACTAAATGTCTCAAACTTCTCTTTGATAAAAGCCGTACACATCATTCTTGAGTGATCATCAATAAAATAAATCAATATACTTTTATTATATATCTTTTTTCTCATTGGACCACATAGTTCTATATGCACTAAATCAAGTACATTCTTTGATGAAAAAGACTTTCTCTTGAAAGATGAACTAGTTTTATACTAAGTTGAAATTTTTCCATTCACATCAAGTCTTTTGGCTTCACAAGTTGGTGTAATACCCTTACTAGATTGGCCTTTCTCACTTTCATCAAACTACATGATAGAATATTTTGTGCCATAGCCATCTATCTTTAATTAAGTAAATTATCTTTGGTTTTCCTTCACATAGATATCTAATTATTGGATTTCAACAATTCTACATAAGCCTCCAAATTTATGATATATAGAGATTTTCATTTATTTATCCCACACTCAATAGATTATTAGTTAGACTTTCAACATAGTAGACATAATTAATGGTTTGTTTAGCTTTCAATAAAATAGTTCCTTTTTCCTTTTACTAAACATGGTAAACTATTACCAAATTTAACAATTCCTCGAGAAAATTCATCAAACCTAAGGAATTTACTTTTTTCATCAGTCATGTAATATGAGAACCCATTCTCTACAAATTATTCAACACATATTCTTATGTGAGATATAAGCTTCATTTCCTCCTATCTATCTCCTATAGGGTGATCATTTTTTATTGAAGTAAAGATAATGTCCTTTCCATCGTTTGAACTAGAATATTCATCTTCGTCCACAATGTTCATAGCTACACAACATTTCTTTTTAAATTTCCCATTGTACTTATTATTAGTGTCCTTATCCTTCTTAGTTTCCATGTTTGGACACCCAGCAATATTATGCCAAATTCTTTTACAAAAGAAAATATTAAAGGTAGTTTTCCTAAATGAATTCTTCAAGTTTTACTAATTTTCTCCATCCAAGAGTGTATCAATATCCCTAGATGGAATCAATAAGATATCAGATTTAGACACAATCTATTTTACTTTCCTTGACTATATTTTATTTATATGAAGGCCTTGAAGGTTGTCTCGACATTAAAAAAATTGTTGTTAATGTTTTTTAATCTTCAAATAATTGAAATTATTAATTAGTTCATCAACATATATAGTTTCAAAAAAAATTCAGTTAATATATAATGATGTAATGGAATAAGAAGGTAAAATATTTCTCAACATCATGCTTACCACAACTTTATCTTTAATTTTTCCATTCAAACCACTAATTCTAGAAACCTCGTCCTTGATTCTATCATTGTACTAAGCTATGTTCTACCCTTCTACTATCTTCATATAATAATACTTAATTCTAAGGCTTTCTACTCTAGCTTTATGCAAATGATTTTCACCTGCATATACTTTTCCTATTTTCCTCCAAATGTAATAGGAATATATAAGACCTCTAGCACCAATATATTTAGAATCTAAAAGAGGAATTATAGTAGCTTCTTGTTCATGTACATTTATTGCTTCATGTTAAATTTAAGTCTCTTCTCAGCTTAACATACTTGATTTCCAAATGTTTCTATTATGTATTACCCATTTGTTTGATGTACAGCTCCATTATATTATCTAATACCTATTATTTGTCCTTTGTGGACTTGAGAGCCTCTCTTTTGGACATGACATCAAAGATCTTTTCCGTTGGTGATTAATCTTATAACAAAGAGGACCTATGCATTGATACCAATTGATGTAATAAAAAAACCAAAATATTACAAAGAATGGGAGGTGAATTATTAATCTATATAAAAAATGTATTTGGATCTAGTAAAACATTTCCATCAAGAATTTACCATGTCCATATGACATGAAATATAAAGTTGTAAAGGAACGTAAGAAATCACTTAAACACCATCAACACATAACACAAAGGTTTTTTCTTATGGAAATATAATTCAGTGAAAAATATAGTGGTTTTTATGGCCGTGAATGTTAATATCTTTACCTTGTTAGGAGTATCCTTGTAATAGGAATTCAAACACATATTAAAGTGTCAACTTGTGAAAGGATTTATAAATGAGATCTATTATGGAATTTTCTTATTTTAATTTGTTAGAACTTCTACTTGCTAGTACAAGCCCATTTAATCACATACAACATCCTTAGATTGGCATGCACAACCATTGTAAACCACATAGCTTGAATCACACTTAGGAAATACTACATAAATAATCTTTTCCTTTTTAGTCACTTTTTTTTCTAAAGATAGAATTATATTTATGCATTACACCATATGGGATTTTTCCATGGAATTAACTTTCAATTTGAATTTCAAATTTCCTTGTTATGTGTTTGAAAAACATGTTTTAGTCAATCTCCAACTAGCACCAACATTAGGATCCAACTACATAATGACTTGACAAGATGATAAAATGTATTACACTTCACTAGATACTATTTGGAACTTACCAAGTATGAATGCATGATTATTATAATTTATAGAAAAAATATCACAAGGTATGATTGCATGAAGTTAAAGTTAAGTTTTGGATCTAATTGACAAGAAAATTGTCTAAGTATAAAAATGGATATTTGGTAACATAGGTACATATTTAATTAGTGAGAACCTAGGTTGGATATTCAAACATAAATTTAGAATATGATACGATAGTTTTCATGATTTTTGGTTGGAATGTATAAAGATATGTTATTATTGTATAGTAAAAATATAAGGTAGAGATCAGATGTTTTGGCTAAGGAATTAAATTGTCTTTACAATTCAATTACTTGGAATGTAGGGATGCCACCTTAGATGTTAGCCCTGTTAGGATTAAACCACAAACAAAAATAACAATTACATGCAAATATAAACAATATCAAGAAATAACAGATCCCACATAAAAGAAAACAAGACACAAGGATTTAGCATGGTTTACCCAATCCCTAGGCTACGTCCACCAAATAGCAAGTCCAATATTATTATGATAGGAGTTAGTTTCCCTTAGATACATTTTTTTTCAGCTCTTGGTACTTAAAATTACTATTAAATCAAGATCCAACACATGTGAAATAAGGGATTTTTCTTCATCATATATCTCCCTATTATGATCTTCTTTAATAGCAACATATATTATTTCTACTCCTTCCTTCTTATAGTTTGTGTCTGACTTGATGTGCTCTTCCTCAACAATGTAGTATTATTTATTCCCTTTGTTCTTTTAGTCCTTTTTCTTTTAGTATTTGTTCTCTTACTTATCACTTTTGTCACTTTTGTTTTGCTAGGACACCTAATAGAAAAATGACCAACTTCATTTTTAGGATTAGACCATGGATAAAAATAAAAATTACATGTAAATATAAATAATATCAAAAATATTGAATCACATAGAAAAGAACACAAGACACCAAGATTTAATGTGGTGTATCGAATCCTTGGGCTACGTCCACCAAACAAAAAGTCCAATATTATCATGATGTAGTGATTACAACCTGATTATAATCCATAATCCCTTACAACTCAATACTACCACAAGAAACAATTATCACATCACACACACACTATGAAAATCCCTAACTCTAAGTTATTTTATAGAATCATTTTTGTCACTTTACGATTATAAATAATTACAACATGTTGACAAAAAATTCTTGATAAAATAGGGCCCAAACAATTTATGAAGTATGTATGGTACTTCCCTGATTAGTCACTGCAAGCTAACATTCATTGCATTTAAAACATATCAAGGGTATTTTACCTTTGAATTTCTCTTTACCTCTTCGTTTCCTCCTTGCAAGAAGTGCTTCAATATCATCTATATCTTCCTCTAAATCTAAATCACTTTCATCCTTACTTTTATTTTCTTTCTTTGAACTTCTAATGGTTAGTGATGACTTAAGATAATTCTCAGACTTAGGCACACAATTATAAAAGCTACTTAATTCAAATATAAAAAAATGACCAAATAAACCATCAAGAGTAAGCTCATTACTACAATACCCCTAAATTGGAACATTGGTATTCTAAACCAATTAGTTTATAAATCTTACTTAAGCCCTATTTTACTAGGAATTTATGATTCTAATCATCTCTACTTGATCTAAGTGTCGGATACAGAAAATCATTAATGTGTATTAATCACATGCTTTATTTAATTTCTAAATATTGATTTAAATCAGCTAAAGTAATCTTTCTTTGAATTCCTAAATAGGAGATACTCTTATAGCATAAACACGTAATGATTTTCTAATAAATTTACTTACAAATTCTTCATTACCAATGACTTCTCCAAACACTTTGATATCACTCACAAATTCCTTGATTCAATTGACATACTAAACAATATTTTCACTATCTTTCATCTTTATCTCAGCATATTTTCCTCTTCAACTTCTACTTGTCTCTCAACAAATTCTCATCTCCACTATGTACAAGTATCAATTTGCCTCACATTTATTTAGTACTACCAAAATCCTTTACATCATCAAACTCAACATCATCGAATGCATAAGCAATCTAAATCATTATATTATTGTGTTATTTCTTCCTATCCATCTCATCAAGTGTTATAGTACCATTGGGAGGAATATATTAGTTTTCTATATAGAATAGTGCATTGTCTCCAATCTAAGATAGATAAACCCTCCTCTTTTCCATGGGGATAATTTCTCCTTGTTCATCTTTGGTACCTCTCTCTTATACAACTTTGGATCTTTAGATTAAGTCCCTTCAAAATTCTTCCTTCAAGCACTTAGCTCTAATTCCAACTATTAGATAACTAAGAGGGGGGTGAATCTATTATAACTAGTTATCCTACAAGCCTTAAAACATGTTTCACTATCGTAAACTTCTTAAAATTTTAAATAATTAACTTGACAACTAGATCTAACATCATTATCTTAATTGATAAAAAAATTACTTTAAACTATCAACTTATTATTCCTTAATATACCATGTATCAAAGTAAACATCAAACATAAAAAATGTTGTACCATTAAAATATCATGGAATAAGCATGTGGCATGATAAAAATTCACACATTTCGACACAAGACTTTAACATGGAAACCCCATAAAGGGAAAAAATTCTTATGAACTAGTAACCAAAATATTTTCACTCTTCTAAGTAAGCTATGTTAGGAGCCAACCTTGTTAACGGTTACATACACACTTTTAATGTGAGCTTGTTGGAGGATTTACACCAAATGTCATCTACACCTTATCACTCCTTGACATTTCTAAAGAGTTACCTTTTCTAAAGGACTTACAAAAAATTACTACTCACTTTTATCATATAGGATTTCAAAAGATTGTTAGGTTCACTTAGTTAAGATATTTTTTCCTAAAATGGTAAGAAATTAATAGTGAAATTATTTTTTTGGTTTAGTTCTATACCTTTCTTGTTCAATTCTTTGCTTCTGCTTCTTTTGATCCCTTTCTAGCTAATTCACACACTTTACACTTCAACTTATGATGTAGGCAAAGGGCAAATAACTAGGGCCAAAGGCTCACCTAGCTATCTAGACTACCTTGCAAGAGTTAACACAATGGAAGCAAACACAAGGAGTAGAAACCAAAGGAGGAAGAATAGTGAAATAAATTTATTGATTCATCAAAGCATCTTCATACATTCCCAACTGTAAGGCCTTCTAGGCTACAACCAGTTACAAATACATTCACATTCAAAGATCCAACTACAAATTTGCACTTTCGGTTTTGCTCTACATTGTACTCCCAAAAACTTTCCTGCAAAAACTTACCTAACTCTAAGCCTAAACACTCTATATATACTTGCCAAAATGGCTTACAAATTATTCTAAATTATTAAGTAAGAGGAGGGCTAACCCAAAAATGGTCTGGACACATCCCAAGAAAAGATCTCAGCATTAATGTCATGATCAAAATAAATTCCACAAGTCAACTTGCAAAAATCATGTCCAAATGTAGACACTCAACATAAACTGGGTAAATTAGCACATGAAGGAAAACTAGCACTCAAAAAAAACTAAAAATTAGTAACTTGGCATCAACTAGAAACTGGTAACTCAACATCAATTGGAAACTGGCAACTTGGCATCAACTAGAAACTGGCAACTCGACATCAACTAGAAATTGGTAACTCAGCATCAACAAGAAACTAGTAACTCAGCATCAACTAGAAACTAGCAACTCAACATCAACTAGAAATTGGCAACTTGGCATCAACTAGAAACTGGTAACTCAGGATCAACTATAAACTAGTAACTTGACATCAACTGGAAACTAGTAACTCAGCATCAATTGAGAACCGACACTTGACAGTAACTGGAACTTGGTAGCAACTGTCAAAATGAACTAAAGTGTAGGATTACAAGGAAACCTAGGATGCTCCTATATCAGAAAACTATGGTTGGAGAAAAGATTCTCCTAAATCATAGAAGTGTCCCAACCTGAGATAAATCCAACTCAAATTGAGAAATCCATGTAGCATCTTCAACTGGTCTATTCTTCCACTTCACCAAATATTCATAGTAATATTTTCCTCTTGTTCTCTTACCAACTCTCTTATCTAGTATCTATTCAACCTCTTCAATTTTCTTCTTAGGATAATCATCAAGTACATCAACTTCATCATCTAACTCATGATACTTATACAAATCAGCAACATTGAATATAGGAGATATATCCATGTCATCATGTTACTCAACTTCATAAGCATTACCACTATCAAACTTCTTCAAGATCTTACAAGGTCCAAATTTTTTCAATTTCAGCTTACTATATGTTCCAACAAAGAATCTTCCTTTCTTCAGATGAACCATCACCTCATCACCAACTTCAAAATCATGATGCCTTCTAGACTTATCAGCATTCTCTTTATATTTTTTATTACTTTGTTCAAACCTTAGCTTCACTTCCTTATGTAAAGAGTCCATAAAATCAGCAAATTCTTCTCTTGTAGTGCTTCTCTTTTCTTCACTAGCAACATCTCTCAAATTTGATATACCTCTAGGATGCATTCCAATAACAATCTCAAAAGGTATCTTTCTCATACTCCTATTCACAGAATTTTTATATGCAAATTTAGCTTGTGCCCATACCATCTCCCAATTACTTCGCTTATTCCCAACTAAACATCTCAGAAAATTACCCAAGCTTCTATTCACAACCTCTATATGTCCATCTATTTGTGGATGGAATGTAGAACTAAACTTCAGCACAATACCCATCTTCTTCCACAAAGTCTTCCAAAAATAACCAACAAACTTACTATCTCTGTCAAAAATAATACTTCTTGGTAATCCATGCAATCTCACAATCTCTTTAAAGAAAAGTTTAGCAACATGCTCAAGATCTAATGTCTTCTTATATGGTATGAAATGAGCCATCTTTAAAAAAAAATTCACTACAACAAATATAGAATCATACCCCTTCACTATCTTAGGCAATCCAAGAACAAAATTCATACTGATGTCAGTCCAAGGTTTCTCAGGAACAATAATACGTCTATACAAACTAGTATTTTGACTCACCCCTTTTGCAACTTGACAAACTCCACAACTCCTTACAAATTTCTCAAAATCATTATAAATTTGTGGCTAATAATACTTCTCTTTCAAAAAACTCAATGTCTTATCAATTCCAAAATGTCTAGCTAATCCACTACTATGCTTTTCCTTTATCAGATTCAATCTTATAGAACTTCTAAGAATACACAATTGAATACCTTTGAAGAACATACCTTCTTGAATGAAATATTCATCATACTTACTTATGTTATTTGTCAAATTTAGTGCTCTACACTCTCTCCATGCCTCAAAAAAATTAGGATCAGCATCATACAACTCTTTCATTTCATCAAAACTAAGAACTTCGACCTTCATTTCAATTAACAAAGAACATCTTCTACTCAATGCATTAGCAACTCTATCAGTAACTCCACTCTTTTGCTTGATTATAAATGTAAAACTCTACAAGTACTCAACCCACTTCATATGTCTTTGATTCAATTTATGTTGACTCCCAAGTATTGTAAAGCTTTATGATTGGTATACAATAAAAAATCTTTAGGAATCAAATAATGTCTCCACTTCTTCAATGCATGGACAATAGCATAAAATTCTTGATCATACATAGAATATTTTCTTTTAGCATCATTCAGATTTTCACTAAAGAAATAAACAAGATTACCTTCTTGACTTAATATAGTTCCTATTGCATTACCACTTACATCACATTCAACTTGAAATACTTCGTTGAAATCAAGTAAAGACAATATAGGTAATTCAAAAACCTTTTGTTTCAAAGTCTCAAAACTCTTATCATCTCCATGTGTCCACTTGAAATCCCTTTTATCTCCCCTCAATGTCCCAATCATAGCATTATAAATAGAATTGAAATTCTTTATAAACTTTCTCTAAAAACTAGCCAAACCATAAAATGATCTTACCTCACCCACATTCTCTAGTGTAGGCCATTCCAAAGTTGTTTTAACCTTCTTAGGATCCATCTTCAAACCATCAATAGAAATTACAAATCCTAAATACACAATTTTCTCTTGCCTAAAAGAATTCTTTTTCAAATTAATCAGCAACTTTTCCTCTTTCAACATCTGCAACACTTGTTTGATATGCTTAAGATGTTCTTCTTTAGTCTTACTAAATATCATAATATCATCCAAATAAAAAATCAAAAACTTACCCAAAAATCTTTTTAGAACTTCATTCATCAACCTCATGAAAGTACTAGTGCATTAGTCAAACCAAAAGGCATAACCAACCATTTATACAAACCATCTTTTGTCTTGAAAGCGGTCTTCCATTCATCACCTTCTCTAATTCTGATCTGATGATAACCACTCTTTAGATCAATCTTGGTAAAATACTTTGCTCCACTCAAACAATCCATTATGTCATCCATCCTCTACATAGGAAACCTATATTTCACTATTATCTTATTAATGGCTCTAAAATTAGCACACATTCTCCATTCTCCATTCTTTTTCAGTGTTAATACAGTAGGTACAATACATGGACTCAAGCTTTCTTTGATCAAACCTTTCTGTAACAACTCATGCACATGTCTATTAAATTCTTCATTCTTTATAGGTGTCAATCTATATGGTGCTTTCTTTGGCAAACTAGCTACAGGAATCAGATCCATACAATGACTTATACTTCTTGCTAGAGGTAAACCATCAAGAATATCATCAGCAACAATATCTTTGTACTCATTAAGTAATTCTACAATTTCTATTGTCACTTTTTCATTATCAACTTTTGCTACTCAATCATTACTACCTACACTTGGTCCTCTAGGAACTATGGAAAAATAGACTTGATTCTTCTTTACTTCCTTTTCAAATTATTTCCCATTAACCATGCAAACTTTAATTGTAGTACAACTAACCTCATCTAGACTTTCAATCAAAGGAAACAGTGTTTGTTTCTTCCCATTTACCCAAAGAGTATATTGAGTCAATCTTCCATCATGTACAACATATCTATCATATTGCCAAGGTCTACTGAACAAACTATGACAACAATCCATAGGCATAATATTACACAAAACTTCATCAAAGTAATGTCCAATTTTGTACTTCACAAGGAATTGTTCACTTACCAATATCTTATGCTCATCTTTGATCCATGAAACATGATAAGGTTTGGGATGTTTTAGCATCTGCAACTACAACATGGTAATTAGATCTTCTGATGCCAAATTTGTAGAACTTCCATTGTCAATGATCACTTTGTAGCATTTTCTAGTCATCTCACATCTTGTCTTGAAAACACTTCTCCTTAAAATAGGTTCCTCATCACTTCCCTTCTTACATAAGGTTATTCTCACCACTATATTTTCTCCAACCTCAGGTCCACTTGGTGAACCCTCATCATCTCCTTGAATCATAGCATTTCTATTACCTTGCCCACTTTCAAAGGATCTACATTCAAAAGATCTATGTCCCTCTTTACCACATCTAAAACAATTACCATGAAATCCACCTCTAGAACAAGAAGTACCTGTTCCTCAGTAAGAATTACCACTTTTCCATTCAATATTGCCCTTTTCATTATTTTTCCATTCAAATTTACCTTTATCTTACAAAAAGCTTTCAGATTTGCTACCTTCACCATAAGATCTACCTCTACCTCTCTAGAATCTACCACCTCGGCTTCTTTATCTTTGTTCATGCTTCTTTGTCAAGATCTCCTTAGCTTTCAAGGCATATTGATATGCTTCTTCTACACTTTCCAAATTCACAAAAATTATTTCATTTTGAATTCCAGCTCTCAACCCATTAAAGTACCTTGCAATTTTCTCAACATCATCATCTACATTCCAAATATGATGTCCAATCTATAGAATTCCTTAGTATATTCTTTCACAGTCATGTCCTTTTATCTCAAATTTTGCATTTTTCTCAACAAGTTAACCTGGTAATCAATAGGGAGGAATTTTTTCTTTACCTTATTCACCATCTTTGGCCAAGTTTTGATCTTCTCCTTTCCTCTCTTTTTTCTATAAGTTTGCAAATGTTCCCACTAGAGTGATTCATGATCTTTCAACCTAGTGACTATAATCTTCACCTTTCTATTATCAAGAGTATTTTCATACTCAAAGAACTTCTCCATATTAGAGATCCAATTCAACACAACATTGGTATCCAATTTTCCATCATAAGGAACAACTTCCATAGTAGGTTGTGAATTTTCCTTAGATAATACTCGCAACAATCTTTCCTCATCTTAATCTTCTTCAGGTTCTGGATTATGGTTTGGTGCTACTGCTTCATCATCACTGACATCATCAAGATGTGCTCCTCTCCTCTAGGCTATCTCCACAACATCTAATCTGGCTGCAATTTGTGTCAACTGATCCAATATAACATCATTAACATTTTTTCTACAGTGAACCATCTTTAAAAATCAAGTTCCTACAAGATCATAACCCTTTGCAAGTTATAGGTCAAATGTGTAGATCTAACACCCTACAACCAAATCCAAATTAGGGTTCTACATGATCCAATCTCCACAAGAATGAACCTTAAGCTCTAATACCAACTGATGCAGGCAAAGGACAAATAACTAGGGCCAAAGCCTCACCCAACTATCTAGACTACCCTGCAAGAGTTAACACAATGGAAGCAAACACAAGGAACATAAACCAAAGGAGGAAGAAGAATGAAATACATTTATTGATTCATCAAAACATCTTCATACATTCCTAGCTGTAAGGCCTTCTAGGTTATGGACAATTACAAATACATTCACATTCAAAGATCCAACTACGAATTCACAATTTCAATTTTTCTCTACAATCTGCTCCCAAAAAAATTTCCCCCAAAAACTTACCTAACTCTAAGCCTAAACACTCTATATATACTTGCCAAAATAACTTACTAATTATTCTAGAACATTACATAAGAGGAAGGCTGACCCAACAATGATATAGAAACATCCCAAGAAAAGACATCAATATTAATGTCATGATTAAAATAAATCCCACAATTTGGCTTGCAGAAATCACATCCAAATGTAGACACTCAGCATGCACTGGGTAACTCGGCACATGAAGCGAAACTAGCACTTAGTAGCAATTGGAAAATGGTAACTCAACATCAACTAGAAACTAATAACTTGGCATCAATTGGAAACTAGCAATTTGGCATCAACTAGAAACTAGCAACTCAGCATCAACTAGAAACTGGTAACTCAACATCAACTAGAAACTAGTAACTCAGCATCAACTAGAAATTGGCAACTTGGCATGAACTAGAAACTAGCAACTCAACATTAGTTAGAAACTGGCAACTCAGCATCAACTAGAAACTAGCAACTCAACATCAACTAGAAACTGGTAAGTTAGCATCAATTGGAAACTAGTAACTTGGCATCAACTGGGAACTAGCACTTGGTAGCAATTGGAACTTGGTAGCAACTATTAGAATGAACTAAAGTGTAGGATTACAAGGAAACCCATGATACTCCTGCATCAACTTAGCACTTCCTTTTCTTGGTCTTCACAATATTATTTTACTTAGTTCACCTTATTTATTCTTCAACCAAATTCAATCACTAATTAGAAAAAATCAATGATAATAAATATCACATTTCATCCCTTAATTAGAAATCTTTTTCCATTCTAAAATTTTCCAAGTTTTGTTGAATAATCACAATCATAGATCTCCATTAGATCTTCTTTGAATTTCTCTAATTGTTGACCGCATAACTATCTTCATCCTTATCCTTGAAATTGCTTGAACATTCTTAATTTTCACTAAGTGTTGGCCTTAGATAAAATCTTTTTTGAACATTTTCTTCATGTTCATGCTTGGTAAACATTATGAGTCATTGAGTCAATATTAGAATTAGCTAAAACTAAACTTTCTCAATTAACATTGTATTCCTTCACTTCTTCATGAGGTTCTTGGTGAAAACTATGGTAGCTCAGTCAATAGTGTATTCTATTCATTTACCATCCAAACTATATTTATTATACATGATTCCAACACTTATAAAATCATGTAAAATAATCAAACCAATATTATACTATCAGAGTCAAACTCATTGAAGTACACATTGAATATTATAAACTTATGAATACTTAGCATCATCATACTTTCTTCAATTCCTCATCATCAATCAACTGATGTGGAACTCTATTGAATTAGCATAATGTCTAACTAATTAAGGCTTAAAATTAATGAAAACATAATAAGTGATATGACTCTTTCACATACATTGATAATATTATCAATTGAGGCTTCTACCAAGCAGCGAAGACATTGCATTATCAACACGTTTTTCTTTTAGATTTATATGCAATAGATATTAACCTAGGATTCTATATGATAAGGAAACATCACATAATATTTCCCCCAAATCTTGGCTCCATTGTATTCAAGCATTGTAATTAAAATTAAGGATTTGTATTCTTTGCCTTCTTGGTGAACTTGACAACATATTCACTCCCATCGAGATCCAACTATGGGAAATTTGAACACCATCATGCTCAATTTAGAAGGGCCGAATAAAGAACTATTGAGAATTAACCATAAGTTAGGAGAAATATTCAACATGTCTCAAAAAAAAAGGAAATAAATGATGTGAGCACAGTAATAAAAGATTGAAATCCAAATAGGTCAGGCGTACCTCAAATTTTTTTAATTAAATTAATATCCAATGCTTATTCTTGTCAAATTGGAAATAGAATGGGAATTGGAGAAATTAAACCTAGTTAAATGGAAGACCAAATTTAATATTTGAGGATAAATGGGAATGCCAAGTTCTAAGTGTTTCTAATTCCAATTCCAACTTTTTGCACCCAAATAATGGAAAAGAAATTTTCTAGAATTACCAATATCAATTCCTGTATAATTCTTGCAACCAAATGACCCTTATAATATTATAAATAGGTACTTAAAAGTGAACTAAATATATTATTAGTATTATGAGCTTTCATCATTAGGGGAAAAAATAGGTGTATTGAGTTATGCAACAAAGATAGATATGCCACCACCTACAACACATAAAAGGGGGTAACATCAATTGAGTCTTCTTCAGTGAAAAGGTTAGGAATATGTCAAGATAATCCTAAAATTATTGCTGAAAACATCAATTTAAACAATATTGAAATAAGGTGGAAAATCCATTCAATGATTCAAAATTTTCAAAATATTCAGGACCATGAAATAGAGAAGTTGCAAGAAGCGACACTACACCAACATGTGATGAGTGGTGTGATAGATACATAATGCAATTTACAACAAGAAATAAAAAGTGATGAGAACTATGAAAGAGGAAGGACCTTAGCACTGACACATATGTTCAACAACATCTTAAAGGATGTTTGGAAAAAGACATTTAAATAGATTATGTAGAAAATAAGCCCTTTTTGTCAATAAGAATTGACATGCTAGCCAACTAACAATATTTTATAGCATAGAAATGTGTACAATGTAGGCCAAATGTAATGTATTTCACATTTTTTCTTGTATCAAAAATGAATAAAGAAGGCTTGAAGAGCTTGATAACCATTAGAATGTATATAGTGTCTTGTATATAGAAATTTAATGTAAATTTTTATGTACCAACCAAAATATATATATATTCTTTTATTGATAGTACAAGAATTTCTTGTGTTCTTGCAAAAAAAAAGAAGATTTAAAAAATTTTGAAAATCATAAGAATGAATATGAATTGTTAGATGTAAAGAGAATAATATTTATAGATAAATACTTTTTAATAAATAGATAGGCTGATTTGCAATTTATCCAAACACTTGGGAAAATTGAAGCAATAGTAATAACACCTCTCTTGATGTGAATATGCACACCATAATCTTTTCTAATTGGTAGTGATCACTTTGAAGAAAAAATACTAATTTTTACCCCATACAAATTCCTCCTTGAACTATTTTATCCTTTTCTTAAACCCTCTTTATCTTGAAAATGAAGGGTCAGTCTTATTAAACAAAAGATTGTGTTTTTTACCTAACAATATCAAAAACAAAATGATAAACATACTAGTAGAATTAGTCATCAATTGTGTTGTCATTTTTGGCAACAAAATCAAGGAGATTTAACTAATAGATTAGTACAACTAGTAAAGACACTAATGTGGGACCCTAATTTAGTAAGGAAGGAAGAAGAGATGACAAGCAAAGTAGAAAAAATGAAGAAAGTAATCCACTTATACATAGTATTCCTAGTACACAAAGGGAATTCCATTCATGCAAAAGGATGACACATTGTTTCAATAGAAAATAGAGTAACAAGATGACTTAGCATAAAGGGCATGCAATAGGATATTTGTGATTGTTTAGTCATGAAGAAGAAAAAGAGTGCACTCAACACTGCATTTAATGGTGATGGGATAAAGGATTGAGGAATAAAAAGAAAGAATTCAAGTTTGAATCATTTCCAACAAATACAAGTCACCAAAGTCACATGGCATCCATAAACCTTGTACAAGCATGTCACAACCTAACAAAGGTGGTAGACCACTATAGTGGGGAATTGAGTTGATAATATGGAGGGAATTCAAATTTTGAATTCTAGGGAAAAAAATATTCCAAGAGAAGTAAAGAGAGAAATTATAAAATTAAATATGACTATAAGTGAGAAGGTTAAATTACCAAGTGACTTAGGCTAAGCGCTAAGGAAACAAAAGCTAAAATTAGAATCTCACAAGGAAAGGAAGAGTGATCAAGGAAAGATAAATCCTTTAAGGTGATCATTGCATAAACAAGAGGAGAGAAAACCTCAATAACATAAAAGAGTGGTGTGTGCAGGAAGTGGAGAAAGCATACAAGTGATCAAAGATTGACGTTGTAGAGCCGAGAGAAGGAAGAGTACAATTTCAGAATAGTCAAGAGAGAACCCAACATCTATACCAAGACAAGTTCATTAGCTAAACTACTAGATCATTTTCATTGTTGTTTACTTACTTTTGTAATAGAAAATCCTATTGAGGGTGGACCTTAATAGGTTCTTTATATAAATTCATTCATAGGATGACACATTAACTTGTGTGTATAAGTCCTCTAATTAGGTTTCTCCTAAAAGAAAAAGATCCTAACATATCTCATTAAAATCTCCTAACAAGGTGACACTTTATAACATCTTTTTAATATTTTAACAAGGATAAGCTCTTGAATAGGTACACTTCAAAAGAGTACAAAATTGTGACACTTGACTCATGTACTATGGTTTCTACCCTCATTAGTTTTCCATGAGATATATATATGTTATGTGTATGTTTTTCCATGTAATGTGATTTTTTACCCTAACCATTAAGTTATTGCCTATGCTAACTCATAGATAGAAGAGAAGCAAGATCCATAGTGAAAAGTGAAAGCTAATTAGTATATTGATTCACCTCCTCTTCCTCTGCCTCCCTACTATGCTAACCTACAATTAGGAAAAATAATTGGTTTAAGAGCCTAGGTCCTCAAGTGATGATGGTATAACATCTTGAGGAAAAGATGAAGATGTTCAAGAGGGACGTGCAAAAAGTATCAAGAGAATACCATAGATCATGGTGCAAAAATATGCATTTGCATCTAAAAATGTTGGGAGATGCATATTGGAGTCATGTGGAAGTCAAATATGTAGAACCAACTAGTTAACTTAATGAAGATTAGCTAAAGGAAAAGGAGATACACACTACTACAATGGATATTCTAGCAAGCACCCTATCATACTATGAGTAAAAAGATGTGGAGGAAATGGAAACCATACATGAAATGTGGAAAAAATTTAAGGTCATTTATTTAGGAGATAAACATGTCATGAGATCCAAAGAAAAAATCTTGAGTGGAAATTTTAATGACATAACAATGGAAGAAAGAGAAGAAATTGAGGCAAATGGAAAATGAGTGAAGAACATCATGTTAGCCATTAGAGTATGTGGAGGCATAATATTTGAAGACAAGTGCATAAGCAAGATGTTGAGAACCTTATTGCCTATTTATTCCATAAGGGTGTTGGTCATCAAAGATTTGAGAACAATAGATAAAATAGAGGTGTTACTCAACACCTTGATAGGAAATTTTACAGCATTTGAACTCAACAACTATAACAATAGTTAACCATGTAAGGTTAAAACCACATCAAATCCCCAGCTTATCCAAGTGAAACATAAGGGTTTTTTTATAAAGGAGAATTAAGCTCATTTAAACACATATGGTATTTGGAGAGCCTATGCATGGAAGATGCAAAACAAGACAAATTGGAGGCCCTATTTTCAAAAATAATGGTCAAAGGAAAAGGAAAGTACAAAGCTAATCTCCCATTCAAATGCTTCGACCATAAAATGGTTAGACACTACAAAGATAGATGTCTAGAGCCAATAAAAAAGGAAACTAGTGATTAGAGAGAAAATAAGAATTCCAAAAAGCTTCAACCAAGAAGTGGTGCTATATCATTGAAGAAGGAGTGATGTATGAACAGTCAACCAGTGATGAGGAATATGAAAAGGGTGAAGAATCTTTTTTTCCA
This sequence comes from Cupressus sempervirens, assembly GCA_028749045.1. NCBI lineage: Eukaryota > Viridiplantae > Streptophyta > Pinopsida > Cupressales > Cupressaceae > Cupressus > Cupressus sempervirens. The sequence continues at coordinate 657,072,418 of CM053787.1, forward strand.
TAATAGAAGAAAGGGTGAAGAGAGACCTTATAAAAAGTACCATCATCCACAAGAATTTGATGATAGATAGTGATTATATAAACCACATGTTAGGAGATAGAAGAAAGTTTAGCAAGGTTTAAGACTAGGACAGAGGAATGGTGAAGTCTGGCAATAAAGCACCATCCACATTGATAAGAAAACAAATCATAGCCTTGATAAAGACTAATACTTATGAATATGTGTATTTAGTGGAAGGACTAAAATACAACCTTTTGGGTGTGACTAGACTAATAGACAAAGGCCACATGTTCAAGTTCAACAAAGGGTCTTGAAAAATATTTGACAATATAGGAAAACTACTAGTCATAGGAGATCAAAGAAGAGGTAATCTCTTTTACAACAATATTTTTGGTAATGCATGTATGGGAGATAGTAGAGATAATAGTTGGTTATGGAATAAGAGGTTGTTCCATGTGAACTTTGAAAGCATTGTCAAAGTAGGAAGGAATAATTGACTACAAGGTTTACCCCCAATCACTAACCCCAATAATGTAATGTGTAAGGATTGTCAACTAGGAAAGTTGGAAAATTAAAGTTTCTCCAACAAATCAATTACTGTAGAAGATGCATTTAATCTAGTGCATACTAACTTGCATGGTCATATGTGTACAAAGAGTATATCTAGAGACCAATACTTTATTTTGTTCCTTGATGATTTCTCTAGAATGATGTGGATTGTCTATCTAAAAGAAATTCAAAATATTTTCATATGTTTAATGTGTATAAGAAAAAGGTAGAAAAGGACTAATAAAACATTAAAAAGCTTGAGATCATACTAGGGAGATGAGTTCACCTTGCAAGTATTTGAAAGTTATTATGAGTATAGAATCAAAATAAAAATGACAAATCCAAGACCACAATACAAGAATGCTTTTGTTGAAAGAAGAAACAAAAACAACCATAGAATGTGCTAAGATATTAATGATTCAAAATAGTGTTTCACAAATCTACTAGAGAGAAATTGTAAGTGCAATAGTGTACACCTTAAATTAGGTACAATTAAAGAAATGGACAAAAAAGACCCTCTATGAGTTATGGTTTGGGAACACACCATTTGTGAGCTACTTCAAGCTATCTAGAAGAAGGTGTTATATCAAGAGAGACAAATATAAAGGAAAGTTTGAGCCTAAGAGTAATGAAGTTATCTTTTTGGGATACTCTATAGGGAAAAGAGCTTACCGATGTCTCACTTTTTGGACAAACAAAATTGTAGAATATGATGTTTTGAAGGTAGATATGTTCTCATAGAAAAATGAGGATGATAGAAAAAGGGAACCATAAGACTACAAAGAATTTGAGTATATCCCATTGAATGATGTAATGGAGAGAGTAAATGGTGAGGTAGAACCTATGAAATAAGTTGTGCTAGCTCAAGTTGAAGGATCCAGACTCAAGGAACAAAGAGAAGATACACCAAAAGGTGAATTGGAATTATAAATATATGTAAGAAGACGCATCTTAGTAAATTAGATCATTGGAGACAATGATACTAGATTAATCACTAGGAGAAAGGAAAGATAGACAATATGTTAAGTCCCACATATGGAACCCAAAGCTAAAAAGAGGCCCTAAAGGACAAATATTGGAGGAAGACCATTGAAGAAGAGATTGATCAAATAGTGAAAAATGACACATGAACCTTAGTAACCTGACTAGACAACAAGAATGTCAAACTGAAAAAGTGGGTGATTCAAAAAAAAGAATGAAGATGGAGATGTAGTTAGAAATAAGTCTAGAGTTGTCTAGAAATGATATGCACAAGAAGAAGGAATATATTATGGAGAAACCTTTGCACTAGTAGCCACACTAGAAGGAGTTAAGATAATCCTAGTATTTCAGATGCATAGGAACTTCAAAGTATATTAGATGGATGTAAATTCTACATTCCTAAATGGAGTTCGAGAAGAGGGGGTCTACATCAAGCAACCTAAGGGGTTCAAGAATGAACTGGCCAAAAAACTAGGTGTGTAGACTAAGGAAACCCCTATATGGGTAGAAATAAACACTAAGAGCATGGTATGAGAGACAACACTCATACTTGATAAAAATTAGGTTTGCAAGAATAAGTGATCATTGCAAGCTATACATGAAGAAACAAATAGAAACAAGCCTACTAATTGGAAAAATATTCATGGATGATATTATCCTTAGTGGAGATAACAAGATAAGTGTGAAATTTTCATGATCGAAGAAATCAATTTTTCATCGAACTTCAAGCATACCAACTAAAAGGAGGAATTTTCTTTGTGTAAACAAGTATGTCAAAGAAATACTTAAAACATTTGGCATGGAGGATGCAAGACCAGTAAGCACTATGGAAGACACAAGATTGATAAGAAATCCAATGGAAATTAGTTGCAAATTATCAAAAGAGGATGACACTCGTAAAGTGAATGAGACACTATATTGATCAATGATTGGAAAATGTAGTATGTCATACATAGAAGACTAGACATAGAACAAGAAGTGGTGTTAGTGGCAAAATTCTTAGTCAACCCAACGGAATCACATATGGTAGGAATAAAGAGTCTTTATATATCTAAAGGGTACTAAAGAATGTGGATTATAGTATCCCCACAAAGGTACCTTTGAACTTAGCGGCTTTAAAATTTCTAATTAAGTAGAAAACATTCATGATAGAAAGAGCACAACTGGAGATGAATTCTTCCTTACAAAAAGACTAGTAGCCTAGACTAACAAGAAATAAAATTGCATATTGCATTTGACTATAGAAGAAAAATATGTAGTTGTAGCTATGAATTACACTCAAGTTTTTTGGATCAAACAACTACTTGAAGGAACTTGACAAAAAATGGAGGAACTGATAGTGATCAACTATGATAATAGAAGTGTTATCAATATATTAGAAACCATGGTCATGCACTCAAAGACCAAGCACATATCCATCAAGTGTCATTTTTTTAAGGTACAATTGTAAGAAAAAGAGGTCATGTTGGAGTATGCACCAACCAAGGAATAACTAGAAGAAATCTTCACTAAACCTCTTTAGAAATGATAGGTTTAACTATCTACTAGAAATATTAGGGGTCCTACCCCTATCTACCCTGAACTAAGCCAAGTTAGAAGGGCATTAATCCATGATGATGACATACAACTAGATCAAAGGGGATTGATGACAAATATGGTTCTACTCCATAGGGGGCGGTTAGGAAAGAAATAAGAAATGAAATATGGTCACCTTTGGCATTGTTGTCTAAGGAGGAGAATTTGAAAGATAGGAGAGATGGGTTGTAGAAGACTAAGCATGAAGAATGAACATGCATTATCTCAAGGGGAGACAGTGAAGGAAAGATACTAAGTAGAAAATGGAAGAAGTGTCAAAATTACTATATGTTTCCATCAATAACAAAGGGGGAGATTGTTATACCTAAAAGTATTAAAAACCAACTAGTAAGAACAATGCTAGACTTAGTCCTCAACAATTTTGTCATTATTGGAAACACAAGCAAGGAGATTTAACTAGTAGATTAGTATAACTAATAAAGACACACTAATCTATGACCCTAATTCAAAAGGGAAGGAAGCAAATATGACAAGTCAAGTGGAAATAATGCAGAACATAATCCAGCTAGACATAGCATGCCTAGTTCCCTAAGGGAATTCAATGTAAGTGAAAGAAAGACACATTTTTGAAACAAGAAATAGAGTAAAAAGATGACTCATCATAAACGACATAAATCAGGATACGTGATTGCCTAGTCATGAAGAAGGAAATATTGACAATTGGCTACATGTAGATATGTAAATGTTGTCATTAATGGAAACACATGATGTACATCCTTGTAGTAAGCCTCAAAAATAAAGATACTTAGCTTCTTGGTACTCAAAAAATTGTCTAAGTATGGAAATCATTTACAACAGAGCATTTTTTTGTGTATAAATTGTTTATACGATGTTATTCTTGAAAGAGAAGATATATGGAAATAGTATACATGTTGATGATGATGTGTATAATCTCAAACATTAGTATAGATAGTATGGAAGAAAGATATTTAAGATGTACAGAACATTAGAATGAATGGTAAATGAATTATTTTGCTTACAAAATAATTACATGACCATTTTGGGATGACATCCTAGATGTTTAATCTAAGTTGGGATAGTTTATACTAGTCTTAGCTGATCTAGCTGCAATATGTGAAAAGGCATGGTATTTATGTAAAGACATCTTGCAAGATTATTGTGAAGTAACATGTGAAAGTTATGAATGCAAAGTTTTGTATCATATGTAGAAGCAAATTTCAATAACCTAATTTTGTGATCTGAGATTGAGCTAACATAAGAGATCAATTGAAAGAAGGTAAAACATCCCTACTACTATAATTGAAGGAACTTTAATCACTTGTTTGGGTAGTGATATCCTCCTGTAATTAAATGTGCATGTTTGGGTAGTGACCTCTTCTTGCACGTATTGTACCAAAACTCTTAATAGGGTTGGAATCTCCTAATAGGGATTCAAAGTCTCCTAACAAGGACTCATATGTACTAAATTTTTTTATAAATCCTAACAAGATCCATCCTCTAACAAGTAACATTTATATTAGTACATCATCTAGTGGGTATCATCCCCATTGGAGTTTTCCCTTGGCTAAGGATTCCCTAGTTAACAAAATATGGTCTTATGAGTTCTCTCTATGTATGGTTATTTTTACTATTTAGAATTATGTGTTTACATTCTTATGCATGGTTCAAAGTAATTAATAATATCTAGTTGGTGACAAAAGTTTGTAGAATACAACTTCACCACCAACCCCCCCCCCCCCCCCCCCCCCCCCCCAGTATTCCTTATTTCTAATAGTTGGTATTAGAGCATAGTTATTTAGAAGAGGCTTAATAGCTTGAATAAGATACCTATGGATATGACATAGTTGATGAAGAACCTTGAAGAGGAACTTGAAGAAATTGATCTCTTTACTGAAGAAATAGATAAATTGTAAGATAGATATGAGATTGAAAAGTATGCATTGGACAACTAGAGGACAAGATTGAACATCACAAATCAAAGCCTGAATCTACTAAATTTGAAACTAGTGATGATGAATATTCAAAACTAAAGATAGAATACAAGATCTTGAAGCATGAATTGAAGATTGCCAATCTAAAGTTGAGTTTGAAGAATGATCCTAGCAAAGTTGAATCTAATTTTAAGGCTAAAAATTGATATCTTAGAGAAAATCTAGCTAAGAGGAAATCTGAATTTGAAATATTAAAAGCAAATCATGAAGAACTTCACAAGTACAACACTATTGTGAAAGGTGAACTAACTTGGATTAAGCTACAGCTTGAAAATCTTTATTCTAGTAGTGAAAAGCTTGATGATTCAATGTCAATACAATGACCTAACTATGATAAGACTGGTATTGGTTACCTATTTAACACATATATGAAGAAATTTGAAAGTGGATCAGATCTAAAAGAAAAAGATAAATCTAATGATAAGATTGAATCCAATCAATCTTCTAATAGACCTAAAGAAGCTAGACAAGACAAGGAAATTGAGAAATTGGATGAACCTAAGCAAGTGAAATCTCCTAAGAAAATTAGGTATGAATTTTAAGGTAAGTGTTTCTCATGTAATGATGTAGGCCATATGAAAAAAAACAATTTCAAATAAGTCATTTAATCATGTTACAAATTTTTATTGTCATAATTTTCATGGTATGGGTCATAAAGTAGTTAATTGTGAGAAGCCTACATATGATAATGATAAAAGGAATAGAAGAATGTCTAGAAATATTCACCCTACAAATAGAAGAAGATCTAATGAAAGGACATCAAGAGAAAGAAGTCCTTATAAAGAAAGAATGTAGATCATGTCTTATTCATATAACAACTTTGGACACATAGCCCAAAACTATTGAGCACTTATTGATCAACAGAATCCTAGAAGCAAAACCCCAGTATGCCAATTATGCAACAACTTTAGACATACAAAAAAGTACTATTGAATGCATACAAGAAACAATGGAATAAATTTTGAAAATGGCAGAAGGAAACATGAAAGGAACTTTGGAAACATAAGCAATAATGAAAGAAACTTCAAAAATGATAGAAGGAATCATGAAAGTAACTCTAAAACTAAAAGAGATAACAAAGATCAAAGAAATGCAGTCAGTGTACTTCGAGAAAAACCTAATGATACATTTCTAAAGGAATTAATTTTTAGATCTAAAGAAACATTAGATGATGTAGAGAAAGGAAGATTGAAGTTAGAAATCATGTTTGTTTCAACCAAGTTGAATTAATCTTGTTCACAACACCAAAATTTGAAACTTCATTTAGAAATTGAACTATGAGTAGCGAGGTTGAGAGAAGATGTATCTAGGTGAGTTTAGTTTGTAGCTAAGCTCGCTTGCAATTTGGAGCTTATCAGAGCTAGTTATGAAGGAAATAAGAGTTGCTATTATAATAGAGAAAGTTTATTCTCTGACAGAAGATGAAATCTATGTTTTCATAGCAAATTTTGTGGAGCAAATTTTTGTAGAGAATTTTCATGTTGAAGGAAGCTATGATTAACCTCAAGTAGCATTTGAAGATTGGACAGATGATTTTGAGCAGATATTTGATTTCTAAATGGAATTAACAGCTTTTTTCATTTATTAAAGTATGCAATTAATGTAAGTTGAATGAATAGAGTATGAACTTGATTATTCCCACATTGTGATTATCTCAAAATCTTAGAGCACTTAGAAGTGATTTGGAAAAGATATTTTGAGCAAAACCCTACTTTGGAAAAAAGGTGTTTGATCATTTTTTGCTCTGAATTTCTTCTATAAATTTCTATTTGGTGAAATCATTGATATGAAAGTAGTTCATAATGTTGAGGATGATGAGAGACCTAAGTTTAAGTTTACTCCTATGAAACCCTTAGAAGGAAAGCTTAATTCGGCTCTATCAACAACTCCCAACAACATAGTATATTTCAAATACGTAGGAAGTTATTTAACTAGTAAGTTATAAAATATTGGAAGTGAGTTTATGAACAAGGATATGAAATTTTTTCCAACCATGATATGACTATGAAGCCCAAATTTGAACATCTTAAGGATTTAAACTTATTTAGATACCATTTCTACTATGAACTTTGTAATGAAGAATTGACACAGATCATATTGAGAAAAAATCATAATGTGAAGTTTTTGATGGGAGACAATGTAGTTGACATTTCATCCAACCTTATTCATGAGTTTACTAGTCTTAGAAAACAAAGCAATGTACATATATTTGTGATAAATTAGTTAAGAAAAATGTTGAAAGTTATACTAAGGTAGTTTATAATGGTAAGACAATGGTGATCACCACCATCACACAAAATGATGTGAGATTCTAGAGCAGAATCATTGCATGCTCTATTTGTGCAACTTCTAAGGGTGATGAGTTGTCAGTAGGCTTTATCTATGCAACCTTCAAGATCTATGTTGAGAAAGAAAAAGTGAATTTGAGTGAGATTTTGAGAGTGCAACTAAGAATTTTTTATTCAAATTTTAGTCACTAATCAATCACATTTTCTTTCATGTACTTAAAAGATTTCCATTTCTATTAGTTACAGAGATTATGAGCACTAAGAGATGTACTATGGATAAGATAATAGATGTATGTAGAAGGCATCTTGTAGGTAAAATCTTGGATAGTAGAAACCTAATTATGAGAAAATTTCAAAATGAGATGAAATAAAGATTTAGAATTGTACCTATAATTGTTAATAGAATTAAGGATGAGATATGTTTTATGGTAGATACTAACCTAACATGTATTGAAGAAATTGAACCTCTAGAAACATTTCTTGATCCCTTAGTTTATTAATTGAGTGATGAAGTAGTTGTTGGTTACATTGATCTATTGTTGAACTCTAGAAAGGACCAAGCATCTTACAAATTTGGAACATATGAGGAGGTAACTCAATTAGCTTACTAGGCATCCTTGGAGAAAACATCTCATAAGAAGATTGAGACTATGATGATGAAAGCATTAACTGAGGCCAGTATCTCAAAAAGTGAACTGTAGGTAGTTAGGAAAACTATCTCCAGATTGTGTGATGTGTGTAATACCTCTATTAGTTGGGTAAGCATTAGGTGTATCTATTGCAGCAACTCTTATAGAGAAAAAGTATTCCATATGTTGTTGTATTAGCTGAGCAACCAAGTGAACCAAAAATAATGTCTGAACGGTTAGTAGAAGTTGAGACTCATAAGTCAAAGAGAGTTAAGCAACTAGCTACTAGACTTGAGAAAACAAAGAAAATATTGTTGAAAATTCAAGAGGAAGATGATGAGGAACAAGAAGTTAAAAAGCCAGAAAAGGTTATTGTTTCTAAGTAGTTTGTGGGTAAAATAAGGGAACCCTAGAAACCAAAGATAGAAAAGATTAACACAACCATTTCCAATAGAGGGAACTTTGTACAAATGAATAAGTTTTATGATTTATACAATGAAATTGAGAAATAATAGATTGATATCTTTACTATGAGATATATGATTCTTAACAATTTGAAACTCAAAGACATTGAAGACATTGTGAGTCAGAAAGTCTATGACAGACTTATAGCTAAGAAGGCACCAATTTTTGAGGAAGACAAAAAATTTATGAATCCATGATAAGGACTATATGCAAAAGTGATGATGAAGAAGAAGTCAAGAAACTAATGATCAAACTAGCACCTTATTTATGAAATAAGATGAGGTCATTTCTATTTATGGGAGGTAAGAAGAATATTGTAAGAAGTGAAATAGTTGTAGCCATCAACCAGATGATGTTTGAATCTAAAGCAACACCTACCATAGCAGATAAAACATTGGAAGTATTAATAAGTGGTGATACAATCTAGATTGATCAAACTAATATTACTATTAATATTGAAGATAAGCCTTTTAATAATCTTGAGTATCATTCTGAGGACATTCAAGATTAGTTAAAACTAATTGAATAAGAGAAAAGGTAGTTAAAAGAAGAAAGGAAGAAGATTGAAGAAGCCAAGGAAAAATTGCTTGAAAATGATAAGATACAATTAGAAGAAGAAATGAAGAGGATAAAAGAAGAAAAATAGAAGAAGCTACAAGAAGAAAAGAAAGAATAAGAAAGGAAACAAAAAGAGGAGAAGGAAGAAGAAGAGAGAAAAATAAGGGAGACAGTAGAGAAGAAAAAAAAGGATGATGAGAATAAAGCATCTAGCTCATCCACTCTTCTATCTCTTACTAACCTTACAGGTGATGATGATGATCAATATAATTTGATCTCATCTAAATGAACAAATTAATTAAGAAGAATAGGAAACTCAAGAGTATACAAAGAGCATTAATGGAGGTGACTAATAGATTGCACAACACTTTGGTAGCCAAGCATATAGAAGTAGATCCTTAACAAAGAGCCAAAGCAGTAGTAAAATTACTTGATGATGAGTTTACTAATATGTTGATTGTTGCAAAATCTAAGGCTCAAATTTCTCATGATGCTAATATTTTTAGCACTATTTGTCACATTATAAAGAATGATTTTATGAGTCTTCATACTTATATCAAGGAACTCTAAAGATGTCAACAAGATGGAAAGATATTGTACATAAAATGTACTTTATCTGATAGGTTGACTAAATTTTTGGACAATAAGATGGAAGGGAAGATGATTGAGCTAGAAGCTATGACAAGTTAGTTACAGTAACCCTCTAGCAGAGTTGATGATTTTGAAGGACAAGCTTCTAGTGCTCACACTAACATCAGGAAAATGGAACTTGAGAAAGAGAATATTTTGAAAAGAGTATCAAATTTTAGATAATCTATTGCTCTAAAACTATCAGCCATTGCGAGATAGATGGAGGAATGTGTCAAAGCAAAGGACATTTATTCCAATTTTATATACTCATACCTTAATACAATTGAGATTGCATCATATGCCTTATGTGTAATTCTCACTATTTCCAAAGTAGTCAAGGACACATGGGAGAAAGGTATGGAGAGTCTAAAGGAAAATTTGATGATTGTATAAAGATGATATCAGCCTAAGGCAGTGAGACAAAAAATCTGATAGTTTTTGACAGCAAATAGACATAACTTTTTGATAGTTTTTAGATATCTTGTCCTTTGTCATTGATGTCAAATGGGCAGAAGTTTTATGATAAAATTTTAAGTTATTCATTTTGTAGTCATGTCAAAAGGGGAAGCATTTGTAAGATGAAGCATTTGTAATAGATAGTGAGTATAGTAATGTTGTAAGTTTTGGTAAAGTTTTTGATACTTAGCCAATTTTCCTACTTTGTTTCCATTAATGCCAAAGGGGGAGATTTTTCAAATTGGATATATATAGATATGTAAATGTTTTCATTAATGGCAACACATGTTGTACATGCTTGTAGTAAACCTTAAAAATAAAGATACTTAGCTTTTTGGTACTCAGAAAATTGTCTAACTATGGAAATGGTTTATAGTAGAGTATTGTTTTGTATATAACTTGTTTATATAGTGTTATTCTTAAGAGATAAGATGTATGGGAATAGTATATATGTTGATGATCATGTGCATAACCCTAGACATTAGTATGGACAGTATGGAAGAAAGATATTAAGATGTACAAAACAACATAATGACAGGTAATGGAATTATTTTCCTTACAAAATAATTACTTAACCATTTAGGGATAGCATCCTAGATGTTTACTCTCAGTTGGGAAAGTTTATTTTGGTCTTAGACAACCTAGTTGCAATTTTTGAAAAGGCATGGTATTTATGCAAAAACATCTTGCGAGATTATTGTGAAGTAACATGCAAAATTTATAAATTCAAAGTTTTGTATAATATGCAAAAGCAAATTTTGATAACCTAATTTTGTGATCTGAGATCAAGTTAAGGTCAAAGATCAGCTCAAAGAAGGTACATCATCCATACTATTGTAATTCAAGGAACTTTAATTACTTATTTAGGCAGTGAGCTCTTCGTGCATACAGTGTACCACAAAGCTTAATAGGGTTGGAATCTCTTAACAAGGATTCAAAATCTCCAAATATGGATTCATATTTACTGAATGTGTTGATAGACTACTAACAGGGTCCATCCTCTAACAAGGAACATTTATATTAGTACATTATCCAGTTAGTATCATCCTCATTGGGGTTTCCCCTTGGCTAGGGTTTCCCTAGTTTAAAAAAATGGTGTTATAAGCTCTCTCTATACATGGTTACTTTTATTATTCAACATTAAATGTTTACTTTCTTATGCATGGTTCAAAGTAAATAATAATATCGACCTGGTGACAAAATTTTGTAGAATAATGATTCAACCCCTCAATATTCCCTATTTCTAATAGGAAAATAGTGAACTCAACATCAAATTTAATGGTCATGGAAGAAGTGATTTAGGAACAGTCAAAAGTATTCAAATTTGAGTTATTTCTAGAAAATACAAGTTACCAATGATGTAATGCCTTGCCGGAGATCCTTGGAAACAAGGATGAAATACAAGCCAAGAATTTTTTTTTTACAAGTATGAATGCACATGACAACATCATATAGGGATCACAATGATCGCAATGGAAGACTTCACCACAATCCCAAAAACCAACTAATCTCCAAATGCGACTACCAAACTGACACATACAAACAAAGCCAACAATGAAAGTGCACATGATGAGGGCTCAAGAAATGACCACTCATCAACAAAACACCAAGCTAAGGTAAAATGCAGAATCCTAAAATTTGGCTAAGCCTAAAATCTTGAAGCCCCGAAAATTGGCTAAGTCTAGATTTCTAAAGCCCTAAAATTTCCTAGAATCTTTATCTTATCTCTGAGAGGTCTGAAACCTATCTCAAAAGATTCATCACATATATTAAAATATATCTTAAGTATAAGGAATTAAATATTGGAACACACAAAAGGGATTGGAAAAAAATCAACTTGAATACAAAAAGAAACAACATAGGGTCAAAGAACACCAAAAAGGGTATCCAAAACAACTTTCAAAAAGTTCAGATCAAATTGAAAAGTGCCTGCTGCCAGCCCATGAAGGTTTTTACAAAACCCATGCAATACTTTAATACATCACTAAAAAGTATTGTGTGACATTTCTAAAGAAGGAGGGTGACACTTTCAAAGTTTCAGTGATACTTTTCTCAAGGGCATGCGATATTTTTAAGGTATCGTACGACATTTCTCCAAAGGAGGTGCAATACTTTCCAGTATCGCACAACATTTCTCCAAGAGGCATGTGATACCTTCTAGCATCGTACAACATAGTTTATATGGGCGTGCGATACATTTTTATGTTGTACCATGCTGATAAAATGTTGCCCATAGAAACAACATAGTTTCTATGGACATGCGATACATTTTTATGTTGTACCATGCTAATAAAATGTCGCCCATAGAAACACAAAAACACTAAGGAAAATAAAAAAGGGGAACAATAGAGAAATACTGAGTTCAAAAGCTCCACACCAGAGAGTACTGAATCCACATAAATTGAGGAGTGAACACTCGAGTGCATAATCAACAAGATACCAAGATCAAGAAAGAGATACAACTATCCATAAAAAACTATAGTAGAAAAGAATGTACTGAAATAAACATCACAGTGAACAAAAGCAACATCACAATATATCGAGATAATATCACAATAACAAAACAACCAAATTAAGTATATAGTTCCTCCCAACCGTCAATAGCGTCATAAGACCATCGTGGGTCCTAGCCATCCCCCATGCATAACATCCCAAGCCACTGATCAAATCAACAATACTATTGTAATAGGGACATCACTACTAAACATGCAAATAACCAAAAGCATAAGGAAAACTAACATACTAGTAGTAAACCATAAGATAATTCTAAAAAGTAGAGAACATCACCTGTCACAAGCTAATCATCATAATAATGAAATCTAAAATGCTAAGCCAAAGAGCAATATATAATCCAATACAACAATTCATATCTTGTAGACATATGCTAAACATCATAATATGGGAAATGTGTCAAATAAACTAACATCATCTAAACATGATATCCAAGCATTCCAATGAAAGAATAAATCACAAGAAAGCATACTCTGAAACCAAAAGCATCCAGTGAAAACATCCAACAACGATCACACTAGGATAAGAGACTAGCTCTATACACCAGTCCCTAACAATGGTGAAGGTAGCTATGCCTCCCAACCATGTGGAACCCATAGGTCCACACCCACCATGCTGATGGAGATAATGATCCAACCATAACCAAACATAAAGCACACCATCCAAGCCTAACACTCATGCCAGACAGTATGATGGCTGCAACCAAGAACCTAAGACAATGCAAAGAGTACATATCCTAGTCAGACACTCAATAGGCTACTAAGTAGGGGCTGACATCATGGAGAGTCGCTTGGCATCAAAAATCCTAAGCTTAGATCGTGTTTCCTCAAACATAAATGGGTGCTCACACATTGTGTCCTCAAACTTAATCGGGTGCTCACACATTTTATTATCTTAAGTTTTATTACCATTCACACATTTTATTTAGTTATCACTTATTTAAAACTTCATATCCTCCACCAACCCTATGGGACTAAGGTGACTAGGCTACGAGATAGAAGCCTCCTCCATATGCTACGCTACCCTACCCATGCTCATCCTATGAAAAGTGCCCATAGGCATTCATACTCCCATCCCAACCCCAATGATCATAACTTCTGAAAATACCATGAAAGATCAGATCTTGCAAGTCACCTAACAAATGTACACGCACGTACTCATGTGTGGTGCACCACCATCATGACAAAGATCGGGTCTCGCAAGTCACCTGACAAATGTACACTCACGTACTCATCTGTGGTGCACCACCATCATGAAGATCATAACACAAGGACAAGATGAGAACATAATGCAAAGAAAACACCCAACTAAAAGCAACACAAGAAGGATGGATTATAAAGAAATCCCAAAGCCAATAAAATCATACATCATGAAATCACTCAACCAGCCTCAATCCAAGAGTATAAATTCTACACAAATCCCAATAATGTAACAAGACCAAAAGTCATGAACTCACTTCACTGGCCTCAATTTGAGAGTATGGATTCTACATGAATCCTAGTGTCCATGAAACAAAAGCAAAGGTCTAAAGAAACCATAACAACAGGTATGAAAAACACTCAACGAAACACAAAGTTAGGAGTACAGATGCGAGATGCATCCTAATGCAACAAAAGTGCAATAGTGGTCTAACTGATATCCAAATGGGTCATCTAGGTCCATGACCCACATTGTGCCAAGGAAACCCAAAAAAACAATGCAGCATGCAAAACAAGGTAAAAATCCCAAAATTTTGAAAATCTTTGAAATTAAAACCCATTTGACCTTTGGGCACAAAAACTCCAAATATCCAAAAATAAATGGAATCGGACACCATATGCAAAAATGACCAGCATAATGGTGCAAAATCTCAAACCCTCATTCTGAAAAATAGGGAAATGTTCATACCCACCCAACTGGGTAGAACTAGCATACAGAAATGCAGGTGAACACTAGTTCTCAGCCTCCAAACAAATGACTGCCAAAAATAGAAGCATAAATAGAGAAAAAACAATAAAATGGGAAAGCCTTACCTCTTATTAAAAAGGGAAAAAAGAAAATCTGAAGTAGAAAATAAAATGCCCATAGAAGAAAATCGCAACAATCCAAGGTTTCCCCGAGCTAGATCCAACGAGCTCAACCTCGCAATGATCCCATGCCCATAGCTCTCACAATGAACAAAAAAATAAATCCTCCTGAAGAGGATTTTGGGTTTTACTCTCCAACTTTCTAATTCAAAAGTGAGAAGTGAGGAATTAAATTCCTTTTTGGATATTTATTCACTTTTCGAGTGAATAATTGATTAGGGCAAATAACCAACCAACCTAGTTAAACCCCGAATTGACCCAAACAAAAATAGGCTATTCCTATAAATAGGAATTCATCTATGGAAAAGCTGCCAAAAATTAAAATAAATCAATTAAAATCCTAAAAACCCAAAAACACAGAAATCTCCTTAACAACTTTCGCGACAATGCAAAACTTTAAATGCACAGACACGCTCACTAGTCAAATCACATAATGCAAATGTGTTCAGATTTAATAATCATTGAAAGGTTTAATTAACTAATTAAAATAAGGATATGTTGACCATACAATGACAACATTGGTAAAATATGAATGGTTGAATCACTAATTCCATGTGCCACTGCCAAAGATATAAATCCTGCACACTAAACAACTCGATCAAGTGCAATTGCATATAATAACATAGCTAAAGCAATAAATGCATTAAATCACCTAATTTAACCATTTATTTATTTATATTAAAATAATCTATTTACATCACTCACATTTGCATAAAGCATAACAATGCAGGAATGAAGTAAATAACCATAGCATTAAATCCATCACCTAACATAATCAGAGGTATGTCCAAATACCAGATAACTAGATATCATCATAAAACACACCTTCATCTCAAAATGGAATCATCATGTAATATGATTATTTGAATAGCATAGTAGTCTAATATCTATGATACTGAAATCAAAGTATAGCATCTTACCCTCAGGTCATCTCAAATGTAAAACATCACATAAGTAACAGATATCTCTCAGATCAAAATATAACAAGGTAAATGTCGTAGCACATAATCAAATAATCCAACCTGAAAAATCCATTTCTAATTACTTAAGCATTAAATAATGATTGTTTAAAGAATCAACAAAAAGGCTAATAGTCATAAACATGACTAATTACTGCTATAGGAGCCTAGTTTAGTGTAGCATGGTAAAAAGTACACAGTGCAATCTCTGCACACATCTCAAGGTAATCATGGAACAACCTCAAGATGCCACATCAATCTTGGTAACCACTGGCACAAACCTCAGTGAACCATAAATCATATCATAATCTCATAGATCAGTCAAAAGCATAATCAAAGCAACTGATACAAAATCATAAATCCAATCACCTCAATGGTGTAGTCCACTCATGGTCACAATCATGACCCATCAAAACAAAAGATCAACAAGGTTGCATCCATCAGGATGACTTATAGAAGTCAAATGGGAGAGGCACTACAAATGACACATGGCACCCATGACCTTTGTACGAATATGCAACAACCTAACAGAGGAAGTGCACTACTGCAATAGGGGATTGAGTTGGTAATATGGAGGGAATTCAAATTATGAATTCTATGGAAAAACATTTTAAGTGAAGTAGAAATAAAAATCATAAAATAAAATATAGGTCAAAGTGAGAAGGATAGATTATTAATTAACTTATCTTGAGAGCCAAAGTGAGCCAATTTAAAAGGGGAATCTCAAAAACAAGAAAAGAGTGTTCAAGGAAAGATAAATGCTTCAAGGTGACCATTACATGAATAAGATGAGAGAAATCCTCATCAAAATAAAATATTATTGTATGCACAAAGTGGAGAAATGACACAAGTGATCAAAGACTAAAGTTGTAGAGCCTAGAGAAGGAAGAGACAAGTTGTTGACTAGTCAAGAGATCCAACCCAGGATCTATATGAAGCTAAGTTTAGTATTTGAACTACTAGATAGTTTTCAATATTGTTTACTTAACTTTGCAACAAAAAATCTCATCAAGAGTGTAACTTAATAGGTTCTTTGTATATATCCCTTCACAAAGTAACACATTAACTTGTGCTTCTAAGTTCTCTAACTTGGTTTCTCCTAATAGAGAAAGATCCTAATAGATCTCATAAAACTTCTCTAACAAAGTGGCACCTTACAATGTCTTTCTAATCTTTTAACAAGGATAATCTCTTGACTAGATGCACTTCATAAGGGTGAAAAATTGTGAGCATTGACTAATGTACCATGGTTTTCACCCTAGCTAGTTTTCATGAGATAAACATTGTTTTATGTGTTTGTAATTTCATGTGATGTAATGTTTATTGACCCTAACCAATTAAGTTATTGGTTGCACTAACTCATAGATAGAAGACAACCAATATTGGGAGTGAAAAGTGAAAACCAATGAGCATATTGATTCACCCTCACCCCCCTCTTAGTATATTAACCTATTTTTGGGACCAAGAAATGTTATTAAAAAATGAAGCAAATTTTATGATATGAATTGGTTCTAGTAGAATATAGCTAATTATTTGAAATAAAGAGACACATCACAAAGACAACCTTTTAATTTTTTACACAATAAAAATTCTTGATGAAGAGAGGGAAAACTCCTAGTGCTATAACATTCATGTTCCCTCTTAGCTAGGGAGGCATCTTTGTAGATATGCACATCATAAATTTTCTCAACATGATACCTACAATGGCTATACCTATTTTTGAAAATGATTTTATCATGAAATATCTCAATGTGATAACATCATGGAGTCACTCAACATAATATCCATCATGGCTAGTCCCATGTGTGGAAACAACCATGTGCACAACTATGCACTATAGAGTAACTCAATGTGATTCTATCATTGAGTCTCTCAACATGGCATCCACCATGGCTACTTCCATGAGTTAAAAGATTCTCCTTTGATAGATACTCAATAATACAGAATACCACCTACACCATCCTAAGAAAAAATAATGAAGATCAATTGAGTCATATTTTAGCACAATAGAGTGAAGAAATATAAAATTCAAACACAAGTGCATCTCCATATATTGTGTAACTTTTTGAGTTTTTCTTTAATACAGTACCAAATATATTTTTCTATCAACTAATACATTGCACCCTTTTGCAGGTGCAAATGCTACTAATAACGTTATGGAAGTAAGTGATTGTATAATTTTAGGTAAGAGGAAGTTGTTGAAGAAGAAAATATTTTCTTGGGTTTGTAAGTTGTTAAGTTGGTGATAAGATAAAGTTTAATGAGAAGGGTATATTTTTATTGTGATTATGTAAAATTAAAGTGATTTTTTTGCTCTTCATGTCAGGTTTTCTTATTAGGAGAGATACTAAAATGTGTTTAGATATTTTAATTTACTATGCATTCTCTCCAATAGTCAAAATACACTAAAGTTAACAAATTCATGATTCATTCCATCTAGTAACTTAATTTATTTTCATAGAAAATAAAAACAATAAGCTTAGTTCTAAAATGCATTAAAGAATTCTCATTGGTTTCTTTAGGAAATTCACTTCTAAAAAAAAAAAATCAAAGTGTAGAGAACCATTTAACTTAATTATTTGAACTTGGAAATTTATATTTGATTATTATTGTCTAGTTAACATTGATCTCAAAGACTATGCTCTAAAAATGTTTTCTCCAACACTTATTTCTACAAGCTTTTACAAAAGACATGTTTAGGTATATCTTAAGAATGAATGTTAGTCCAAAAGTAACAAGGTTGTATTTAGTAATAAAATATTGTTGAGTAGTACAAGACAAGTATGTATTATGAATAGTCGAAGATGTGCCTTTATTCTAGAGATTATGATAATGAAATTTGGAAATGATTCAAAGTTACTTTATTTTGTCCAAAAACTATGATTGGTTTGTCTAGATGTTTTTTGTTCAGTAAAAAGGTTACACATTTAATGATGATAGTTATTTAAATTATGTTTATAGAAGTTATTCTCTAAAATCATGGTTGGAGATATGTAGATGTGATTTAAATTTTATTTATTATTTGTTCTTAGGGATTCAAAAATAATTCTTGGTGATTTAGAAATATCATTGCATGTAGAATATATGTGTCTACAAGTGCATTGTTATGGACTCTAACTTAGAAAAATGGAAAGTGATATGGTTTTTGATTTAGCATGTGCATCTTAACTAACGTGGATATCCAAATACATATATAAAGTGGTGTGTTTCTTAGGGAAGTCTGCTGCTACATGTTTTAGATCATTAATAGAAATTGTTCTAGTAATTGTGAATCTAAAATTAGGCAATGTGTAGTGTGTTCATGCTCCCTCTCTCTCCTATAGTCCATTGTATTTAAAATTTATAGTCTAGCTATTTCATTTAATGTTTAGCACTCATTTAGAATAGTTCATGATATTTGTGAACTATGTATTTATTTTTTATCTCTTTTCTAGATGGGTCCATTTTATATGTAATATTAATTATGGTATATATACTTATGGAATGCAACCTTTTTGTAAACTATCATTATAATGGTTCACTTGTAGCTAAGTTAAATAGGCAATAAGCTCAAGAATAACCTTGTTGCAATCTGTAGTGATCTATCATCAATATAAAGGAAAAGTGTTCTTTGGAAGAATATAGAAGTGAGAGCGTTCAATGAGAAAGTTAATATACATAGAAAAAAAATAATAGGAGAAGAAGATTAGTTTGTGAAGGGTTTTGTATTATAATTATGGTAGAGATTTAGATGTATTAATGGTGTGTTGTTTAGGTTTATAGTGTTGTGTATATGAGTTGCATAATCAATAGAATTCATCTTTATCTTTTGAGAAGAATTGTATATAACTTGTCCATAAGTTAGTATGTCTTGGGTGCACAATTTTGTTACCATATCTTTCTACATTGGAGTGAAGCTTTTTATGAAATTTTATTTAATGTTTCATTTGTAGTGAACCACTAGTTATGAGTCTCTTGCCCAAGTTTTAGTTCATATCATTTTTCTTTAGGGTTTTGAGTCAAGTAAAGTGTCAATGTCTTGAGTCTAAGTCTAGATTGGCCATAGGATGATCTTTCTTCTCATCATTCCTTTGAGCTAACCTAATGTGGGAAATCATATGAGAAATGAACTAGTCCAATGGCTAGGTGGTTAGGTATTGGAGGGTTTATTATGTGTTTCTCAAACGAGAAGAAAGTTTTTTTTGAAACCTTAATGTTTTGATCAAGTGGTCATGGTAAATGTATCCAAGAGGAAGATCATAGACATATTTAGAAGAAATGGCAGCAAATAATATGAGGATCAGGGCTAAAGACAATACACAAATCATGAGAATGAGCCACAAGAAGAATCAGTTAAATTTGAATACAATAGAAGTAAATAAATTATAAGAAATGGTGAAAGAACTAAATAAAAGGTGGTATTACTCTTGTTACAATACAATTTATGGCTTACATTTAATCGGCATGCTTATGTAGCTAATTTGACAAGTCAAATGGCTCAGGGATTAAATCTGGATGGTTAGATGAAGATCAAATGGGCAGATGATATTATAAGATAAAATTATAAGTACTCAAAGACATATCTCCTCAACTATCAAATTTCACAAATATCCACGATCATCATTATGTTTCTACCAAAATTTGCTTGGTAATTATTCAAAGTGACATAATGACAATGTGACATGTGGAAGAGATGGACTTATACTACAAAGGAAATTACTAAGTTAAGATTTTTAAATTATAGTCGTTAGATCAAAAAAGACATCTACAGTCATTGTTGTATCATTATAAAAAGTTTCTTGGTCAATAATCATGGGGATGTAGTGACAAAATGACATGTGTCCCTGTGGGCCATTTCCTTTTGTGACTGATATGATTGTCAAACTAAGTGCCAAGTATCTTCATTTGATTGGTTTCATACAAAATAGAGTCAAGTTCTTAGGAAAGTATTTTCACCATTGATCTTTGTACTAATTGATGGTTGTCACTATGTTTTTATAAAATTTGCATTATTGATAATCCTAGTGACATAGCGAAAAAGCAACACATGTCCTGCTAGACCCATCACATTTCACAAGACATAGTAAGAAACCTAGTCACAAAATTCCATGAACCAAATAAGGTCAATGCTAGGTTCTCAAAGAAAGAGAATAGTGCTACATGTTTTCCACAACATGCATAGCTTGAAAGTGGACCTGCATCGCAAAGTAAAAGGGTGGAGATCTTTTATTGCCACCACTAGATCAAAAGTAGAACAATGCTGATCATTATGTCACTATAAAAAGTTCTAAGGAAAATAATCTTAGTAAAATAATGACAACTCAACGCATATATCTAGGTAGACCCAAGGAGAAATTCATAAAGGGAAATGGTTGGGTTTTAATCATGATTGGTGGTTTAAGATTGATGGCCAAAATTCAAAATTGTTGTAATTGTTAAGATACAAATTATAAAGACTTCGTGTGAAACAAGAGAATATGAAGAAACAATGATTTTCTACAGGATTTCTAAGATTGGATGAAGCTGAAAAATCATCCAGTATTTTTAGAAGTACCATAGATTAATAATAATTGATGAAAAGATGCCATGTGTTCATATCAATAGATAATTTCATATTTTCTTTCTATTTTCTGATTGTCACTCTACTAGAACTAGGGATGCTAGAAAACTAAAAATGTAACCTCATTTAACAATACAAAGGTCAAAAAACTTGATGGTGAATTATTTTGTAATTCCATTTACCCTATTTTCTTGTCATGTTTTGTGGTCCATACATAGAGCATTTTAACATTAAGAGTTGAAAGACAATCATGTCTAATTATGATGAATTCTATTTCACTTTGATGTTTGTACTATAGTGATTCCTTTTGCTTTTTTCTTATATAGATTTGTTTCTTCACTTGTTTAAGTTTCATAACATGTTAGATAGTTTCATTGGGAAATGAAAAATAAATGCGTATGAATCTACTAGTTATTGGTTAGATTCCATTTCGTTCAAGGCTAATAGTGAAAGCAATTCCATTTTCTGTCATTGCATATCTTCTTCATTCCTCTTATGCATTTAGATGGTTAATTTGTATTTATAATAGAAGTAAGGGATATAAATATCAAGATAATCTACTACATTCATTGCATTTGGTGTGATAGGTTATTCAAATCTATCTTTCCTAAATTGTTTGTGCCTACAAACAATTTGGTTATCCTTTATTGCTCTCAAGTTAAGAGCTTATAATGTCAAAACTTATAATCTCAGAAAAAACATATTCATTGCATATCATTACAAATCATAGGGAGTTGTACCTAATAATTTAGACAGTAGTGATAGTATACATACACTAACCCATTCATTGGTAAACATCCTTTTGTCTCTCCAAAACTTTGGGTATCAAAGACTCAGGTTATAAGATCTAATTGGAGGAAAAACTATTAACCAATAGTTTTCGAAAAAATTTCTAGGGAGATTAAAATAAAATCTTTGAAGAATTTTCCTTCATATTAATTTGTAATATAATTCCATATATTTGAGTTGCAAGAAAGGACTTGTGGTAGTCAAGTGTTTGTTATAATTTAGATGCTTCTAAATGTGATTAATCTAAGGAAGATTATGCTCCTTTTGGTGACTTTGGAAATTATTTCTTGGAGTATGAATCACATTTAGAAGCAAGAGGTGAATATTTTTCAACTACAGAAGGACCTTACCTAATAGTAATGACCAGAGGTCAAAAGAATATAAATTAGAAAAGCAATTTAGTTCTTGTAAAAAATAATGCACCATCAAACAAAACTGATAAAGATAGTGGCATAGTAACTTCATCTTCACGAAAGGAGCACATAGGTAAGTTAGCTAATTCCTTTGACATCATACAATATTGTGAACAGGTAAGAATCTATATATCTCTATTGGATTACTTGAAATGTAATTGTGATCAATTACAAAAATTAGTTAAGCATTGTAATAATAAGGATGGGGGTCATATTAATATTAATTTCAATGTTGATCACTACAATAAAGATTGCACAAATGAAATTTCTTTCACTAATGAAGGGGTAAAAGCATAGATCTATGGCACCGTTTGTGATACTAAAACCTATTTTGGTCAAATCTCATTTCTCTATCAAAACTCAATTTTTTTCAAAAACTATAAATACCCTTTTATAGATCTCAAATTCAATATCATCATTATATAATTTTTTTAGTGTTTTGATTAGTTATAATATGTAATAATCTTAAAGTATTATAAGTTGATATTTCAACATTTTAGAAGATGCTCCCTCAAAAAAGGGAAAAAAATAGTAAATCATATAAAAAAAAACTTTAAAAATTATATTTATCCCTAGAGGAGAGAATCCTCTTCATGAATATGTAATTTATTTTCAAGAAGGTATAGATTTGATAGGAAAGTTTTGACAGGAGGAAACAACTGTTGGATTCTGATAGGGTCAAACTTGAGTACTTATAACAAAGAAATTATACATCAAAAATAATTATTTCCTTTTTTGTGTACTAGCTATACATGTCATCTATAAGATATTTTCAAATCAGAACAAAAAAAGATGATTTGCATATACTTGTTTAACGGGAACTACACCCTATATTTTTTATAGTTAAAAAAGGGACTTCAAAATAAAATAAAATGAATAAATTCCTACTCAAAATAATTATAAAAATTATAGGCATAAAATTCATCCAATTCTACACATCTCATTAGTTTACTTCATCTTCATATTTTAAACACAAATACCATTTTTTTTGTCACTAATGTTGAACTGTCACATTTTGATATCATGTTTCTTTATAAAAGGTGACACGGGTTTGTGCTTTTACCCGAAGATTTTCCACTCCCTAAGTTTTTTAAAGAAGAAGAACCTCCTATCTTAGCCACATGCCCAAATGGAAAACCATATCCCTTCTACATTTCCTTGTTCATCAATGGAAATATATTGAGTAATTACATCATAGATTCAGGAGCCTTTGATAATGTAATGCTTGCTTCTATAGAAAAAGCTTTAGGACTTCCGCTGACTAAAACTATTGGTAGATGTTATTCAATTGATGCAAAACAAGTGTCATTACTTGTAAAAATAAATAATACTCAAGTTTCCCTTCCTTCCTATCCTTCCAAAAGGCTAAAACTTACTATTTTAGTGGTAGACATCCCTACAAGCTATAGCATGCTCCTAAGTAGAAGTTTCTGCAAAGGCTTGGGGGGAGAAATAAAACTAGATTGGTCTTGTGCTACTATCCAAGTTGGAGATAAAAAAATGAAGCTAGAACCAAAAGAGAAGGAAAAATTTACTATCCTAGAATCAAATGACCCTAGACCTCAGATCTTGTATCATGAAATATAGTTTGGTAATTACATGATATTCTATGACACCCCCAATATTTTAGAAGAATTAGAACAAAATAAAGGTGATCAATTGTGGACTCTAGAATTTGACGGGAGTTGTGCTAGTGTTGGTTCAGGTGCATGAGTAGTGTTGACATCACCTAGTGTGGAAATGACTTGATTGGCTTATAAGTTAGATTTTAGAAACAATAACAATACTATAGAATATGAAGCTCTTCTCCTTGGTATAATGGAAGCATAACAAAAAGGAGGCAAGGTACCTAAATCTCAAGGAGATGCAGAGTTGGTGGTGAGACAAGTCAAAAACTAATATGTAGTAAAAAAATAAAGATTGAGAAGCTACCATACTAAGGTGTGTGATGAAATTGAGAGTATGGATGCTTTCTCAATTATATCAATACCAATGGAATTTAATTCAAGAGTCTATTCTTTGGCAGTTTTTGCATCATTGCTCATACCACATCCTAATTTCAAAGATCAACTTTTTAAAGTAGAAGTTCTATTCAGGCCTAATTTTCCTAATAATAAAGATTCATGGCAGGTCTTTGAAGATGATAAACACATACTAAAATTAATTGTAAGGGTGACATCTATTTGAATGCTTATCTTTTGAAGAAAGTATTAATGTAAATAGTGATGATTTAATGATAGATGGTAAAAAGAAAATAGAGCCTAATATGGTTCAATCAAAAGGTAATAAGATTCCACTACATCTAATCTCTTTAGAAAAACTTTTTGATAGGCATCATGCATACATAAATAGGGAAATATATAAGAAAGGAAAAACTTGTGGTGAATATGATGGAATCAACATAGGGACAAAAGTCAGCCCAAAGATGATAAACATAGGCAAGTCTTGTAGAGTAGAAGAGAGGATAGAGATCAAGAAATTATTGATTGAATTTAAAGACATATTTTCTTGGAGCTAAAAATCTCATGGGTGGAAAGTTCAAACATGAAAGCCCTCTTAAATAAGAAGCAACACCATTCAAGAAGAAACAAAGAAACTATAACCATATAGTTGAAGGAGCAATATTCAAGGAGATTGACAAAATGATGTAGGCTAGGATTATAGACCCTATTCATCATTTTACTTGGGTTGCTAATATTTTGCAAGTGAGGAAGAATAATGGAGAGATAAGGATTTGTGTAGATTTCAAAAATCTAAATCAAGCCCCACTCAAAGATAATTTTGCTCTCCCTAATATGGATCATCATTTAAAAACTACTGAAGGATCAGAAATGATGTCTATGTTAGATGGATTTTCAGAATATAATCAAATTTATTTAAATAAAGTAGATTAGTTCAAAATTTCATTTACCACACCATGGAGTACTTTTTCATAATATAGAATGCATTTTGGCCTAATTAGTGTAGGTGAAATTTTTTAGCATGGCATGAATTTGGCCTTTAAAGATTTGAAAGATAAAATTATTGTCATATACCTTGATGATTTGATAGTCTTTTCCAAGAAGAGAAAATATCATATCAAAGATCTAGAAAGGGTCTTCCAAAGATGAAAATATCATGGTGCCTCACTCAATCCAAAGAAGTTAGTATTTTGTATGATAGAAGGCAAGTTACTTGGTCATATTGTATCACAAGCAGTGAAGATTGATCTAGAGAGAGTTAAAGCTATCTAGTAATTAAGTCTACCATTGAGTAAAACTAGATTGAAGTCCTTCTTTGGCTAGGTATATTTCTTGAGGAGATTTGTTCATGATTTCTTTGAAAGATTTAAATGTAAAGCTGATATTGTTGGCGCTAAAAATTGCATGGTCAATTTTGAGCACCATTGTAAAAATCCAGCCCTTAAACACTTTTAAAATGCATATGAACCTGGTTGTACCTGGCTATTCCATTGAAGCTCCAGAGGTGTTCAATGTTTCTAACACCTTTCATTCAACCTACTACCTATTCCATCAAGTTAAAACATCATTCTGAGCTATTTGGCGAAGTCTTGTTTTGAGCTAGTGTTAAATCTGCATTTTTACCCCAAGTGTCAGACAACGACAGAAGGCCATGTTTGCAACTAAATAGCTCGCACCCAAAAATGTTTTGTGACTTTCCACTTTGGGAGAATTGAGTGTCTATACCCAAAAAAGTATGTTTCAGATTTTGAGTCATTCTGAATCTATTTGACTAGGTTTTGAATCCCTTAAAGTTGGCCAGTTACTATTTTCATGCTTTTGCATTTTGGACACATTTTTGGGGAGCCCTGTTTGACGTGCTATATCTTTAACCCAGTTCATCAAAATGTTAAAATTCCTATTGCATTGCATTGTAGATGTCAGAGGCTTTCTACGTTCTAGATTTGAGTTTATGACAAATCTGTTTGATCAATTCTCAAACGTGGTTCCGTTTACAATTTTCAAGGTTTCACTGGTATTTAGAATTGCAGATTGATTGGGAGCCCTATTCGAGATGTCATATCTTTGTGCCTGTGATTGGTAGGACCAAATGGTTTGTTCCTTGGCATTCTATACTGAAAGTACTACAAGTGTGCTAGTTTTCATTTTAACAAATCCGTCTTCACACTTTCCCAGGGTCATTCTATTCACAAAAAAATGATATTTTACTAGTGTCTACTATCCTGCAAGTCCAAGTAGCCTACTTTAGATGCTTGCCAAATTCACCCTATGATTCGTCACGAGCCAATACTATAGAATCATACTTTCCTCATGGCAAAGTACCAGTGTCCCAGTTTTTAGAACCTCAAGTGCCTATTTGCTCAGTTTTCCAAGACAATTCTGAAACTAGTTTATTGCTTTCTGACGTATTTATCTTGCAGCTAATCCTAAGAAGGCAACTTTAATGGCGAATATCTTTTGACTCCAAATTCATCATGATATGAGATTCGACAGGGTGAAAGTATGTGACGCAAAGAATCAGTGGGTCAGGTTTTAGAGCTTGGCCAGTTATTTGGTTCAATTTTTAAAACCAGGCAACAGGCCTCTGGACACAAATTTCACAGTGTTGTGGAAATGGTTTTAAATGAATTTTAATGATCAATCAATGATCAAATTTGATTCTAGTTAGTTCAAGACAATCGATGGATCAATATAGAGAATCAATTGTCCGAAAATGAAAAAAAAAATTAGCTGGGCCCACTCTAGGACTGACTGATTCCAGCAGAATAATGATAATTGTGTCCAAATCAAAGATGTTTTCAATGAACAAAGTGGAGATGTTTGAAATATTATAAGTTTTCTTTTCACACATGCATGATGGCATGAGTGAATCCATATGTACTATAGAGCATTTTTATTGTGGATAATGAACATTGAATTAAGGGCATCCCTTTTAAAAAGAAGTTTTTCTTTCCACATTGGGCACCATTTTTAGGTCATTGTGCATCTATAAAGACTTCCAATTTGCAGCCCCATGTGTGAAAAGAGGGAGGAGCTCCGTGTTGCAGGGCATTCATATTCCTGACTTTCTTTCAATTTGGCATCTGTAGGGCAGCCCATGCAGCTCCACAATTAGTCATCCAGTTGTAGGGTATAGGGGGAATGGAGCTCTATGCCAAGAGAAGATCACAACAATGAAGAGATTGTGGCAGCCAAATGTAAGACCACTTTGGATAATTGCGCAAAACAAATTTGTAATGAGTTTGTGCATGTACATTTTGGTGTCCAACATGATGCCAAGGAAATCAAAAAAGGGAGAAGCCATCAGCAAAGCGCAACCCATGCATTAAGTCAGAATTCAAAGCCGCAGGTAAAAATAACATGGAAGATGTCAATAAGAAGATCCGCATTACAGAAAGGGTGGCATGTTCAAAGTAGAACTTCCCATGCCTCTCAAATGAACCTCACGCTAATGCACTGAAAGAATGGAGCCTCAGCAATGGAAACGTACAGGGGTAAACAAAAAAAAAATCTAAAGAAGCTAATGCAAGCCTTCCATCCAACCTAATTGAAGCAGTAGCAGAATTTTTCTCATTGCTTTGTTGTCCTATTGTTGTATTTTTCTACCAAAGGTTAGTAGAGAAAGTGAAATTTTTTGAGAGCAATGGGGATGGGACTCAAACTGATGACCACCTCTAGGTTTCAGACAATATGTGTGTTCTGCTACAGCAAATAGAAAGAGGAGGTGCCTACGGTTTATAACATGACCATCTCCCCATGTATTATTTACAAATGAAGAAGCCACTAGAGGTAAAAGGAGAGCCTTCAATTTCAAAGCCGCAGAGGAGGACTCTGCGTAAGGAAACGCTTTAACTAAGAGGCATTTGTGTGTCTTAAATGTAAAAGACATTTTTTTTAAAATAGGCTGAGATAGCTAAAGAACACCAGTGCATGTGTGAAGCAAGAGCAACATATAGAAAAGGAGCTCATATTTTAAAAAGGTGAACCACAACCAGAGCAGCAACATCCACATGATTTGCAGAGTTCTCAAAATCCTGTGAGCCATTCTGAGGAAGCAATGCCATCATATCAGAGCCCCAAAATTAAAGAAGGTCAGAGCATGGAGGAGGTCTAAAATGTTGGTGGTCCATTATCCCACATTAGGCAGACATTGGGACTTTTAAAAGTTTAAATACAAAGGCTCAGCCAAAGTTGAATGTCTAAAGAGACGTGCACTTTTGAAAGCGCCAATCCAATGCATGGTGGACCCAACTGGGCTGACATCACCCAGAGTACAATTGGTGGAAATGTAACTAAATTTTTAAAGGAAACACCAATAATGATGACATGGTGAATCTGCACTCAAAGGCATCTAGATTTTGACAAGTGTCATGATCGAACGGTGCCCGCTTCCCCACATCAATAAGATGTGCAAGAGATAAATATTGTGAGAAAGTGGGCTGCTACCATTTGGCAAGTAGGTCCTGGCTGGCAACAAGGTGCTACAAAATAGTAGTCTAAGATTGATGCGCAAGATGTTGTCACTTGGTGGATCCTGCAGTGCTTGCATTCTCACATTATCAAGTTGCGAGGAAGTTAAAAAATGCGAGAAAGTTGGCAACTAACACATGGCAATGTGGGTCTCAGTGGCACTGACATGGCATCTAATGCAGAGGTGGACAATCAAAAAGTGCCACGTGGTACTTGGTCAAAGGGGGTTGACCACAAAATTGAAGGGGATGGAAAATTCAATTGACTTAAAATTTTTATTTTGAAATTTTTTTTCAAAAATAGACGTGTAGGTTTTTAATTTTAAAGGTTTATTTTCTAAAGTCTAAACTTTAGAAATTTTTAATTTTTAAAGAAATTCAAATGTGCAGACCTAATATTTCTACCAGAGGAGACTATTTTCAAACAAACTTTCAATGGGTTTCTGGAAGCCAAAATAGGCAATGTCATATATTGTCAGAATCAAGAAAAGATGAACTATCCATTTTTGGAGGCAATTTTTGGAGAGGTAGAAATGTGTTTGAGCTATACCAAGTTTTCTCCCAAGTTCCTAGATTGTAACCAATTTAAGGTATCAGAGTTCAAAATTGTTTTCTAGCATAGAAATGACCTAGATATGCATAAAAGGTAGTAAAATGCAATTAGGGTCGAATATAACTAATTTCAAATCAGTTAAAGTTTGATTCCTTTGGCATTTCATGAAGATATCAGATATTATAGTGAATCAAAAAGCTTTTATCATTTGAGTAGAGATATTGTCCAATCAGTTAGAGTGTAATGATGAAATAGAAAATTAGATTAGATGGGTAAAAAGATGAAAGAGGTTTTCAGTTGCACAAGATTGAATTCCTAGTGGACAGATGTCGGTTTCAATTCCAATCTGAGAATTCATCTCCTTGCTATTTTATTCTTTCTTTCTTCCATTTGAAGGGTTCCAATTTTTTGTAACTTACAGACCATTCATGGTTCCAATCTTGAGTTCTCTCAGATCTGTGATACCATTCTTCAGCAAATTTCTCATGCAATGAACAGCAAGAAATAAGAATACAGATAGTCTGATCTGTTAGGTAGCTTTGCATTTAAATTTCATGCATCTTATTGTAATTTGTTTCAAGGAAATGAATGATAAGGTAGTAGCAAGTCAATCTTCATTCTAATATCTTGTCTCCCATTCATGCTATATGTGATCTTTTGTGTTTTCTAAACAAAGATTATGAAAGTCAGTTGCAACCTATTGGTTGTAAATGTTGATTTATTCTACTTATGTCTCAAAGAGTTATGTAAATGCTTGATTCATCATCATAGGATTGCAAATTTCATGAAGGGATAAGTGGAGTATGAGGTTCAGAAGGATGCAAATGTCTAATTCACAAAGTGGATAGATAGATTAGGAAGTCCTAATGTATGGCATATGTCAGTGACTTTCAGGGATGTGTGTTAGGGTTTTGTGTGAATTGCCCAATAGATAAGGCACTGATCATTTTGAAGGATAATAAGGTTGTTTTGTTCATATCATGTTTTTCTTAGATCAACACCAATAATCAAACACATTTCCCCTTTCATGTTGAAGAGCTATAATAGAATGCCCTCACTCAGCTTATGAGATTCCTAGATCTGCTTTTAGCTACTGTAGATTGATGTTATTTCATGAGTTATCAAGAGAAATAAGGGTTTTTATTTGCTTCATATTAGATTTAGTGTATGCTTTGATAACTGGTACCATATAAAGAATCTATAGGTCTACCCACCTAGGTTTTGCAGAGCTTGAAGAAGAAGAAGGGCCATGCCTTGTAGTTGGCCCAGTGTTTGAAATACCATGTTGAAAATTGGAGTTAGCTGCCCCTAGATGTGTTATATTCTTATTGGGATAATTGAAAACCCTCCAACATTTTCAAACACCAACAAAATGGAAACTCTGCTAGGGAGATAAGATGGCAATCCATTTTGTTGAAAGGACAAGAGTCTCTAGTGTTCATTGAAAATTTCAGTCCTACTCTCAGTTGGGTTTTGCCCATCCAAGTCTCCAACAAAATGGCGACTCTGCTAGGGAGTTGCATATAGAAAGAACCAAAATCTCTGCCATGAAATAGATTGGATATAGCAAATCTAGAGCAAGATGTGTTCCTTTTCCTTGCTGAAGTTTCATGTTCCCCAGTTAAGCTTTTTTCATTATCAACAGTATGTTGTAAAACTGGATGAAAATTGTGTGCTATGACTATTATAGGTCTATCTTCAATCAATTCAGTTTGCAAATACTATTGAGAAAGTCCAGAGTCAAGAATTGATTTGTAAAGTATATTTTCTTATCAAGGTGCTAGTGATCTGCAAGTTTTTCCTACATTGAAGGTTTGGTTCAGATTTTTCAAGTGACAAATTATGTTCTATTTCTCACCAAGTGTGAGTGGTGACTCTCAAATCTCTGTAACAGTTGTTCCTAGTTGATTTCATTGCAAAATTTTGAAGGACTTTCAGTTGTATAGGCAGATCTGAAGTTTTTGGTAGTTTCTTGAAAAGGAGTTTTAAATTCTTGATAAGTTTTATAGTGTTGTTTGCAATCTGCTATCATAAAGAATTGAAATATAAAAGTAGATCATAGCAGTGGTTATTTTATTCCTCTTGTAAAGAGGTGGTGGCTCTATAAATTTTTTATCAATGGTGTAAAGTATTTTCAATCTTACACCTATGCCAAATCAGAAAACCGAAGTTCAACATCAGCACTTAAGGTATTTTGGTTTTCATGTTTTCTTTTCATGGAAGTCAAAATTTGTTAAAAGAAGTTGCCTCTATTAAGTGATTTTCAGCAATAGAAAGAAGAGGTAGAAGTTTTGTTCTATAATGGAGTCAAATCTTAGATTTGAGATTAGTTTGCCAAATCCTAAGAGTTTGGAAATTGTGAATAATAACATTGCTATGTTGAATAGACTGGTTTATCAAAGGATTGTCAATCTTATAAGAATTGAGGTAGGAAGTATTGAAGGTTTAAGTGCTGAAGAATTTTATTTAAGGCTTAAGTCAGTAATCAATAAGATTCCTTTTCATTGCAGACCTGAGGAATCTTCCCTGCCTAGTGTTTTCCTTGATGTTCTAGTACCCGATTCAGTCAATTGGCTGGCACCTATAAGATTACAAAGGTTTTTACAAATTGAAAGATTCATTCAGGAGATGGAAGATGATGATTATAGATTTCATGTTATGTCTTCTGATGATAATGAGTGTGCTGAAAGTCAAGGTAGTAATGATTACAATGAGTCCATAAAGCAACATAATCTGTCTTTTGAATGTGAAGAGGTGGATTCAAATGTTAATGAATCAAGTAATAGCAATCAGCATGAAAAAGATGGATATAAAAGAGAAGATAAACTTTTTTATAGTGAATATGAAGTTGAAGAAATTTGTAACAGCAGTAAGGGGAATGATTGCCATGATAAGAAAGAATTTTGTAATAATTCAAATTTTCCAGATTGTTACACTAATCATCTTCCTGTTGTAAGTTCTTCATGTTATCCAGATGACAATCATAGCCAAGATAAGATTTGTGAGGCAATCTTCTTGAGCTCAAATGAAATCTCTATTTTGTTGGCTCGTAAGTTTGAAAAGCACGTATCTCTAAGTATCTTTATATGTTCTCTCATAATACTTTCTCATTCAGTCAAATCAATTCCCCAAAGTTTGATGTGGAAAAAGAGGTAGAATCCAAACAATCTTGGTTAGACTTTGGAGGTGTATATAACAGAACCTCAAATGCTTTTGCACATGATGATTTGTTGGATGTAGGGAATGTTAATGAAGGGAAGTTTAATGTTGTTTTAGATTCTTTTTATGTTGATCTTTCTAAACATTGTTTTGATGTTTCATATGGTGAAGTGGAAAACAGTGAAGGTTGTCAATAAGATTATAGATTTTCTTAATGTGTTGATAAGTCGTGTAAAGATGAGTTCAAGGTTTATTCCAACATTCAGTCTGATGAAGAAAATGATAATGATCAGCATAGTTTGGATCAACACTTTCAGAATGAATTTTCATGTATGGTGACTAATCAATGTTTTGAGTGTGAAGAGGTTTTAGTGAAGGATGAATCTGATTTAGTGAATGATACGACTGTAAGTAGGAAACAATTAGATTCCAAACACTCTTTGCAGCTTGAGACACAAGGTGAGTTGCAAGTTTTTGGTGTTTGCAACTTGTTGAATGATAGGGATTATGAAGTTTTTGTGTTTCTGATCAGCATGCATGATTCATTGTTGGATTTTGATTCTCAGTATAGTTTGTATAATTATGAGCATGCTGATTTTTTCTCTCATAATGAGCATGAAGTAAAAGGTAATTCTGATATATGTATGCATTATGAGAATGAAAGTGTGAATTCAATTTTGTCGAGTGTTTTTCTTCAAAGTGCTAATCTGATTGGTGAAATTGATGGAAGAGATGTTTTCAATTTACCTCTAGAGAATATAAATGAAAATAAGGTATATGATAGAGGTAAAAAGTTCTAAAACTTTTTGGTGGCCTGGGGCCATCACTTGTATATAGTAGTTGTAGTTGTCTCCCTATTTTCAATAAAGCTATTTAGGAGAGTTTTGATGTCAGGTGTGTGGTCTGCTTCCTCTAAAAATTTGAATCCTTTCCATGCCCACATGGGACATGCATCCCCAGACAGAGCCACTGTTGGTGCTAAAAATTGCATAGTCAATTTTGAGCACCATTGTAAAAATCAAGCCCTTAAATGCTTTTAAAATGCATATGTACCTGGTTGTACCTGGCTATTCCATTGAAGCTCTAGAGGTGTTCAATGTTTCTAACACATTTCATTCAGCCTATCTACCTGTTCCATAAAGTTAAAACATCATTCCAAGTTGTTTGGTGAAGTCCTATTTTGAGCTAGTGTTAAATCTGCATTTTTACCCTAAGTGTCAGACAGCGATAGAAGGCCATGTTTGCAACTGAATATCTCATACCCAAAAATGTTTTGTGACTTGCCACTTTGGGAGTATTGAGTGTCTATAGTTGAAAACCTATGTTTCAGATTTTGAGTCATTCTTAATCCGTTTGACTAGGTTTTGAATCCCTCAAAGTTGGTCAGTTACTGTTTTCATGCTTTTGCATTTTGCACACATTTCTGGGAAGCCCTATTTGACGTGCTATATCTTTAACCCAATTGATCAAAATGTTGAAATTCCTATTGCATTGCATTTTAGATGTCAAAGACTTTCTACATTCCAGATTTGAGCTTATGACGAATCTGTTTGATCAATTTTCAAATGTGATTCCATTTACAATTTTCATGGTTTCATTGGAATTTAGAACTGTAGATTGATTGGGAGCCTTGTTCGAGATGTCATATCTTTGTGCTCATGATTGGTAAGACCAAATGGTTTGCTCCTTGACATTCTATACTAAAAGTACTACAAGTGTGCTATTTTTCAATTTTTGACAAATCCATCTTCACACTTTACCAGGGTCATTCCATTCGCAAAAAAATGATATTTTACTGGTCTTTACTATCCTGCAAGTCCAAGTAGCCTACTTCAAATGCTTGCCAAATTTGCCCTGTGATTTTTCATGAGCCAAAATTGTAGAATCATACTTTCCTCATGGAAAAGTACTAGTGTCCCAATTTTTAGAACATCAAGTGCCTATTTACCTAGTTTTCCAAGCCAATTCTGAACCTAGTTTATTCCTTTCTGATGTGTTTATCTTGCAGGTAATTCTAAGAAGGAAACTTTGATGGCGAATATCTTTTGACTCTAAATTTTTCATGAGATGAGATTCAACAGGGTGAAAGTATGTGAAGCAAAGAATTAGTGGGTCAAGTTTTAGAGCTTGGCCAGTTATCTGTGTCAGTTTTTAAAGCCAGGCAATAGGCCTTCGGACACAAATTTCACAGTGTTGTGGAAATGATTTTAAATGAATTTTAATGATCAATTAGTGATCAAATTTGATTCCAGTTAGTTCAAGATGATCGATGGATCAGTTTAGAGAATTAGTTGTTCGGAAACAAAAAAATTTTAGCCAGGCCCAATCTAGGACTCGACTGATTCCATCAGAGTAATGATAATTGTGTGCAAATTGAAGATGTTTTCAATGAACAAAGTGGTGATGTTTGAATTATTATAAGTTTTCTTTTCACACATGCATGATTGCATGAGCGAATCCACATGTACTATGAAGCATTTTTATTGTGGACAATGAACATTGAATTAAGCGCATCCCTTTTAAAAAGAAGTTTTTCTTTCCACATTGGGCGCCAGTTTTAGATCATTGTGCATCTATAAAGACTTCCAATTTGAATCCCCATGTGTGAAAAGAGGGAGGAGCTCCGTGTTGCAGGGCATTCATATGTAGCTCCACAATCAGTCATCCAGTTGTAGGGTATAGGAGGAATGGAGCTCCATGCCAAGTGAAGATCACAACAATGAAGAGGCTGCAGCAGCCAAATGCAAGACCACTTTGGATAATTGCACAAAACAATTTTATAATGAGTTTGTGCGTGTACATTTTGGTGTCCAACAAGATGCTAAGGAAATCAAAAAAGTGAGAAGCCATCAGCAAAGCACAACCCATGCATTAAGTCAGAATTCAAAGCCATAGGTAAAAATAACATGGAAGACGTCAGTAAGAAGATCCACATTACAGAGAGGGTGGCATGTTCAAAGTAGAAATTCCCATGCCTCT
Organism: Cupressus sempervirens; assembly: GCA_028749045.1. Lineage (NCBI taxonomy): Eukaryota > Viridiplantae > Streptophyta > Pinopsida > Cupressales > Cupressaceae > Cupressus > Cupressus sempervirens. The sequence continues at coordinate 657,107,920 of CM053787.1, forward strand.
TAAATGAAGCTCATGCTAATGCACAGAAAGAATGGAGCCTCAACGATGGAAACGCACAGGAGTAAACAAAAAAATATATTTCTAAAGAAGCTAATGCAAGCCTTCCATCCAGCCTGATTGAAACAGTAGGAGATTTTTCTCATTGCTGTGTCGTCCTATTCTTGCATTTTTCTGCCAAAGTTTATTAGAGAAAGTGAAATTTTTTGAGAGCGATGGGGATGGGATTCAAACTAATGACCACCTCTAGGTTTAAGACAGTATGTGTGTTCTGCTGCAGCAAATAGAAAGAGGAGGTGCCTGCACTTTATAACATGACCATCTCCCCATGTTTTATTTACAAATGAAGAAGCCACTGCAGGTAAAAGGAGAGCCTTCAGTTTCAAAGCCACAGAGGAGGACTCCATGTAAGGAAATGCTTTAACTAAGAGGCATTTTCGTGTCTTAAATGTAAAAGAATTTTTTTTTAAATAGGTTGAGATAGCTAAAGAACACTAGTCCATGCATGAAGCAAGAGAAGCATATAGAAAAGAAGCTCATATTTTAAAAAGGCAAACCACAACCAGAGCAACAGCATCCATGTGATTTGCAGAGTTCCCCACATCCAGTTAGCCATTCTAAGGAAGCGATGCCATCGTATCAGAGCCCCAAAATTTAAGAAGGTTGTAACATGGAGGAGGTTTGAAATGTTGGTGGTCCATTATCCCACATTGGGCAAATAGTGGGACTTTTAAAAGTTTAAATACAAAGGCTCAGCCAAAGTTGAATGTCTAAAGAGACATATGCTTTTGAAAGCACCAATCCAATGCATGGTGGACCCGACCACGCTGATGTCACCCAAAGTACAATTGGTAGAAATGTAACTAAAGTTTTAAATGAAATCACAACAGTGATGACATGGCAAATTCACACTCAAAGGCATCCAAGTTTTGACAAGTGTTACGATCGAATGGCGCCTGCTTCCTCGCATTAATAAGATGCGCACAGGATAAATATTATGAGAAAGCGGGATGCTTCGACATGGCAAGTGGGTCCTAATTGGTGGCAAGGTGGAACAAAATAGTAGTCTAAGATCGATGCGCAAGATTCTATCATGTGGCAGATCCTGCGGTGCTCGCATTCCCGCATTATCAAGTTGCAAGGAAGTTGAAAAATGTGGAAAAGTGGGAAACTAACACGTGGTGATGTGGGTCCTAGTGGTGCTAACATGGTGTCTAATGCAGAGGTGGACCAATCAAAAAGTGCCATGTGGCACTTGGTCAAAGGGGGTTGACCACAAAATTGAAGGGGATGGAAAATTCAATTGACTTAAAATTTTTATTTTGAAAATTATTTTCAAAAAGAGACGTGCAAGTTTTTAATTTTAAAAGTTTATTTTCTAAAGTCTAAACTTTAGGAATTTTTAATTTTTAAAGAAATTCAAATGTGTAGACCTGATATTTCTACCAGAGGAGATGTTTTCAAACAGACTTTTAGTGGGTTTTTGGAAGCCAAAATAGGTGATGTTATATATTGCCAAAATTGGGAAAAGACAAGCTATCCATTTTTGGAGTCAGTTTTTGCATAGGTAGCAATGTGTTTGAGCTATACCTAGTTTTCTCCCAAGTTCCTAGATTGTAACCAGTTTCAAGTATCAGAGTTCAAAATTGTTTTCTAGCATGGAAATGACCTGAATATGCATAAAAGGTAGTAAAATGAAGTTGGGGTTGAATGGAACTAATTTCAAATCAATTAAAGTTTGATTCCTTTGGCATTTCATGAAGATATCAGATATTTTATTGAATCAAAAGGCTTTCACCATTTGAACAGAGATATTTTCCAATCAGTTAGAGAGTAATGATGAAATCAAAAATCAGATTAGATGGGTAAAAAGATGAAAGACATTTTTAGTTGCACAAGATTGAATTCCTAGTGGATAAATGTCGATTTCAGTTTCAATCTAGGAATTCATCTCCTTGCTATATTATTGTTTCTCTCTTCCATTTGAAGGGTTCCAATTTTTTGTAATTGAGAGACCATTCATGGTTCCAATCTTGAGTTCTGTCAAATCTATGATACCATTCTTCAGCAAATTTCTCATGTAATGAACATCAAGAAATAAGAATATAGATAGTCTAATTTGTTAGGTAGCTTTGCATTTAAATTTCATGGATCTTATTGTAATTTGTTTCAAGGAAATGAATGATAAGGCAATAGCAAGTCAAACTTCATTCTGATATCTTGTCTCTCATTCATGTTGTATGTGATCTTTTGTGTTTTGTAAACAAAGAATATGAAAGTCATTTGCAACCTATTGGTTGTATATGTTGATTTATTTGGCTTATAACTCAAAGAGTTATGTAAATTCTTGATTCATCAGCATACGATTGCAGATTTCATGAAGGGATAAGTCAAGTATGAGGTTCAGAAGGACGCAGATGTCTAATTCACAAAGTGGATAGATAGATTAGGAAGTCCTGATGTATTGCATATGTTAGTGACTTTCAAGGATGTGTGTTAGGGTTTTGTGTGAATTGCCCAATAGATAAGGCACTGATCATTTTGAAGGATCATAAGGTTGTGTTGTTCATATCATGTTCTGCTGAGATCAACACCAATAATCAAACGCTTTTCCCCTTTCATGTTGAGGAGCTATAATAGAATGCCCTCACTCAGCTTATGAGATTCCTAGATCTTCTTTTAGCTACTGTAGATTGATGTTATTTCATGAGTTATCAAGAGAAATAAGTGTTTTTATCTACTTCATATTAGATTTAGTGTATGCTTTGATAACTGGTACCATATAAAGAATCTATAGGTCTACCCACCTAGGTTTTGCAAAGCCTGAAGAAGAAGAAGGGTCATGCCTTATAGTTGGCCCGGTGTCTGAAATATCATGTTGAAAATTGGAGTTAGCTGCCCCTAGATGTGTTATATTCTCATTGGGATAATTGAAAACCCTCCAACATTTTCAAACACCAATGAAATGGAGACTTTTTTGGAGAGATAAGATGGCAATCCATTTTGTTGAAAGGATAAGAGTCTCTGGTGTTCATTGAAAATTTCAGTCCTACTCTCAGTTGGGTTTTGCCCATCTGAGTCACCAACAAAATGGCGACCCTTCTGGGGAGTTGCATACAGAAAGAACCAAAATCTCTTCCATGAAATAGATTGGATATAGCAAATCTAGAGCAAGATGTATTCCTTTTCCTTGTTGAAGTTTCATGTTCCCCATTAAAGCTTTATTCATTATCAACAGTATGTTGTAAAACTAGATGAAAATTGTGTGCTATGACTATTATAGGTCTATCTTCAATTAGTTCAGTTTGCAAATACTATTGAGAAATTCTAGAGTCAAGAATTGATTTATAAAGTATATTTTCTTTTCAAGGTGTTAGTGATTTGCAAGTTTTTCCTACATTGAAGGTCTGGTTCAGATTTTTCAAGTGACAAATTATGTTCTATGTCTCACCAAGTGTGAGTGGCGACTCTCAAATCTCTGTACCAATTGTTCCTAGTTGATTTCATTGCAAAATTTTGAAGGACTTTTAGTTGTACGGGTAGATCTGAAGCTTTTGGTAGTTTCTTGAAAAGGCGTTTTAAATTCTTGATAAGTTATCCGGTGAAATAAGGGTTTTTATCTACTTCATATTAGATTCAGTGTATGCTTTGATAACTGGTACCATATAAAGAATCTATAGGTCCACCCACCTAGGTTTTGTAGAGCCTGAAGAAGAAGAAGGGTCATGCCTTATAGTTGGCCTGGTGTCTTAAATAGCATGTTGAAAATGAGAGTTAACTGCCCCTAGATGTGTTATATTCTCATTGGGATAATTGAAAACCCTCCAACGTTTTCAAACACCAATAGATATGATGAAAGGAAATTAAACTTTCAAATGGAATGATGTTGCAAAAAAATCTTTTGAAGATATCAAGGGTGTCATTTCCAAAGCCCTTATGCTTGTCCATCTTGATTACACTAAAGAGTTCATTATTTACTATTATGTCTTTGAACATATAATGACATCTATATTGATGCAAGAAAATAAAGAGAGAATACAAGCTCCAATTTCTTTCATGAGTATGCCATTGAATAATCAAGAATTGAGATACTCACAAAGGGAAAAACATGCATATGTAGTAGTAAGAGCCCTTAAAAATTCCAAGTTTTATGTGTTACATTCACTTAGAGTTATACGTGTGCTAGATCATATAGTGAAAAGTATTTTGACACAAAAAGAGTTTGGTTTTAATAAAAAAAAAGTTTGGATAGCAAAAGTCAAGGAATATGATATAGAAATTAAGCCAACCAAACTTGTAAGAGGTAATGCACTCTATAAAGCCTTAGCAAAAGATCAAAAATTCAAAGAGGAAGATACTCCAAAAGTTCTTATGGTAAGTCTTTAGGATCCATAGATCTCTAACATTTTTTATTTTCTATATATGATGAATGCCCTGATGAATTGAATATTAAGAAAAGAAGGGATCTAAAAATAAATTCCTTGAAGTATGTGATTCATGATGATGTTTTGTACAAGAGAGTGAATGATGGAACATTTTTAAGATGTGTGGATAAGGAGCATCAAGTAAAGTTATTCACATATTTTCATAATGAGGCTTGTGGAGGACACTTCTCTTCTATTGTCACTCCATTTAAAATTTAGAGAAAATGTTATTATTGGCCTAGCATGTTCAAAGATGCATATAAGCAAGTTGTTGATTGTGAGAAATGCATGATGTTTACTATTGAACTTCACCTTGTTGCCCTACCTCTTACGCTAGTGATAATTGAAGCTCTTTTTCAAGAATGGGGTTTAGATTTTATAGCCCCAATCAATCCTCCTTCCAATTAAGGATATTCTTACATATTGACTATCAAAAACTATTTCAATAAATGGGTTGAGCAAAGCCAATGAAGAAGACTTCCTTAGAAGTGGTATGTGAATTTCTCAAAGATCATATCTTGATTAAGTTTCAAATTTTTGTAAAGTTGATAATGTATAATGCATATTAATTTTCCTCTATATAGATTATTGAATTTTTCTAAGATAATGGTATTCAAGTTGGGCATTTGTCTAATTATTTCCTTGATAAAATTAGGTAGGCTAAGTCTAGTATAAGAATCTGATTAATATTTTGAAGAAATTGGTCTCAGATAATTGAAAAAGTTGGCATAAGAAGATTTGTGATGCTTTATGAGCTAACAGAACCACACCTAAAATAGTTATAGCTATCTCACCTTTTAAATTATTCTATCGAGTGGAAACTAATTTGGCATTGCCTTTAGAGCTTATAGTATGTAAACTAAAGATTTTGATTCAACACAATGCTTTCAAAGATGGATTAGAGAAGATGATCTTGTATCTTACCAAACTACAAGAAGAAAGACAAGAGATGGTTGATAAAATCAGTGAACATTAGGGAAGAGTCAAAAAGTTGTTTGATAGAAGAGCAAGGCCTAGAAAATTCATGTAAGGCAATTTAGTGTTGCTATGGGATAAGAGATATGGACCAAGAGGTATGCATTCTAAGTTTCATTCTTTGTGGAAAGGGCCTTCTCAAATCCTACAAGTGAATCAAATAATTCTTTCAAATTGGCATATCCCATTGGAGAAACCCTATCATGTTCCTATCATGGGAAGGATTTGAAATTTTATCAAATATAAAATTGAAAGAAGGTAACCCCTACATACAAGCTAGATAGATAGGTTTTCTTTTATGCAGTTTTCTTTAGCCTATTTGTTTATTTTCCTAGGTAATTTTTTGTTGTTTTCCTATTTTAGTTTATTCTTTTTATTTCCAAGTTGTCACTTTTTGTGTGAAACCAAAGATTACTAGAACTCTTTAAAGAACTGTCATGCTTAAATCCCCAGACAGGGCTATTTGTTGCTCAAGTTTCAATTAATATCTTTTTGTTTTAGGGTTTTGAGTCAAGTCAAGTGTCAATGTATTGAGTTTGAGTCTAGATTTATCATAGGATGGAATTTCTTATCATCATTCCTTTGAGCTAGCCTAATGTGGGAAATTATATGAGCAATGAACTATTTAAATGGCTAGGTGATTAGGTTTTGGAGGGCTTGTTATGCATTTCCCTGTTGAGAAGAAAGTTGTTTTGAAACCCTAAATCTTTGATCAAGTGTTCATGGTGAAAATAAGATGTATCTAAGAAGAATATTGTAAACATATTCAGAACAAATGGAAGCAAAAAATATGAGGATCAAAGTTAAAGACAATATGTAGATCGTGAGAATGAGCTACAAGAAGAACTAGATGAATTTGAATATAAGAGAAGAAAATAAATTATCAGAAATGGTGAAAGAACCAAGTCAAAGGTGGTATGACTCTTGTTACAATCCAATTGATGACTTATATTTAACCTATATGCTTACATAGCTAAGTTGACAGGTCAAATGGACCAAGGATTAAATTTGGATCATCAGATGAAGATCAGATGTATGGGTGATATTATAAAATGAAATTATAAGTACTCAATGACACATCTCCTCAGATATTAGATCTTAAAAAGATCCACAGTCATTGTTATGTCCTTGTAAAAAATTTCTCAATCATTATTCCAACCAACATAACAATGATGTGACATGTGGAATAGATAGACCCATACTACAATGAAAATTAGTGAGTTAAGATTTTTAAATTATAGATGTCAGATCAAAAGAACATCTACATGTTGGAAATATTCAAGATATAACAGTTTACTGAGAGGGGAGGGGTGAATCAGTAAACTTAAAATCTTAAATCAATTCAAATTAACCAGTAAAATATTTAATCATCTAATCTGCAGTATGTAAATATTCATAACACATAAGCACAGAGATTTTGGTGACCCAAAAACCTTCCAAAATAGAAAGTAAAACTGGGGTGGGGATGAAACCCACAAATCTTCTTTACTGCAGTAGGAAGTTAGCCAGTTAAGGCATACAATCATCACTTCTGGTGATCTGCCCTGTTAGGAGCATAACGGATTGTTATATCCACCTTGTTAAAGGATTTGAAACATACTTCATAAGTATGCACTCTGTTAGGAGATTTAGTACAAAGACTGTTAAGTCTACCCTGTTAAAGGATTTATAAAACTGATTCACCTATTAGAATGAAACAGTGGATCTGAATACAACTGATTGCTGATAAGATCCGCTATGCTCTGATTGTCCTTGATATGACAGATAAAACATTTCTGCTCCAATGCTGACCTTGCTGAAAACCTTCAAAATTCAGCTTACATGCTTTCGCACACATTCTTCACATACTTCGCATATATCACACATATATTTTTTGAATGATACAATACATTACATATATATACCATCCAAGTTAAAATTACATGCAATGGTCGGCTGAATAAAAGTAGACAAAATTTAACTGAGTCGGCCAAATAGCAAAACAAACTCGGTAGAACAAACTTCTTTGTTTACCGACTGAGCTCGGTTAACACTGAGTCCTATGTTAACCGACCGAACTCGGTTAACACTGCATCCGTCTTTACTCGGTTAATATTGAGTTCTTAATAAACCGACCGAACTTGGTTAATGCTGAGTTCTTGGTTAACCGACTGAACTCGGTTAAGTTCCATGTTAACCGACTGAACTCGGTTAACACTCAGTTCTATGTTAACTGACTGAACTCGGTTAACACTGAGTTCTTCTTTACTCGGTTAATACTATGAGAAAAGTGTTGTCACTAATGGAAAATAACTTTATGCCAACAATCTCCCCCTTTGGCATTAGTGACAAAAACGATTATGTATCAAAGTTTATGTATAGAAATTGACATACATTTCAAAAAGTTTCCAAAATTGTAGATCTTATTAGATGTATGTCTCTCCCATACAATATGCACAGTATTTATAGATCAATACATATATCTTTTCACAGATAGCTCTGAAGTTCTGAAGTTCTGTCTCCCCCTTTTTGACAATAATGCCAAATAACATATATTTACACTGAGATTTCAAAATGAGAAAGAAATTCTGAATGTACCTTGAGAATAAGAGCCAAAGTCTTATCCCAATTTTCTTGCAAAACTTTGCTGGAGGAGAGTGCAATTTGAATTTTTGTAGAAAGTTCAATCATATGATCTGCAACTGAGAAATTGTTGTCATGAATCAATGTTCTGGAATGAGCAATATGCTTTTGCATTGAAGTCATGACAGGAAGAATCATATTCTGGATATCTATGAGAGTAGACCTGATTCTTGCTTCCTCTCTCAGCAATTCTGCCTGTTTCTCCGACAAAAATCTTATTTTATGATGATGGGATGAACTTTTACTGAGGTCAGATTGCAGCACTTGGGCACTGACCTTCATATCCTCATCAATTTTATTCAACTTTTCTTTTATATCCTTGGTATACTTAGTAACATCACAGAGTTTTCCAAAAAGTGAAGTTACATTATTAAAAGAATTCTCAAAATTATTCAAAATTGTAGACAATTCTACCTGATTTAATGCAATATGCTGAGCAATGTGCTCAAGCACATTATTGTCAAATTTCTTCTCTGCCTTTTCAATCAATTTTTCTTGGCCGGAGGTATCCTCATTGAATTTGTTTACAGCCTCTTCCAACTGAATCAAAATGTGTTGAGTAGAATCTACTTCAACACCTATAGCCTCTGTTATAATATTTTTAGCACTCTCAATGATGCTATATTCCAGATCTCTTTCATGCCGTAGCTGTTTCTGCCTAGCCTTCTGCTCTAATAGCTGACTGAGCATTCTCATTTCATCAACTGATGCTGTATCAAGATCTATTTTAGGAAGAATAATGTCCTTATCCAAATCAATTTCCTCATCCAGTGTCTTGCTGGAAAACATGTATCTTTTTGCTTTTCCAGCAAAGACTTCATCTTGACCCTTGTGAACTGAGATTATAGTTGATGAGGCAGGGCTGGCTGATAAGACTGGAATAGGACTATGTATAGGAAGACTAAGAGATGTGCAAATGGTATCAAAAATTGATGTTGCTGTACAGGATGGAGTGGAAGAGCTAATAGTTGCCAAAATTTGATTAAGAGAAGTCAAAATTGTAGTATCTGTAGGTACACTTATTATACATTCTGCAGTAGAGGTTGATGTGCATGATGAACTTACTGCAAAGACTGATGAAGACTCGGTTAATGAAGGTGGCTGCAGCTCGGTTAATGAAGTGATTGGCACTTGCATAGATGGTACATGGAGCTGAGAGGACTTACCAGTAGAAGCTATTTCCATAGTTGATGTAACTGTTTTGGATGGAGAGTGTGGAGGAGATGCAATGAGTTCAGCTGCAATTTGTACTGGATCTTCTTCCACCCTTGCTTGTTCTTCTTTCTCCTCCATTTCTTTTTCAGCTTCTTCTTCCTCTAATTCTTTCTTAGCCTCTTCTTCCACTTCTAACATGATTGAATGAAGATCCTCTGGAATATCTTCAATATCATCATCATCTTCATCATCATCACTGTTGTCAATGTCATTGATTTCAACCGTATCATCACTGGATTTGTGTAGATGATAGATGTTTTTCCACATGTTTGTTGCATCATTTACCACATGCTCAATGTCTTTGACAAGTATCAAATAGGTGTGGAATCTAATCATCATATTACCTTCGTGATCTTTCAGTGATGTTTTCACTTCAGCATTAGTGAAACTCGGTAGGAGATTCTTCAGTGTCTGCTCATAGATGTCTTTTACAGTCTTGGTTGCAGCTTCCCATCTGATTTGCAACCTCTCCAATAGTTCTTTGGAGATCTGGGAGGCTATCTGGTCTGGTGAGTATTTCCATTTACCCATCTTGTTCGGTACCATTTCCTCAATCTGCATCTTTTCTTGTTCTGTTCTGGTTTCAAACTTCAATGCTTTGAAGTTTGTGAAGCTAGCACCTGCTTCTAATTGTTTCAATCTATCCTCAAATGTGGGTGGAGGCTTAACAAGCACAGGTTCTTTCTTTCCTTGTCTTGTTCTCCTGGAGAAGACTGTAGAGGCTTGCCTTTTAGGTTTGGTGATGATCACCTTGCCTTTCTTTTGTTGAGGCTCCTTTTCCTTGTCTGACTCGGTTTCTTCTTCTTCTTCTTCGTCTTCTCCTTTGCCTTCTGTTATCAGTTGGGTTATTCTTCTCTTTCCTTTGCTAATGGCCTGAGGGATTTTAATTTGGAGCTCAATTCTGGCCTTAGCTTGATCATATGTTCCAAAAATTGGTTGCCTTGGGTCTACTGGTTCATTCACCAGTGCTTCTATGATATCCCTGGCTTTGTCAATTTTTACCTCATAGGGAAGAGGTTTCACCCATGCTACTTGAGGCCTGGCTGCCTGAATGTATACCTTGTCGCAATCTACCATGAAGCATATGTCTTCCTTGTATTCTTCAACCAGTTTGGGTGGAATTCGGAACCTATGATTCATCTTTTCCTTAAATTCTTTAAAATAGTTATCCAAAATAATATCAAAATTTTCACCTAGTTCTGCAATGAACTCATTTATCTGATAAAGAATTGGTATATCTTTTCTCCATACTACTGATCCCTTTGATGGAAAAGATTTTTGAATATAGAAGAATAAACAAATCAAAAGTGAACCGACTTTGCAGGGATTGTTCTTGGAGGTTCTAATGCTTTCCATATTCTTATTGAATTGGGATAAAAGTAATTCTGATAAATCAAATTCTAAATTCTTTTTCACTATTTTGTACGCCAGATCCACAGCTTTACAAGGTACACTGTTTGGACGGCTTGAACTATAGATTTTGTGAGCAATGACGTGAATGCCAAATCTCAATTCGACGTCAGCTACAGTATTCAGCTTAAGTCCCCTACCATCCCATTCTGCTTGGGTCAGTTTCTGCAATTCCTCCCGACCTAGGGTTTTGGTAGCCTTGGCTTTGCTCAGCATGGGGAGTCCAGTAATTTTGTTAATCATTTTCTTTGTGATGAGCACTAGTTGCTCTAACCACAATTGGCCATTGTGAACTCGACTGAGTACATACCTAACCCATTTAACTTGAAATTTCCTTGGCAAGTGCGAAATGTGGGTTAACCCTTTTGTTTCAAGATGCTTATGTTCAGGTTTTAGGTTCCCATTTATGCTCATTTCACCTAGGGCATTATCAATTTCTAGGTTTCCAAGTTCTTGAATAGAGCATTTAAAATGAAATCTTATATCATTGACAAGAAGTACCTTTGAAGGAATTTGAGATTGGGCACCATTAGGGTCCAGTGATTCTGCAACAGCTGGTGTTAATTTGAAGTTCGGCGCCTTCCATTCCTCTCCTCTAACCAGCATTTCTGAGCCTTTCTTAGTCTTAGAGCTTCCACTTCCGGATGCCATTGTTACTTAGCTCTTTGTTTGCAGTAAAAATTTAGATCAAATTTTGCCCCTTTTGATAACAAATTTGCCATAAATGTTTTGGTACGATGGCAGAAGAAATGACAGGTTGTCATCCACTAGCTCGGTAGATATTATCAACTCGGCGATCGAAAGAAAATATTGAAGTACCGACCTTACTCGGTTAGGTCACGAACCGACCTTGCTCGGTTGACACAACATGGTTAATGAAACTTAGTTGTGACCGACCGAACTCGGCAAAGTCTCTTACCGACTCAACTCGGTAACTACTACTCGGTTAATGAAGCTTTGTCACATCCAACCAAACTTGGTAAAGTATTGAACCGTCCTGGAATCAGAGTGTATCTATAATACTGATTTGATTCATCTTCTTCCTTTGGAGCTGCATAGGATAAATCTTGGAAGATGCAGTTCCAATGTTTCTTATATGAATACTAATTGGAAATGGTAGAGTCACCCATCTCTTGAGTGACACTCCTATCTGACTTATCTTGTTCGGTAGATTTTGGAATCCATTGCTGCTTCATTTGCTTTCGAATGTTATCTGCTTTGATTTTCTTTTCATCTTCAATTCTTTTGATATTCATGCAATTTTTGGCTATATGACCGAGTTCTGTACATGTATAGCACCTTACAGTTGTGTCCTTTTTCCTTAGGTGATGTCTGGCACAATTTATGCCAGTATGTCCATATTCTCCACAATAGTGACATCTGCACCAGGTGTTGTAGTCCCATCCGAATATGGTTTTGACAAGTTGTTCAGCTGGATTGAATGATTTGGATTTGCACTGGAATGCTTTGTGACCATGCTTTTTGCATTTGTAACAATTGCCTTCAAATTTTGGTTTTTCTTTACACTCATTTGCCTTGTGACCATGCTGATTGCAGTTGAAGCACTTACCATTGAATTTTGCTTTCCCATTGCTCCAGCATTTGTTTGATGTATGACCTATCTTGCCACAATGATTACAAGTGGATCTTTTATTCCTTTGTTCACCTTGCTTGGAGAATTCACCAGTTTCCTTGTATCCAAGACCAACTTTGCTTGTTTGTCTTTGAAGATTCTGCTCATTCAATTGATTTACGTCTACCTGAGATTTCATCATCCTTTCATTGACTTGCCTTTCAGAGATTAGGTCATTTTCCAAGCTTTCATTGATTTGTCTTTCTGATCTCAAATCATTCTGTAGACTTTCATTTTGTGCTCTGAGAATCCTGATCTCTTCATTTGCATTGGTGAGTTGGTCTATGAGATCTTCATACTGATGAGTTTGATTGCGGATTTCATGACTTCTATTTTCCAGTTCTTCTTGTGCTTTGTTTCTTTGATCCAAAGCTTCACATAGCCTGATTGACTGTATTTCTTGTTCTCTCTTAAGCTTTCTTACCTCTTCTTGTAGAGATCTATTCTTTTCTAGAAGTTCTTTGATTGCTTGGTCAGCTTCTTCTGAATTGCTTGATGGTAACAGGTCTTCAATCTTCACTTCAACATACTGATGATCATTCATTTGTTTTGCAAGATCCTTTCTTCTTTTTAGGGATTGAGAAAGATGTTCCTTTGCTTCTTTAAGTTGAACCATGGCCATTTCAAAATCTAACTTTTCATTTTCTATAACTTTCTCCAATCTGAATATCTCCATTGACTTTGATCTTTGCTCAAGCTGTCAAGCTTTGTCCTGAGAACCAAGTTAGCTCTGATACCAATTGTTGGAAATATTCAAGATATAACAGTTTACTGAGAGGGGAGGGGTGAATCAGTAAACTTAAAATCTTAAATCAATTCAAATTAACCAGTAAAATATTTAATCATCTAATCTGCAGTATGTAAACATTCATAACACATAAGCACAGAGATTTTGGTGACCCAGAAACCTTCCAAAATAGAAAGTAAAACTGGGGTGGGGATGAAACCCACAAATCTTCTTTACTGTAGTAGGAAGTTAGCCGGTTAAGGCATACAATGATCACTTCTGGTGATCTGCCCTGTTAGGAGCATAAGGGATTGTTATATCCACCTTGTTAAAGGATTTGAAACATACTTCATAAGTATGCACTCTGTTAGGAGATTTAGTACAAAGACTGTTAAGTCTACCCTGTTAAAGGATTTATAAAACTGATTCACCTGTTAGAATGAAACTGTGGATCTGAATACAACTGATTGCTGATAAGATTTGCTATGCTCTGATTGTCCTTGATATGACAGATAAAACATTTCTGCTCCAATGTTGACCTTGCTGAAAACCTTCAAAATTCAGCTTACATGCTTTCGCACACATTCTTCACATACTTCGCATATATCACACATATATTTTTTGAATGATACAATACATTACATATATATACCATCCAAGTTAAAATTACATGCAATGGTCGGCTGAATAAAAGTAGACAAAATTTAACTAAGTCGGCCAAATAGCAAAACAAACTCGGTAGAACAAACTTCTTTGTTTACCGACTGAGCTCGGTTAACACTGAGTCCTATGTTAACTGACCGAACTCGGTTAACACTGCATCCGTCTTTACTCGGTTAATACTGAGTTCTTGGTTAACCGACTGAACTCGGTTAAGTTCTATGTTAACCGACTGAACTCGGTTAACACTGAGTTCTATGTTAACCGACTGAACTCGGTTAACACTGAGTTCTTCTTTACTCGGTTAATACTGTGAGAAAAGTGTTGTCACTAATGGAAAATAACTTTATGCCAACACTACAGTCATCGCTATATCATTATAAAAAGTTTCTTGGTCAATAATCATGGTGATGTAGCAATAGAACAACATGTTTCCTTTTGGGCCATTCCTTTTGTGGCTAATATGGTTGTTATATGAAGTGTCGATTCTTTGTATTTGATTGGTTTGATACTAAACAAGCTATCACTATTTCATTATAAAATGTTGCATGATTGATAATCTTGGTGACATAGTGATAAAGAAATATATTTTCTACTAGTCCCATCACATTCCATGAGACATATCTAGAATCTAGTCATGAAATTCCATGAAGAAAAGAAGGTGAATGTTAGGTTTTACAAGAAATAGAATAGTGTCACCTGTTTTCCATGACATGCATAGTTGGAAAGTGGACCTGCATTGCAAAGTAAAAAGTTTAAGATCTTTTATTGCTATCGTCAAATCAAAAGGAGATCAATGCTTATTGTTATGTCACTATAAAAAGTTTCAAGGAAAATAATCATAGTGGCATAATGATTACTCAACATGTGTATATAGGTGGACCTATAGAGAAAGTCATAAAGGGAAATGGTTGGGTTTTAATTGTGATTGTTTGTTTAGGATTGATGAGAAAAATCAAAAATCATTATAACCATTGAGATACAAACTATATAGACTTCAATTGAAACAAAAAAATATGAAGAAACAATGATTTTCTATAGGATTACTAAGATTGCATGAAGCTAAATAGTCATCGGGTATTTTCAGGAGTACCATTGATTCATAGTTATCAATGAAAAGATGTCATGTATTCATATCAGTAGATAATTTTATATTTTATTTCTATTTTGTGATTGGTGGTCTACCAAAACTAAGGGATTATAGAAAACTATAAATGTAACCTCATTTGACAATAGAAAGGTCAGAAAACTTGATGTTGAATTGGTTTGTAATTCCATTTACCCTAGTTGCTTGTCATATTTTGTGGCCCATGCATAGAGTAGTTTTGCATTAATTTTTGAAAGACAATCATGTATGATTATATAAATAATTAAATGAATTCTATTTCAATTTGATTTTTGTAGTATAGTAATTTTATTTACTTTCTTCTTGTTTGGTTTTGTTTCTTCTCTTGTTAAGTTTCATAACATGTTAGATAGTTTCATTGGAAAATAAAAGATAAATGTGTATGGATCTATTAGTTATTGGTTGGATTACATTTCATTGAAGGTTGATATTGAAATAAATTCCATTTTTTCTCATGTGCATATCTTCTTCATTCCTATTCTACATTTGGAATAGAAGTAAGGGATAGAAATATCAAGATAATCTACTATAGTCATTCCATTGGGCATGATAGGTTATTCAAATCTATCTTGCCTAAATTGTTTGTTCCTACAAACAATTTGGTTATCCTTTACCACTCTTAGATTAAGAGCTTATTAGGTCAAAACATATTCATCACATATCATTGCAAATCATAGCGAGTTGTACCTAATAATTTAGAGCACAGTGATATAATACATACACTAACCCATTTTTTCATAAACATCCTTTTGTCTCTCCAAAACATTGGGTATCAAAGACTTAGCTTATAAGATCTAATTCTAGGACAAACTATTAATTAACAAGTGGTGAGCTTATACTTTATTTGTAATTAGGCTATTGGCATAAACCAATTATCTTTGTGGGTAAGTTCCCACTATAGTTTTTTACTAATTTGATTTTTTCACATATGAAATCTTTGGGTTCATGTGTTATTATTTCACCTCCCTCTCAATATTCAATATTTGCTCAACAATTTGTATTAGAGAAGGTCCCTATTGAAGAAGTTTAACCACACCAAAAAAATACATGATGACATTGATTTTACATTTTCAAGCTCTGCTATTTGATGAAATTGATTTTCCTTATTAGAAGGACAAGGTACAAGCATACATGTAAATATTATAAAATAGTATCTATGACATTATTTAAATCAGATTATATACTTCATTTGGAAGGACTTTGACCACTAATGACAAAAAATAAAAAGAAGCTAATGTAAAGTCAAGAGAAAATGTTTATACTTTATATGACATAATGGTTGGGAAAGTGAAAAGTTTAAAAGATGATAAAGGGATATTGGATAATTTGGCATTGGTATCTAAAGGATATTTAAAGATAAAACATGCAAGAATAATAAATATAAAATAAAAGTATGGTATCCTAATAAACACACCAGACATGAGTGTTGAAAGCTACATATATATAGTCATAGATATTGCAAAGATTAATAAACAATAGGAAATGGTCTAAAAATTCAGCCACTACATTTATCTTAAAATGGATCCTTCTTTGGCTCTCTTGATGGTTCTAGAACTAATCTCTACCTTCACTTGGCTCTACACCTTAATATTTTAATCACTTTTCTGCTTGGATCTCATTTATTATGCACACAATATACCTTTTATTGTTTGGGCTTGCTCACCTCTACTCACCACAATAACTCTTTTAAGATGACCTTTCTTGTATCACTCTCCTTCTCACTTTGAGATTCCACTTTAGCTTGAATCTTTTGGAACTCTAGATATGCACTTAACAATATAACCTTTACTGTTTAAACTCTATCTTCTTTTATACTTTTCTCTTTCTTTGGTTGGATGTCTTGATTGCAAATTCAAAATTGAATTCTCACCCTACTACTAGCTTAGCTTCTCATTGTAGTAGTGCATCACTCTTGTTAGATGAGGCATGTCTATAAATGAGTCATAGGTGACATGTTTCCTTGATAGCTTTCTCTAGTTAGAAAGAATTCAATTTTTAATTCTTTCATCTATTCCTCAATCTACTCCCCCATCACCATTAAATATGGTATTGAGGGCTCTTACCCTCTACATGATAAGACAATTATATGTTCCTTTCTTTATGCTCATCTTATTGACCTAGTTAATCCAACTATGGGTATATCTATTTTCCCTTTTTGTTTGCATCCTTCTGCTTATGAAGACTTTACTTAGCATACTTCATCAAAGTGCATCATATTTTTTATCATCTTTACTAGGATTACACATCCTCTTTATTTTGATCAACCTTGTGAATTAGAGTTGCACATTAGTGTGTTTTGGTCATTTCTCTCTACTAGTCTTGATTCCGTTGTATGTATTACCATCAATAATAATACATTTGATGATTAAGTCTATCAATTTATCTACTGATCATTATTCAAGACACTCAAGACAACAATATCTCCCTTTGGCATTGATGAAAATACTTAGTCATTTTGGCACTATCTATTTTAATGCCTTGACGCTTTGACTATTTTATTTCTCTTCTAATCTTTATGTCTTTTGTTCTATGCATGCTTCTATTTAACATCATTAATTCATGTGCTCCCCCTTTTTTCTTTTTCTTCTCTTCCTCTCAACTTTTCCTCCTTTGATAGAAATGCCAAAAGTCTTGACTACTCCTCTTTTGTAGTAGTCCCTTTCTCTTGTGAATCAACCCTTAGTATTATTCATTTCTTGATCATGGATTGATGCTTTCCTATTTCAGTTTAGTTCAATCTATATATGGGCAAGACCCTTAATCTTTCTCTTAGATACTCAAAATTATCCTTCTAAAAGGGCTTTATAAAGATATTAGTCAATCGCTCCTTGGTTGGTACATATTCCAACCTAAACTCTTTTGCTTACACTTGTTCCCTCATAAAATGGTACTTGATGGATATGTTCTTTATCCTTGACTACACACACACACACACACACACGCACACACATGTGTGCGTGTGTGTGTTTGTGTATATATATATGTATTATATATATATATGTATATATATATGTATTATATATATATGTATATATATATATGTATTATATATATATGTATATATATATGTATTATATATGTGTGTGTGTGTGTGTGTGTATATTACATATATATGTATGTATGTATGTATACATACATACATACATACATACATATATATATATATATGTATGTATGTATGTATGTATATATACATACATACATATATGTATCTATGTATCTATGTATCTATGTTTATATATATATATATATATATATATATATATATATATATATATATATTTATTTATTTATTTATTTATTTATTTAGAGAGAGAGAGAGAGAGAGAGAGAGAGAGAGAGAGAGAGAGAGAGAGAGAGAGAGAGATTGAATGTGCTAGCGTTGTCACAATTGTTTACTACCTATTCCTCCATCTTCTCTTGAATTCCCTTAAGTACTTGTTTGATCTAAATAACCTGAATGCAATTTGTTGCTGAAAAGAATAAAAATTCCTCTATTGATTGTAATATGGAGTGTTGCTTCTTGATGGTCCATGAAATTAGTCTTCTTGAAAAAAAGAATGCACATCTAGTTGTTCTTTCTATCATCTATGTTCCCTACCCAACCAACATCCATTAAAAAACATGATTCTATTATTATCATGATGATATTTTACATTCATGACTGCATTTTTTATTGATGTCAACATAGTAGTTTTCTGTGATATCTGATAGAAGAACATTGGAAAGATCAAGTTAGTATAGATAGACAATTGAGAATTTTCACTAAGTGAGGTTAAACGGAGATACTAATAAGATGTCTAGTATATGTAGCTAACCTTGAAAGCATAAGATATTAATTCTAGAAGAAGATATCAAGTTTTGGTGAAGATTGTTTTGAGATAGAGTTTACAAAAGCATGTTTTGGTAAACTTGTTATATCTCTTATCATAGTTGTTATTCTAAGAAGCCTGATGCAAAGCCCTTGTCACCACTGAGAATAGATCCTTCAACCAAGGCTACAAACAAGGGCTGTAGCAACTTGAAAAAGACTCCAAAGGGGGACTTAGATTCATTTAGACAAGTTCCATATCCCTCTTCATTTTGGACAACTAAGGCAATGTCCAATTCTATAATGTTTTCGAAGACCACTCAACATTCACATGGGCACACTACCCAAAGAGGTTTAACACACTTTCCCAAGGTAATTATTACTTATAACATATTTAAATATGGTTTCCTAGACATAAATGGCCCATTCCATCTGTTAGATGTGAGTAATTGTGAAGACAAAGTGTTGCTGCTATAATTAGGCCTGTTTAGCCTAGTAACCCTGCCAGGCTAAAATTTCAAGTTTTCTTCTTATTCCTTCAAATAACCCCTACAAAAAATTGTTGATTTTGACTCCTTCAAATGAGGCACTAAAAATTGCAAAAGGATTTGAACAGATTTTACTCCTAAAGGTCAAAAAGTTCAATTCATCAAGTTGCCCTAATTGCCCCAACAAGTCACTTTAACAAAGGAAGTGGGTCGAATACTTGTTGTATTGAAAAAATGTTGATTGAAAAATGGATTGGGAATGGAAAAACACATATCACCAAGTTATAGACCTTGATTATAGCCCTATTTTCAAATATCGAAAATGCAGCAATTTTTAGACATGGTGGCCAATTTCAAATGTCCACCTTAGATCATCAAACCCTTAGTATTTCTTGTAATTTCCTTGAAAATGGACATGAAAATATTAATTTAAATTGGTTTCTCTTGCTTCACCCCAAATGCCACGAAATTCTAATGGTGGATCAGCAAGATAAAGCTATTTCTTTCTCAAACCCTTAGTAAAAACGTTCAAACAAGTCACCTTTAGTAAAATGTAGATTTCTCCCTCCTCTAGGTGAGTTAAGACCTAAAACTTGAAGCATTGGAAAGATAACTCAAATACCTGTCACATTTCAGTACTTTCATAACCTTTTGGGTACCCTTAAAGTATAGGAAAATGACTACAACCACAAAATTATAGCAAAAATATTAATTTTTTATTGATTTGAGTACACAAAACTTGCATACAACTTCCACCTCTTCTCTCCAAGGTGTGAATTAGAATTATATAGCCTCCAAAATGGTTATAAACCAGATTTTGAATCAAAAATTGTGGTTGGGGGAAGTTTCATAATTAAACCAAAACTTGTCATGTTTCCTTGACAACTTATGACAACTTTTTGAACAGCTTTTGTCGCTAAGTATCATTACACCATATATGATTCAAAATATTCTTAAAACTATTAAAAAATCCTAAAATGCATCCAAGACTCATAAGACCCCAATTAAAATGTACCAAAAGTGGTTTATAACACACCTACCTAGGGTATTGGCTTACAAAGTGGGCTTAATTTTTTAATGTGAAATCAACATGAAGGAACTTAAAACTTGAAAACAAATACTACATCCTTAAATGTTTGCTTCTTCAATGGTCGCTTGCATTGCATTTGAAGATTCCCCTAAATCAAAAATAAAGTTAAAGATGTGAAGAAAATATTCTAGAGATGACGTAGATAAGCTTTCTCATCATAATATTACATGTATGGAAAGTTATTCAAGTTACAAGGCAAAAGATTAACGTTATTGCTAAGTGTAATGTGTTCTTAATGAGGACCTATAATAATTAATTGAGAAGGTGTAATAGCTGACTCAGGGAATTTTTTTATAGATTTAGTGTAAAGGAAGGAAATTTTCCTTTCTCAAAAAAAATAAATGCAAGTGAATGATTGTAAGAAGCATAAAGAGTAGAATACAAAGATAAGTAGAGTAGAGTGAAGGTGAAGGAAACATAATTGCTAAGGTTTTATTTTGTGATCTAAAGTTTGATATTTGGATCTAAGGTTTGTGACCTCATCTACAAGGTCTAATAGTAATTGGTCTAGCTAACAGGACAAAGGAAATAATTCAAAGTATCGTACAAACAATTATTCTACAAGAAATAGGTGAGAGATCAATTGGATAGTGAGTTCAATGGTTTTTCCCTAGAAGCTCTTTGGACAGTGGGTCCTTCTATCTTCTACAACTCCTAATAGGGTTGGCACAACTCATAACATTATTCGAATCTCCTAGTAGGGACTCATATGTACGAAATGTTGCAATAGACTCCTAACAGGGTCTATCCTCTAATAAGGAATATTTATATTAGTACATCACCTTGTGGGCATCATTCCCACTAGAGTATTACCTCTAATCAATGGTTTCCTTAGTTAACATATCTAGAGTAATTGTGTATGTGCATCTTGTTATATTTGTTGTTTACTTTGGTTGATTGGTTAAGATTATTTAAGGTTGATAAATGTTTTAATTATTGGATAACTGATTCACCCACTCCCCCCCTCTATATTTTGGTGGACTATTGTTTCTAACATGAAGGTCTTATTTACAATTATCATATGTGATTCCTTTCGTTTGGTCAAGAATCTAGACACTAGTCCAACTACTTGTGTTATGTCCAGTCTTTTGTGCATCATATACTATAGTTTACCAATCATGGATCAGTAATGTATCTGATTTAATTTAGGAATTTCATATTCCTTTGATAGTTTGCAATAGGTTTCCATTGGAGTACCTACCAATTTTTCTTCATCTATTTTGAATGTCTTTAATATTCCCCTAACATACTTAATCTTCCCTGTGAAGATCCCTCCCTCTAACTAAGGTAGTTAAAGTCTAATGAAGAAATTGATTTCTTAGATTGTGGAAATTTCAAGCTCCTTCTTCATGGCTTTAGAAAAATCATCACTTATTTTATTATCTCCTCCATAGATGATATCATCCACAAATACCTTTGCAATTAGAAGTTCATTTATGTTTCTTTCATGTATGGATTATAGTTATCATTTTCTCTAATGAACCAAATCTTTATCAACTATGAGTATAATCTTGCATACCATGTTCTTGGTGCCTATTCCAGTCCATACATGGATTCTTTCCTTGTTCTTTTTCCCTCTAGTTTCTAAATGTAAACTTCCTCATCCAGAATTCCATTCAAGAATGTAGACATTACATCCATCTAATATACCTTGAAGTTATTATTTTCTACAAATACTAGGACTATCCAAACTCCTTCCAATCTAAGATTTCTTTGTAGTCTATGCTTCCTCTTAAGCATATCCTTTGCAAATAAGTTTTCCCTTGTTTCTAACCACTTCTCCATATTTTTTCATCTTATTTGGGAACATCCATTTTTTACCAATGACATTCTTGTCATATATTCGAGTAACAAAGGTCCATGTATTATTCTTCATTTTTTGATCAATTTATTCCTCAATGGCCTTTTTCTATTCTTGATCTCTTAGAGAATCTTTTGTAGCTTTATGATCCATGTGTGAGAGCAGACACACTATCTATCTTGTCTTCCTTCTATTTATTACTCTAGTACCCTTATTTCCAATGACCTAGTATGCTAAGTGGTGTCTCCTTACATATTTTTCTAGCACTGGTTCTCCTTTTGGTGCCTTTACCCTCTTCTCTTTAGGTTAAGCTTCTTCTACTAGAGCTAGTAAAATTTCTTGTATAAGTTTAGCCTCTACTAGTACTCTCTCTACTATATCACTTAGTGGAATATACTCAATTTATTGTAATCCTCTAGTTCCTTCTTGTTGTCCTCTTCATTCTTCTTTGATAATTCATCCAGCTTTACAATGTCATATTCCATAAATTTATTTGTAAAAAATATTCAAATATGGGTATTCTCTTCTCTTGGAATAGTATCATAGAAAGATGCCATCATTACTTTAAGGTTAAAACTTTTCTTAGGATTCATCCCTCTTGATATAAAACTTTCTTGTAAATACCTTGAAGTAATTGGTAGATGGTGTGTGACCAATAAACTATAGTTCATAGGGAGTATTTTGTGTCCCATTCTTCACTTGCACCTTGTTCAAGGTGTATATGTTTTATAGTTACAACATGTCCCTAGTAGATTTTGTGATTCATTATTTTGGATCATCAATGTTCTAGCATAGTTTATGATAATTCTATTGCTTTTCTAAAACACTATTCTATATGGGTATCTTAGGAGCTGACATTTTCCTTATAATTCTATGCTCCTCATAGTAGCTTTCAAATTCTTGCAATGTGAACTTGCCTCCCAATTCTAATCCCAAGCATTTCAATGTTGTATCAATCTCCCTTTACACCTTTTCTTTGTAATCTTTGAGCATGTGAAAGCTATTGACTTTTCTTTCAAATTAACGTCCACATCATTCTAAAACACCATCAATAAAAAACATAAAGTATCTATCACTAGATATACTCTTTTTCCTCATGAGACCACACAAGTCAGTATGAACTAGATCTAATACATGTTTTGAAGTAGTGAGTTGCTAGAGAAACTTGAACATACCACCTTTCTAGCTAAAAATATGTACACATAACATTTTTAGGTTTAGTAATAAGGGGTGAACCACTTACATAGTTATTCCTTCCTCTTGTGATAATGCTTTCAAAATGTACATGATAGAACCTCTCATGCCATAACTAGCTATTATCATTTATATCTACCATACAAGTAATACTATAAATATTGAGGTAAAAGAGGCTACTTGTACTTTTCTCTCTTGTAGCTAGCAACTTACTTGTCTTATCAAATATTTTTCAAGAACCTTTATTTAACTCAAATTTATAACATTTTTCCATGAGTTGAGCTAAATGAACAAGTTATATTTTAATCCTTCCACTAGATACAAATCTTCATTGGTAGTGGATTTATTTAGGGCTAGATTACCCTACCTATCACCATGCATGGTGAGTTTTTTCATAAATTCACCATTCCTCCATATAGGCCTTGACCTCATTGAACTCTCTACTATCACAAGACATGTGGTTTGAGTAACCACTATCTATTATCTAGTTCTTGTGGATACTAGCACTAGTTATCAAGGCTCTCTCTAACCTTTCTTTCATAATGGAAATAAATGAAAATTCATCCTCATCCTCGTCATCATCACTAGTTGACTCTTCATTAGTTACACCTTCTTCAATAACATAGCATCACTTCCTCTATTTTTTTTTGGAGTTAGACCATCTTTTTCTAGTTCCTTTCCAATTAGTGTTCTCTCTCTAGTCATTCTTCTCTTTCCCAATAACTTCTTGATATCTAGAAACATTATATCTTTTTGTCAATTAAATAATTTGAAAGGGAGTTTACCCTTGTACTTTCCTTTTTTCTAACCATTCTTTTTTTTATCAGAGCCTCCAACTCTTCTTTTTTGACATTTTCATCATATATGCTCTCTATTTCTCTCTTGTGTTTGTATGTTCTTACCTCTCCACTATCTCTTAGTGTTGTAGATGGTGCAATAGAGGATTTAAATGCAATTTCAACCTTGGGTAGCTAGCTATTATTGAAGTTGCTAAGTTCAAATGTAGTAAACTTGCCTATCAAGGCATTGAGTGATACCTCCATCTCATCTATGGTTCTCAGATCTTGAATGGATAACACTCATATGGTATACTTGGGTAGTAGGATCATAAACACATTTCTCATGTACTCATCTTTTTGTATTAGTGCTCTGCATTCTTTAATTGCTAGCATGATATCTTTTACCAACTTTCCATAGCCTACAATGTCTTCACCTTCTTGCATCCTCATATCATAAAAATTTACTCATGGAAATTTAGGTTTAGCCCTCATGATATGCTTATTGACACCATGAATTAGTTTCATCTTCTCCCATATCACATATTTTAATTCTAGTTTCTCTACATCTTTTTACTAGGAGTGGGACATGGTGCTCACTAGAGAAGCCTTTGTGGACATGTGTATCTCCTTCTCCATCAAGTGGTCTACACTAAGTTGACCATCTAGTTTAGCATATTTGACATACACATGGTCCAATAAGCATCTACAAGAGTCCTTAGATGCAAATCCATCTTTGTACACCATGATTTATTCCCTAGAAAACTTTCATTCATCTTGTTTAAACATCTTGATCTTTTCCTCAACTTGTTAAACTCTTGTACCCTAAGGACCTACACTTTGTTGCCAATTATTGGTCCTACCATAGGTTAGTATACTAGGCAGGGTGGGGGGGAGGGGGGGTGACTTAGTATACTCACTAGT
The DNA here is from genome assembly GCA_028749045.1 of Cupressus sempervirens. Lineage (NCBI taxonomy): Eukaryota > Viridiplantae > Streptophyta > Pinopsida > Cupressales > Cupressaceae > Cupressus > Cupressus sempervirens. The sequence goes on from CM053787.1 coordinate 657,132,793, forward strand.
TTCAACTTGTTACTCTAGGTCACACAACACACTTATCTATGGGTTAGTGCTAGCTATATTATAACTAGTCAGGATTAAGAAAGAACATAGAACATGAGAATAACAACACAAAGAAATATGTATCTCATAAACATCCAACTAGGATAAAAACCATGATGTGTGAGTTAATCGTCACAAAACTTACACTCTTGTGAAGTGTACGTAGAAAAGAGCTTATCTTTGTTAGAAGTTTATGATGAAATTGTCAGTGTCACCCTATTAGGGGATTTTGATTAGACCTATTAGAGTCTTTCCCTATTAGGAGAAACCTAGTTAAAGTAATTCAAAACACAAAGTTTAATGTTTCACCTTGTTAGGTGATTTATACAAATAACCTATTAGGGTTCACCCTTAATTGTATTTTATGTTTCAAATATAGTAAACAATGGGAAATTATCTAAGAATTTTACTACTACACTTAGCTTGAAATGGATCCTTCCTGAAGCATCTTGCAAGCTCTAGAACTAATATATGCCTTCCCTTGACTCTATAACTTTAGACTCTGATCACTTGTGTACTTGTCTCTCCTTTCTCATGTAAATTATATGCCTCACATTCTTTGGTATTTATCATCTCTCCTTGGCATTACTCTTTGAAAATGACCTTTATTTGATCACTCACCTTCCCAATCTTAGATTCCACTTTAGCTCGATTGTTTTGGCACTCTAGCTATTTACTTGGCAATCTAACCTTTACTCTTTCAACTCTATTTTACTTTATAATTTTCTCTTTCGTCTCTTAGAAGCCTTGATCCATGAATTTAAATTTGAATTCTCACCCTAATACTATCTTGACTTCCTATTGAGGTATTGCACTACTCTTATCAGATGTAACATGTTCATATAGTGGTCACAAGTTCTATGTGTCCTCGATGAATTTACCTTGTTAGAAATAATTCAAATTTGAATTATTTTGTTTGTTCCTTGATATATTCCTTCATCACAATTAAATTTTATGTTGAGTGCACTCTTACCTTCTACATAACAAGATAGTCACCACTTTGTCCTATCAAGTGTAACAAATTTTGTACATGTTAGAATCATCTATATACAAAGTATTGAGTTTCTTGAACCCAAACACCTCTATCTACATTTCTAACTTTTCCAAAGCTCAACCCAATTCAAATTTCTTTGACTCAATTTTCCTTGACTATTTAAATATTGCAAAGCTTGATGATCAGTATACAAACAAACTCCTTAGGAAGAAGATAGTGTCTCCACTTCTTCATGGCTTCAACTATAGCATAAAATTCTTGATCATAAATAGAATATTTTATTTTTTCATCATTCAACTTCTCACTTAAATAAGCAATAGATCTACCTTCTTAGCTCATGACAACTCCTATAGAAGTAGCACTAGCATCACAGTCTACTTGAAACATGTTGTTAAAATAAGGAACTACTAAAGCAATCTTCTCAATAACTTTCTATTTCAATAGATCAAAAATATTATCTACTGCTACAGTCAACTTAAATTCTTTCCTATCCCCTATCATTATTTTAGTCAAGGGTCCACAAATACTGCTAAACCCTCTTATAAACTTTCTATAAAAAACTAGCTAGTCCATGAAAGGATGTTACCACTGTCACACTCTTTGGAGTAGGCCATTCAAGGATAGCTTTTACTTTCTCTAGGTCCATTTTCAAACTTTCTAATAAGACTAAAAATCCTAGGTACACCAACTCCTTCTTTACAAAATTGCACCTCATCATATTTTTCAACAACTTTTCTTCCCTCAACTTATCAAATACCTTGCGAATATGGATCAAATGCTCCTCCATTGTCCTACTAAAAATCAATATATCATCTACTTAAACAGTGACAAGCTTACCCAAAAATTCCTTCAAGTACCTCATTCATGAGCCTCATGAACATGTTTAGTGCATTGGTTAGCCCAAAAGGCATGAATAACCACTGGTATAGTCCTTTTTTTGTCTTGAAAGCAGTCTTCCACTCATCACCTTCGCTGATACAAATCTAATGGTACCTTAGTGTGCTGCAGTGGCAGAGAAGAGAAAGGCTATAGGAGGCAACATTGTTGAAAATGTAATAGGGAATTTAATGTTATGTTTTAAATGCTTTTAGTTTTTTAAGTTTGTAATAACGTCCTACATGTGGTGGAATACCTAGAGTAGCAGTTCGATAAGCTCTCCAGATATAGCCACCTTGGACCAGGTGTTTGGATCTTAAATTAGAATAGTTTTTTTTTAGTTCGTAGGTGGAGTGTTTAATGATTTTTAGAATCCAATAATAGGTAGTAGGCAGTTTTTGGAATATTCCTGACTTAGAAGACGACTCTCTAATATTGGTAGAAATTTTTTTTTGGATTCTTATCCTTTTCTTGGATAGAAGACGAGAAAAAGATTTCTCATCCTTTTATTAGAAAAGGAGGGTCAGTTTTAAATAAGCTAGTTCGCTATGTAAGAGAGGCATTCGAATTTGGGTAATAGAGAAAGTTTCAGTTTTTGCCTTCGAAAGGATATAGATAATCGACTATGGAGTTTGGCAGCAATTCGATCTTGGTCTCTCTTGTCAAAGTGCAAATATATTTTCTTTGAGGACATTCCAGGTTAAAGATCTTGGTGTGCGGGTGAAGATAAACTATGGAGATTTATATATTCTGATTAATCCAATCTTGAGTTTGGTTCAAATTCAATCTCGGTTGATTGATGTCGTGCCCCTTGAAGCAACTCAGTTCAATGTCTGATTCCTCCTGAGTTTTCGAAGGTATGGCTCTACATCATTTTTGGTATCAGAGCTCAGCAAAAGGTTTGGGAAAAAGTAGTTGTGTATATGTTTGTGTGATTGTGAAAGATTGAGAGAAGTAGTCTGAGAAGAAGTCCAGGAGACTAGATAAGAAGAAAATAACCTAGCTGAGGAATAATGGAAGAAGAAGAAGCAAAAAAAACAAAGCTATAGCCAAAGACATTCTATATTCTGAACAAAGTGCAAGTGCAAGAATAAGGTATGCAAAGTTATAGTTGATAGTGGTTCCTTTGAAAATATAATCTCAGTAGAAATGGTTGAGAAACTAAATCTTCCAAGAGTACCTCATGATTTACATTACAGAGCTTATGGGTTAGGAGATGAACAGTGGATTGATGTCTTCAAAAATTCACATGTTTCTTTTAACATTGGACCATATTTTGATACTATCGAATGTGATATTATGCCTTTAAAAGATTGTCACTTGATTTTTGGAAGAGCATGGCAATATGACAGGTCAACCATATATGATTATAGAGAGAACACATATACCATCAACAAGAATGGGAAGAAGATTGTTTTGCTTCCATTGAAGGATGATACAACATGGAAGGAATCAAGAAGTATAGGTCTTATTGATAGGATAGCATTTCCAATGCATGATGAAGTGAAAGAGGAAGTGAAAGAAGTTTTGGTAGAGGCAAATGAAACTATAGAGAAGGCAGCCATAAAGAGTGTAGATGTATGTGAAGTTGGTACAAAAATCTCAACAATGATAGATGTAAATTGTCCTTTGGAAGGGAAAGATCCTGAAGAGCAGAAAGAAGATAAATTGCAGCAAGTAAATGTTGATGAGAAGAATAAAGAGGAAAGTCCTATGGGATTTGAGTGTGAACAATTTGTGGTTGGAATAGTAACATGTCCTTTGAAAATAGAGAAGAGTACAATGTTGGAAGGTACTCCTATGAAAAAGATTTTGGAGGCAATTGATGAAGCCTTAAATATGCATAATGAAGAAAAATGTCAAGAGGAATGGCATGAAGATGAAGCTAAGGAATGTGTAACAGCAAGTTCTAAAGAAGAATCTAATTTATGGGAAAAATTTGCAGCCATTGTGGGAGAATGGAAAAGGCATGGCAGTAGTACAGAAACTCAGCTTGAAGAAGAAAGGAAAGAGTGCAATACTGTTATTGTTCTTGAGCAAAGTTGTAATAAGAAAGAGATATTTGAAAGTGAGATTACTATAGAAGATCAAGATGATGATAAATGTTTAATAAAGGAAGAAGAGATAAATACGATTCTTATGATTCAAGATGTGAAACTGGTTGATAGTCAAGAAGTAGATAAGTTTATGGTTACTATTGATGAAGATAGATATGATGCACATTACATGGTGTATAAGGAAGCTCATATTCAAAAAGAGAACTAAAATAATCTTAATGCTGATGATATGTTTTCTTCTAATAATGTTTATGCAGGGATGCAGATTTCATGTATAGTGAATCATGATGGAGAATTTTCTGTGACATTTACAGCATTAAAGAATCAAAGCTACAAGGTGGAGAAGTTGGATATTATTTTTGTTTTTCTTGTAGATATGCTCATCCTAGTTCAAAGAAATTGGAAAGTTTGAAAGAAGAATGAGATTCATTTCTACAACACATCATCTCAAGAGGACTTGAGATTCATTCTACAGGGGAGTATGCTATAGTGGCAGAGAAGAGAAATGCTATAGGAGGCAACATTGTTGAAAATGTAATAGGGAATTTAATGTTATGTTTTAAATTCTTTTAGTTTTTTAAGTTTGTAATAACATCCTACATGTGGTGGCATACCTAGAGTAGCAGTTCGATAAGCTCTCCAGATATAGCCACCTAGGACCAGGTGTGTGGATCTTAAATTAGAATAGTTTTTTTTTATTTCGTAGGTGGAGTGTTTAATGATTTTTAGAATCCAATAATAGATAGTAGGCAGTTTTTGGAATATTCCTGACTTAGAAGACGACTCTCTAATATTGGTAGAAAAAAAGTTTTGGATTCTTATCCTTTTCTTGGATAGAAGATGAAAAAAACATTTCTCATCCTTTTATTAGAAAAGGAGAATCAGTTTTAAATAAGCCGATTGGCTATGTAAGAGAGGCATTCGAATTTGGGTAATAGAGAAAGTTTCAGTTTTTGCCTTAGAAAGGATATAGATAATCGACCATGGAGTTTGGCAACAATTCGATCTTGGTCTCTCTTGTCAAAGTGAAAATATATTTTCTTTGAGGACATTCTGGGTTAAAGATCTTGGTGTGCAGGTGAAGATAAACTATGGATATTTATATATTTTGATTAATCCAATCTTGAGTTTGGTTTGAATTCAATCTCGGCTGATTGATGTTGTGCCCCTTGAAGCAACTCAGTTGAGTGTCTAATTCCTCCTGAGTTTTCCAAGGTGTGGCTCTGCATCATAGTGCAACATCACTCTCACATAGAATGATGAAATTAGGGTACTTGGGTCATTTATGACCTTGTTCAAAGTTTATTTTATATGTTTTCAAAAAGACATTTATCCTAGACTGTTAGGTTCACCATTTACCCTTTTTTATGGCCCATTAGCAATTTGGGTATATTATCAACTCGTTGCTCAATGAGGTCACAACTACACAATTTATGTAATTTGAATTCATATACTTATAATATAGGGTCTAGTAGTTTTTTTGGGTCAATCTAAACTCATTTGAATGGTTAAAATGCCTTTTAGACTCTAAAATGTAAAAAATGCATTAAAAGTGCAAAAGTTGTTATGCAACTTTCCAACTTTTTGCATAACTAAGAAAAAATGCTTCTAATATTTCCTCCAATGATCACAACCTCCCGAATACAATTGGATAAAATTGGGAAGACCTTCATATAGCCCTTTTAGGCAGGTGGAAGGTACAATGTACATTTTTGGCATTGAAATCAATAAAAAGAACATTGTTTTCTACATTCTAGGTTGTTTTTCTACATGGTACAATCATGTATGACACCTAGGGATCTATGCTTGGTATGGTTGGATAGATATTTGAATAAGATTTCTAATGAAATTGGTTTCAGGTTATGAAATGCTATAGAACTCAAGTTATTCCAATTTTAGTGTTGATAGCTTGAAATTCAAGGGTTTCAAGGGTTTTGATTGAAATCAAGATATAATGTGAGATTCCACAATAGGAAAATTATGGCCTTTGGTGAAATCCTTGTATTTTTAATGCACTTTAAGATCCTTTTGGTTTCAAGTAATAAGATGCAGTGAGAAGTAAGAAACATGATGCCCTTAATGCATATACCTTGTATGCATCAATACAAAAACATGTTGTCCCAACATTTTAAGGCCTCAAAACTCCATATTATGGTTTGTAACTTTTTACTCAACATATTTGGATCATTCCTCAACATATCCAATTAGTCTCATGTTTTAAGAACTTTTTTAAATGGTACCTCCTTTGTAAATGTGACATAATTAGCCCTTGTGTCTAAATGTTGTCCCCATGGGTTTTGACAATTTGCTTGCTAATGGGATCTCTCCACTTTAGAATCTAATAGTAGATCAAAAATAGGAAGTAATATTGGTGTTAGTATTTTATTTTCATGTTAAATATACAAGTTGCAACTCCATGTCGCATTCCTTGGGCTACTAGGAATCTAAGAGGTTAATGAAGGAACTGTGCCCTTTTCTCAGTTTGGGGTCTTCAATTCTAGTTCATATGCCTATGTTGATGTAAGAACATCATTTCTTGAGTTTGAGTTATTGGTTCCATGTCTGGTGTAGGTTTCTTGTATTAAGCAATATTTGTTGTCAAGGTGCAAGTGTGGGGTATTGAGCATTTTTTGGGCTATCAAATCTTATTAGGTTGCTCTTGTAGGTTGTACTCTCCAAATCTACCTTGTTAGTATCCTACCACTTGCACCAAGTGGTATCAGAGGCCATTTAGGTCTTTGGGCTTCTAAAAATTTGACAAAATGTTAGATAGAGAGAATGATGGATTACCATCCAAGATGTCTAATGCAGGCATAGTAAAGTACTTGAAGGAGTAGAAGATAAAGGAAGATGCACAAAGAAGCAAAGATGAACTTAGAAATAGAGAAATGTAGCAAATGATAGATGAGTTGAAAAGGCTTAGAGAAGAGCTTTCCAAAGCCAAGAACTCTAAAGAGTTTGATGAAGGGAGTGATGAAGAAATACCTCTAGATCAAAGCCTACTTGTGAGCACTCTTAAATCCATGGAAAGAAGAACCATGGATGCCAAACTAGACCTACCAACTTATGATGTGAAGATAAACCCTGATGCCATAGCTGATTAGGTGGAAGCCCTAAATAATTTCATTGAATGTGATGAGATTCCTAACAACCAAAGGAAAAAGATAGCAAGGTCCAAGTTGAAAGGTACTACTCTTACATGGTGGAATATCACCAAGGTAATAGAGTAAAGAATGGAAAAGGTCTAATAACCACATGGACCAAGATGGAGAAGTTATTCAGGAAGGCCTATGTTCCTAAAGACTATGAAGTTAAACTTCATAGAATAAGAATGAATCTAAGAAAAAAGACATGACAGTTTCGACCTACACTGATGAGTTCCAAACATTAGTGATGAGGACACAAGAAGTTGAATATGAAAGTATCAATTTGTCAAGATACTTGCAAGGTCTAAAAATATCTATCCAAGATGAGTTGAGTTTGACAATAATTACCACCATTTCGTAATGTGTGCAACTTGCACTAGAGCTAGAAGAGAATTTCAAGAGGAGTGAAAAATCCAATAGAGGAAAAGGAAAAAATGATAGGGGCAGAAACAACTCTTGGCAAAGAGGACAATCAACAAATGAAGGCAAATCCATGGAGCAAACAAACAAAGACCATGGTGAATCTAGTTGGAGAGGAAGCTTCATAGGAGGAAGATCCTTTAATAGAGGAAGAGGGAGATCTAATGGACCTCCTAAATGTTTTAGATGTAATCAAATAAGAAATTATCCAAACAAGTGACCTGAAAAACCAAACAACAATAATCAAGGAGAAAGAAGGGCCTAGTTGGTGCAAGAAGAAAGAGACTTAGAGGTTGAAAAAGGAAAGGTGCTGATGATGAGAAAAACATTCCTACAAGTACCTCATACTCAAGAACCTAACCAAAGGAATAACCTATTTAGGACAAGGATCAAATGCAAAGAAATGGTATGTAATCTTCTAATTGATTTAGGATCAACAAAAAATCTTGTTTCGAAAGAAATGGTTCAAAACATAGAACTAGAAAAAATTCATCATGCATATCCTTATAATGTTTCTTGGCTAACTAAAGGGCGGAAAAAACTTGTAACTAAACAAGCTATGGTAGAGTTCTCTATAGATGATTTCAAAGATAAAGTACTATGTGATATTGTAGAGATGGATGCTTGTCACCTTCTTTTAGGAAGGCCATGGAAATATGATATCGATGTAATGTATAATTGTAGGAAAAATGTATACACCATTGTAAGGGATGGAAAAACTTATAATTTCAAGCCTCTACCTAAACCTAAAAAATGAAAGATAACCTTTGGCTATTATAGTGGGAGAAAAAGAAATCTTAAAAGCAATAAAAGAAGAAAAAGAGGGATATGCACTAATTCTAAACCAAGGGATGAACCATCACCTAACAAAGATAAATCAGTCCCAAAAAATTCAAAATCTTCTTGACAAATACAAGGAAGTAGTTACTCAAGAATTACCATCATCCCTCCCTCCCATCACAAACATAAGCCATCAAATAGACTTCATCCCTAGAGCATCCTTACCTAACAAAGCCTCATACAAACTCACTCTTGCAAAAAATGCTAAAATATCTGAACAAGTTGTAGAATCATTGGATAAAGGACTTATTCAAAAGAGTCTTTGCCCATGTGTCATGCCTTCAGTTTTGGCTCCCAAAAAGGATGGTAAATGGAGACTATGCACTAATAGTAGAGCCATTAACAAAATCACTATCAAATACAGATTTCCAATCCCAAGGATTGAAGACCTTTAGACTAGTTGGGTAATGCATCATACTTTTCAAAAATTGATCTAAAATTTGGTTACCATCAAATAAGAATTAAACTAGGTGATGAATGGAAGACTGCCTTCAAAAAAATAGAAGGTCTCTATGAATTGCTAGTAATGCCATTTGGTTTAAGCAATGTGCCCTCCACCTTCATGAGGCTAATGAATGAAATATTCTATGAGTAAAATGGCAAGTTTTTGGTTATTTATCTTGATGACATATGAATCTTCAATTGCAACTTGGAAGAACACCTTGAACACATTGAATTCTTTCTTAAAAGCTTAAAATAACATCAACTAATGATCAACCTTGGGAAATGCTCATTCTTGCAAAAGGAACTCATCTTCTTTGGTTTTGTGATCTCACAAGGAATATTAAAGATGGATCTAGCAAAGGTAGATGCAATCATCAATTGGCTTTCTCCAAAGAATGCAGGTGATGTAAGAAGTTTTCATGGTCTAGCAATATTTTATAGAAAGTTCATTAAGAAATTTAGCCATGTATGTGCACCTATGTTGGATACAATAAAGTGGGGTAAAAAGATAAAGTGTGTTTGGACTAAATCAATAAATGATGCATTTGAATATCTAAAAACAAGAGTGGCACAATATCCAATGCTCACTCTTCCTAATTTTAATAAGGTTTTTACTATTGAGATAGATGCAAGTAACTTAGCAATTGGAGTAGTCATTAGCCAAGACAATAAACTCATGGCTTTCTTTTTTGAAAAACTAAATGATGCTAGAAAGAAGTACTCAACTTATTATTTAGAACATTATGTTATCATTCAAGCCCTCAAGAAATGGAAGTAGTATTTATTACCTTAAGAAATTGTGGTTTTTACAAATAACTATGCACTAAGTTACCTAAATTCTCAAGAAAAGTTGAGTGTGAAACATATTGAGTGGATGGAACAATTACAAGCTTATTTGTTCACCATAGAACACAAGAAAGGCCAAGAAAATAAATTTGTTGATGCTCTAAGTAAGAGGATCATTTTGCTACAGGAAATCCAATTTCAAAGCATTGACATTAAAGCATTGAAATATATCTACAAAGATGATGCAGATTTTGGTGAAATATATCAAGTTTGTACAACTCTCATGGATAGGTATCATACAGATTTTGCTTAATCTCTTATTTAAGATGGACTACTTTTTAACGATCACCAACTTTTTATTCCAAAATGCTCTATGAGAGACAATATAGTAAAGGAAAAACATTGTGGAGGAATGATTGGTCAATTTGGTATTGATAAAACACTAGAGGATGTTAAGAGGCATTGTCATTGGCCTAAAATGCAGCATTATGTCAAGAAATATGTAGAATCATGAGTTATATGTCAGCAAGAAAGGGGTACTACAACTAACCAATGGTTATACCAACCTCTACTATTCCCTTCTAGACATTAGGAAGCAGTATCTATGGACTTTGTAATGGGGATTACCAAGGACAAAATAGGGAGATGTTCACATATTTGTGGTTGTAGAACATTTTAGCAAGATGGCACACTTTACCCCTTGTAAAAGCACTCATTATGCCTCTCATATTGACCATCTCTTCTTTAGGGAGATTGTAAGAATTCATGGTTTTCCTAACTCCATTGTTTTAGATAGAGACACCAAATTCCAAGGACACTTTTGGAGAACTTTGCCCAAGAAATTAGGCACTAATCTACAATTTAGTTATGGCTACCATCCCCAAATGGATGGTTAAACTAAAGTTGTAAATAGATCTCTTGGACACCTCCTTAGATGCCTCACCAAGAAATATGCACAAAATTGGGATCTACTTCTTCCATAGGCTGAATTTGCTTTCAATGATTCATAAAATAGGTCTACTAGAAAATAAACCATTTCAAATAGTCTATGGCTATCATCCAAAGGGACCTCTAGTACTAAGAGAGTTATCTAATGACATCGAGGTTAGTGCACAAGGAGAAGAATTGGCTAACCTTATCAAATAAGTAAAAGAAAAGGTGAAAGATACCTTGGAACAAACTTCACAAAAATACAAAGCACAAGAAAATAAAAAGAGAAAGGATTTTCAATTCCATATAGGTGACAAAGCATGGGCATATTTGAGAGAGGAAACTCCGTAAAGGTCATCATACCAAACTCCAAATGAAGAAGATAGACCTTGTACAATCTTGCATTAGTTTGGTCCTAATGCCTATGAAATTTCACTACCACCTACCATTGCTATTTCACCAATTTTTAATGTGGTTAATCTCACTATTTTCAAGGAGATTTCTAATGTTCTAGGTACATTAACAACAAATTTACATGAAAACTGGTTCAAGGATCTAGCACCTTCTCAACCTTTAGAGTTGGAAGCAATATTGGAAAGTAAAATTGTCAAAAAGGAAAGGAATCAAACCTATTGTCAAGTCTTGGTTAAATGGAAGGGGCTACCTACTACTGATGCCACCTAGATGACTCAAGATCATATTCAACAACATGGATACACTCTTGATCAACTTGCCTCAAGTGGAAACTTGAGTTTCTTTTCTCCAGGGTAGCATGGTGCAAGAGCACTCTCACATGAAATCATTAAATAAGGGTGTTTGGGACATTTATGACCTTGTTCAAAGTTTATTTTTTTTTTTTCAATAAGACATTTATCCTAGACTCTTAGTTTCACCTTTAACTCTTTTGTGTGGCCAATTAGTAATTTGGGTATATTTTGAACTCATTGCTCAATGAGGTCACAAGGGCACAATTTATGTAATTTCAATGCATATACTTAAAATATAGGGTCTAGTAGTTGTTTTGGGTCAATCTAGACTCATTTGAATGGTTAAAATTCCTTTTAGGCTCTAAAATGTAAAAAATGCATTAAAAGTGCAAAAGTTTCTATGCAACATTTTGCATAACTAAGAAAAAATGCTCCTAACCTTTCCTCCAACAATAAAAACCTTTCAAATAATGTTGGATCAGTTGGGTAAGAGCTTCATATAGCCCTTTTAGGTGGGTGGAAGGTACAATGTACATTTTTGGCATTGAAATCAATAAAAGGAACCTTGTTTTCTGCATTCTAGGTTGTTTTTCTGCATGGTATAGTTTTGTATGGATGCCTAGGGATTTTTTATTGGTATGGTTGGATACCTATTTGAATCAGCTTTCTAATGCAATTGGTTTGAGGTCTTGAAACACTATACAACTCAAGTTATTCCTATTTTAGTGTTTCAAGGGTGTTGATTGAAATGAAGATATAATGTGAGATACCACCATAGGAAAATTAAGGCCTTTGATTAAATCCTTGTATTTTTAATGAACTTTAAGATGCTTTTGGTTTCAGGTGATAAGATGTAGGGAGAATAAAGAAACATGATGCTCTAGATGCATATACCTTGTATGCATCAATACACAAACTTATTGTCCCAGCATTTTAAGGCCTCAAAACTCCATAGTATGGTCTATAACTTGGTAATCAACATATTTGGATCATTCCTAAACATCTCTAATTGGTATTTTTTTTAGCATGTGTTTAAATGGTACCTCCTTTGTAAATGTGGCCTAATTAGCCCTTGTGTCTAAATGTTGTGCCCATAGGTTTTGACAATTTTCTTGCTAGTGGGATCTCTCCAATTTAGAATCTTGGTGTTAGTCTTTTCTTTCCATGCTAAGTGTACAAGTTGTAGAACCAAGTCTCATTGCTTGGGCTATTAGGAATTTAAGACATTAATGATGAAACTATGTCCTTTTCTCAGTTTGGAGTCTTCAATTCTAGTCCATATGCCTATGTTGATGTAAGAACATCATTTCTCAAGTCTAAGTTTTTGCTTCCATGTCTAGTGTACGTTTCTTGTATTATGAAATATTTGTTATCAAGGTGCAAGTTTGGCATCTTGAGCCTTGTTTGGGTTGCCAAACCTTGTTAGATTGTTCTTGTAGGTTTTACTCTCCCAATCTACCTTGTTAGTACCCTACTATTGGCAATATATTTTATTTTTCATTAGTGACAACACTTACTTGATTCTAAATGATTATCGAGTTGATCACTTAGTCTATAGTGTATACCAAGAATTCAGTGGTTACCTTGTAGGTTCATCACTGATGTAGTTCATATCGAGTATTCCTAAAGCTACCTAGTGAGTGTACAGTCAGGCAGTTCATACCGAGCATTCATGAAGCTACTGAGCGGGTGTGCAGCCTAGCAATATCTACTGAGCATACAGTGTTCATTGAGCTTCATATTGTTTATTGAGTGATGGAAGTCCAGTGTTTACCGAGTAATGAAAGTGTAGTGTTTACAGAGTGAAAGCAAGGTAAACGAAGGGTTCAGTTTTTACCGAGTGACACTATATCTACCAAGTCTCCAATGGTTACCGAGTTCCAAGCTACGTTGTGTGATTAGTATGGATTGAACTTCTACTTCTATCGAGTGCATGACAATGCCAAGTAATGCAGTGGATACTGAGTATCAGAAGGTTACCAAGTCAGCTTGAAGAACCTGAGTTTTCTAGTGTTTGGTCAACTCAGTTATATTTTGTTCACTTGTGTTGTGGATGACCTTGAAATTTTAATTATTGGAATAGTATATATATGTAATGTATTATATCATTTATAGTGCAATGCATGAGAGTATCATGATAGACATGTAATGCTTTGAGAAGAATGAAAGCAAATCAGCAGCAGAGCAGAGTATTTAGCGAGGTCTACAAGGAGCAGTAAAAAATTAGCAACAAAGCAGAGTATTTAGCAAGGTCTACAAGGAGCAGTAAAGATTCATTAGTCACAAGAGGTGATCTATGCTTCAAGGATCTAATTAGAAACCAAGTTGTAAGTAGATCCACTATTTCATCCTAATAGGTGAATTAGTTTTGTAAATCCTTTAACAGGACAGACTTAACAGTCTTTGTATAAATCTCCTAACAGAGTGCATACTTCATTGTATGTTTATAAATCCTCTAACAAGGTGAACCTAGCAGTCCTTTGTGCTCCTAACAGGGCAGATCACCAGAAGTGGTCAATGTAAGCCTTAACAAGCTAACTTCATACTGCAGTAATGAAGTTTTGTGGGTATCATCCCCACCCCAATTTTACTTTCTATTTGGAAGGTTTTTGGGTTACCAAATCACTATGTACATGTGTTATAAACGTTTGTTCTCTCATATATGCATTAGATTAGATGAATGAATGGTGAATAGTATATATGGTTAAAGTGCTAAATCATTTAAAAGTTTTGAGCTTACTGGTTCACCCCTCCCCTCTCAATAACCTATCATATCTTGAATATTTCCAACAATTGGTATCAAAGCTTTTGTGGTTCTCAGGATAAAGTTTGAGAGCTTGAGCAAAGATCAATTACAATGGATATATTTAGACTTGACAAAGCTATTGAAAATGAAAAGCTAGATCTTGAAATGGCCATGGCTCAACTCAAAGAAGCAAAGGAGCATCTTTCTCAATCCTTGAAGAGAAGGAAGGAACTTGCAAGACAAATGAATGACCATCAATATGTTGAAGAAAATATTGAAGACCTTTTACCATCAAGCAATTCAAATGAAGCTAATGAGGCAATCAAGGAACTCTTAGCAAAGAATGGCTCTTTGCAAGAAGAAGTAAGAAAGCTTAAAAGAGAACAAGAAATCCAATCAATCAGGTTATGTGAAGTTTTGGAAAAGAGAAACAAGGAAAATGAAGACTTAGAGACAAGAAATAATCAATCCCTTTAGCATGAAGATCTTATATATCAACTATCTAATGCAAATGTAGAAATTATGAATCTGAGATCTAAAAATGAAAGCCTAAGAAATCATTTAATCACTAAAAGAAAAATCAATGAAAGCTTTCAAAGTGACTTGAGATCTAAGAAACAAATCAATGAAATTTTGGAAAATGACTTAATCACTGAAAGGCAAGTCAATGAAAGGATAATGAAATCTCAAGCAGACATGACTCAATTAAATCAACAGAGTGAGCAGAATCTTCATAGTGAAACCTCCAAACTAAATGCCCAAAGGAATCAAAGACCTACTTGCAATCATTGTGGTAAGTTAGGTCACATGTCAAACAAATTTTGGATCAATGAAAAAGGTAAATTCAATGGTAAATGCTACAACTGCAATCAGCATGGTCATAAAGCTAATGAATGCAAGGAGAAATCAAAATTTGAAGGAAATTGTCACAAATGCAAGAAGCATGGTCACAAGGCATTCCAATGTAGATCAAAATCATTCAATCTCGTTGAACAACTTGTTAAAGCAATATTTGGATGGGACTACAATACCTAGTGCAGATGTCATTACTGTGGAGAATATGGACATATTGGTATAAACTGTGCAAGACATCACCTAAGGAAGAAGGACACTACTATAAGATGCTATACATGCATAGAACTTGATCATATAGCTATAAACTGCATGAACATAGGAAGAGTTGAAGATGGAAAGAAAGCTAAATTTCATAACATTTAGAAGCAGATGAGGCAATAATGGATTCCTAAATCTACCAAGCAAGATAGTTCAAATGATGGCAATGTCACTCAAGAAGTGGGTGACTCCACCATCTCCAGCTAAGATCCATAAACAAAGATATGGAACTACATCTTCTAGTGATATCGCAAGAAATTCCAAAATAAAAGAAAGAAAAATGATCAAATCAGTATTCCATATACACAAGGATCAAAGAAATTGTATCTTTCGCCGAGTTGCATCTACCGAGGAAAGTTGGTTGAAGACATTGCCGAGCTAGGTTGGGAGCAACAAAAGTTTTATTCGATCGCCAAGTTGTAAGCTTCTACTGAGCAAGTGAATGATAGCCTATCAAACACTATGTCATATCATCTACCTTTGTACCAAGCATTTATGGAAAAAAATTTGTCAAAAGGGCAGAATTTGATTTCATTCTTCACCATTATTACAGAGCTAAGAAATTTCTAGCAAATTCCAAGCGATTTCAAGCGAAGAATTTGTTCAAAATTTTCTTACACCTACCAAATAGTGATGGCATCTGGGAGTAGCAACAACACCAAGGAAAAAAGAGGTTCAAAAATGCTAGTTAAAGGTGTGGAGTGGAAGGTGCTGAATTTCAAGCTAGTTCCAGCAATTGTAGAATCACTCGACCCCAATGGAGCTCAATCGAAAACTCCACCAAAGGTACTTCTCATAAACAAAATTTGTACACATTTCAAATTTTCTATTCAAGAGATTGGAAACCTAGAGATGGACATTTCCCTGGGAGAAATGAGTGTTGATGGCTCTTTGTAACCCGAGCATAAGCATCTAGAGACCAAAGGGTTAACCCATATCTCACATATGCAAAGAAGTTTCTAAATTAAGTGGATCAGGTACATACTTAGTTGTGGTCACAATGGGCAACTATGGTTAGAGCAGCCAGTGTTAATCACCAAGAAGATGATTCATAAGATTACCGATCTCCCCATGCTAAGTAAAGCAAAAACTACCAAAACCCTAGGTTGGAAGGAGTTACAGAAGAAAACCCTAGCTGAATGGGATGGTAGAGATTTCAAGGTCAGCACTATATTTGATGTTGAATTAAGGTTTGGCATTCACATCATTACCCACAAATAGCTCCAGTCATTTGAACAGCGTGCCTTGTGAGGCTATTGATTTGGCATCAAAATTGTGAAGAAAAATCTTGAATTTGACCTATCAGAATTGTTGTTGAAAAAATTGAACAAGAATATGGAAACCATAAAGACTTCAAAGAATAATCCTTGCAAATTTGGTTCCCTATTAATTTGTTTATTTTTCTATATTCAAAAATTCTTTCCATCAAAGGGCTCAGTTGTATGGAGAAAGGCTATTCCAATTTTATATCAGATTAATGAGTTTATTGCTGACATGGGTGAAAACTTTGAGAAAGTTATGGATAATTATTTTGAAGATTTCAAGGAAAGAATGAATAATAGGTTTTGAATTACACCAAAACTAGTTGAAGATTACAAATATGATGTATGCTTCATGGTTGACTATGATAGATTATACATTCAGGTAGTCAGACCTCAAGTTACATGGGTGAAACCTCTTCCTTATGAGGTGAATATTGATGAAGCCAGGGACATTATTGAAGCACTGGTAAATGAGCCTATAGATATTAAGCTTCCTACCTTTGGAACTTATGATGAAGCCAAGATTAGAATTGAGCTTGAAATCAAGCTACCCTAGGCTATAAGAAAAGGCAAGAGAAAGATGCCACAGTTTAAAACTGCAAACGGCCCTCTTATGCTTACTGAAGGAAAAGGTGAGGATGAAGAAGAAGAAGAAGAAGAAGAAGGTGAAGAACTTGAATCTAAAAAAGAAGAGGAACCACCAAAGAAGAAAGGGAAGGTGATTATCACCAAACCTAAGAAGCAACCTACTGTAATATTCTCTAGAAGAACTAGAAAAGGCAAGTAGGAAACTATACTTGTCAGGCCTCCACTCACATTTGAGGAAAGGCTAAAACAATTGGAACAGGGAGTTGGCATCACAAATTTCAAGGCATTGAAATTTGAAACAAGGATTGATGCAGAGAAAATGCAAATTGAGGAACTGGTACTCAATAAGATGGAAAAATGGAAATACTCCCCAGACCAGCTTGCCCCTCAAAACTCCAAAGAGCTGTTCGAGAGATTGTGACCAAGATGGGAGTTAACCAGCCAAACGGCTAAGGACATATATGAGCAATCCCTGAAGAATCTTCTACCGAGTCTTACTAAAGCAAAAATAAAGGTAGCAATGAAGAAAAATAAAGGAAAAATGATGATTAGATTTTACACATGTTTGATTTTAATTAAGGAAATTGAACATGTTGTAAGAGATGCAACAAACATGTCGAAGAACATCTATCATCTACAAAATCCTAGTGATGATCCTATTGAAATCAAGGATGATGATAGCAGTGACAATGATGATTTTGATAGCACTCCATCCATCACAGTTACTCTAGGAGAGCTGCATGCACTAATGGAAGAAAAAGAGGAAGAAGACAAGGAGGAAGAAGCACTTGAGGAAGAAAAAGATGAAAAAGATCTAGTAAAAATTGTAGCAGAAGTTATTGCATCCCTTCCTCACTTTCCACCAAAGACAGTTAAATCTACTATGGAGACATCTTCTATAAGTGAAATTTTGAGCACAATAGTAACTACCATAGCTCAATCTTCACCAGCCACCTCCCAGCTCTAGGTATCTAAAATAGATGTGCCAAGCACTTAATCTACCAAGTTGTTTGTCATTTCTTCAGCTACTAAGTCAGCCTCCTTAGCTCCTTCACCATCAGTGAGTGTAACAGTAAGTTCTACAATTTTTTCTCCATCAATTCTAATAAATTCTACAGTTTTGTTCTAATCAGCATTATCTGTATCCACTTGGACTCCAATTAGTTGAAATACTAATATGGGTACTCTACCGAGTGTGATACCATTTTTGGGAAGTGTTTCAATTTTTTATCCGATTAGTACTTCTGTTGGTATTCAATCCTTGAATCCTATCCTATTTTTCACTATTAGACATTCTATCTCCACTATTGTGTCTATTCCTAAGGTCAAACCAATCATCACAGAAGTCAAACAAAAGCATCCACTAAAACTTCTAATCACTAGAAAGGAAATTGGAGAAGAAATTAACTTAGATAGAGAAATAGTGATTCCAAAGATTGACAATGACAATGCTACCATTGAAGAGATGAGGTTAGGCAGTCAAATCATAGAGATGAAAGCTACGTAGAAATAGTTAAGATTAGAAAGGGATAAGGAATATAGAATAATTGAGAATGCCAAGGATATAATTATAGATGCTATAGGTGTTGAAGTAGATTCTACTCAACACATTTTGATTTAGTTAGAAGATACAGTATAGAAATTTAATGAAGATTCTTCTAGAGAAGAGAAACTAATTTAAAAAGCTGTAAGGAAAATTGATAATAAGATGCTAGAGCATACTGATCAAAATATAGCAATCAAGCAAGTTGAATTGTCAACATTTTTGGGTAATTTTGAAAATTCTTTTAATAATACAACATCACTTTTTGCCAAACTTTGTGATGTTTCTGCTTTTACTAAAGAAATAAAGGATAAGCTAAATAAGATTGACATTGATATGCAATCAAGTGCATCCAAGTTAATGGTGGACTCCTCCTCCACAACTTCCCATCACACCAAAATTAGATATTTGGTAGATGTACAGGCAGAACTATTGAGAGAGGAAGCAAGGATCTAGTCTGCACTCATAGACATCCAAAACATGATCCTTCCTATCATAGACACAATGCAGAAAAATATTGCTCATTGCAAAACATTGTTCCAAGATCAAAACTTCTCAGTGGCTAATCACATGATCCAATTATCAATAGAAGTTCAAATTGCTCTCTCCACCTATAAAATTTTGTAGCAAATTTGGGATAATACTTTTCCCACCATCCTTAAGGTAAATCAAGATTTTCTATCTCACTTTAGTGTAGTCATATAAACTATATATGTAGTTCTTTGACATTATTGTCAAAAAGGGGGAGAGATTCTACATAATAAGTGAGGAGAGTTATCACTATAAGTGAAAGGGGGAGTTAGCACTCAATAGAGTTAGCATGTGTACATAAGTATCTTTATATATACATTATAAGTCATCAAGAAGATATATAGAAATGTATATGTAGCAGTTCTACAAAGATCAATTTTGAAAAACCAAAATTCATTGAGTCAAGTTATGTACATATGTTTTGGCTTATAAGTGTTTTGTCACTAATGCCAAAGGGGGAGGTTTTTGGCATTATATTGTATTTGTCATTAGTGACAAGACTTACTCAATTCTTAATGATTATCAAGTTCATCACTCATTCTATAGTGTATACCAAGCATTCAGTGGTTGCCTTGTAGGTTCATCACTTAAGCAGTTCATACCGAGCATTCCTGAAGCTACCTAGTGAGTGTGCAATCAAGCAGTTCATACCGAGCATTCATGAAGCTATTGAGTGGGTGTGCATCCCAGCAATATCTACCAAGCATATAGTGTTCACTAAGCTTCATAGTGTTTACTGAGTGATGGAAGTCCAGTGGTTGTCGAGTAATGAAAGTGTAGTGTTTATCGAGTGAAAGCAAGGTAAATGAAGGATTCAGTTTTTATCGAGTGACACTATATCTACCGAGTCTTCAATGGTTACCAAGTTCCAAGCTATGTTATGTAATTAGTATGGACCAAGCTTCTACTTCTACTAAGTGCATGAAAATGCCAAGTAATGTAGTGGATGCTGAGTATTAGAAGGTTACCAAGTCAGCTTGAAGAACTCGAGTTTTCTACTATTTGGCTGACTCACTCATATTTTGTTCACTTGTGTTATGGCTGACCTTGCAATTATAATTATTGGAATGGTATATATATGTAATGCATTATATCATTTATAGTGTAATGAATGAGAGTATCAAGATAGGCATGTAATTCTTTGAGAAGAATGAAAGCGAATCAACAATAGACTAGAGTATTCAACAAGGTCTACAGGGAGCAGTAAAGATTCATCAGTCACAAGAGGTGATCTATACTTCAAGGATATAATTATCAATCAAGTTGTAAGTAGATCCACTATTTCATCCTAATAGGTGAATCAATTTTGTAAATCCTTTAATAGGGTAGACTTAACAGTCTTTGTATAAATCTCCTAACAGAGTGCATACTTCATTGTATGTTTATAAATCCTCTAAAAAGGTGAACCTAGCAGTCCTTTGTGCTCCTATAGGGAAAATCACCAGAAGTGGTCAATGTAAGCCTTAACAAGCTAACTTCATACTACAGTAATGAAGTTTTGGGGTATCATCCCTACCCCAGTTTTACTTTCTATTTGGAAGGTTTCTGGGTTACCAAATCACTATGTACATGTGTTATAAATGTTTGTTCTCTCATATATGCATTAGATTAGATGAATGAATGGTGAATAGTATATATGGTTAAACTGCTAAATTATTTAAAAGTTTTGAGGTTACTGGTTCACCCCTCCCATCTTAATAACCTATCATATCTTGAATATTTCCAACACCTACCATTTGCATCATACCCAATCTTCAGATCTATCTTTGTAAAATACTTAGGTCCACTCAAATAGACCATAATATCATCCATCCTTGGCAATGGAAGTATATACTTGAATTTGATCTTTTTGATAGTGCAAGAATCAGTGCACATGATCCATTCTCCATTATTCTTTGGTGCTAGTACAAATGGTACAACACATGGACTCAAACTCTCTCTAATCAACCCCTTCTACAAAAACTCTTGAAATTGTCTATTCAACTATTCACTTTCTATTGGTATCATTCTATGAACTACCTTGTTTGGAAAACTAGCTCCTAGAACCAAATCTATCTACTGACTAATCTTCCTCCTTGAGGGAAATCAATCAAGTGCATTATCTGATACAATATCAAAAAAATATCCCAATGTATCTACAACTTCTATAGGCTCCTCCTTTACTTCTTCTTTACTATCATTTAGAAATATAGAAAAACATATATGCTCATGCTTCATACCTTTGAGAAACACATTTCCAACAACAAACATATTCTAGAAGCACTATATACCTTTTCTTCTTTATCCTTCAATGGCTTCAAGTAATGTTTCACTCTATCATTGGTTAGAGAGTAGGTATTTTCTCCCCCGTCATGTACAACATGCCTATCAAACTCCCATGGCCTACCTAGTAGCATATTACATATGTCCATAAGTTTGATATCACATAGTACCTCATCCTAGTAGCTTCTAAACTTGAACTTCACTTAGCACTAATCATTGACCATGACCCTATGGTCATATTGCACCTAATAGTTATGGTATGAATGTGGGTGTTTCTATCTCTTTAGCTTAAACTTGGTGATCATCATTTTTGGCACCAAATTGTTAATACTTCCAACATCAATGATCACATCGCAACATTTATCTTCAAATCTGCACCTAGTGCAATACAAGCTCCTTCTTTCATCAGGCTCATTCTCACCACTCTACAGGACTCTTCTATTAACTAGGACTTCTCCACTTTCACCATCTTTAGAATGTCATGATCTAGCATCTTCATCAACATGTGCAACTCTAGCCTAGCCTTTGGTTCTTTGATCTATCCTTCTTTGGCACTAGGTACACTCAAACACTTTATGCCCTTCTTCTTTGCAATGAAAAAAGTTCCCACGAAAGCCTCCTCTTCTAGATCCTTGTCCTCCACCTCTTCCTCTCCAATATCTATTGTTCTAGTCATGAAAATTATTGGAATTATTTCCCCTCTAATTTTGACTACTACTTCCAGCCTCATCCTTGTTCTTTTGGTCATAATTATGGCCACCATAATGTTGTGATGCAGAGCCTAATCAAACTAAGAGATTATTTCAGCTTGATTTCCCTCTATATCAAGGTTTGGGGGTAGTTCCCCCAAGATAGTGTCAAGGGGCAGTGCCCCCAATACAAGGTCAAGGAGTAGTGCCCCTGCGAGGTCCTAGGGCAACACCCTTGTGGGGTCCTGATAATGTTATATTGTAAAAGGCATTGGCTACTATTTTTCTATTATTCTAGCCCTAATATGTAAGTGGAAAAAATTTTGTATAAAAAGGCTTATGGTTAGGGATTTTCATAATGTGTGATGTGAGAATTGGTTCTTGTAATAGTTTTGAACTGTAATGGATTACAGATTGTGATCAAGTTGTAAGCACTTGATCATAATAATATTGGACTTGTTATTGGTGGACATAGCCCAGGGATTGGGTGACCCACTTTAAATCTTGGTGTCTTGTGTTCTCTTATGTGTGATCTATTATTTTCTAATATTTGTTATATTTTTATGTAAATATTATTTCTATCTAAGGTTAATCCTAACAAGTGGTATCAAAGCCAGACAGTCATTATTTTTCACTTTATTTTCAGCCAGACCATCATCAATTTTTCATCTTGGCAATCCTCTACAGCAAGGTCTCATGGTTGAGTGGGAGTGATGGTAGATGAGGGAAAGCTAAGGGTTGGAAGGTTTAATGGGCAGAAATTTTAGTTATGGAAGATGTAAATGGAGGACGATCTCTATTAGAAGGATTTATGGAAGCCATTGGGAGGAAAAACTACAAACTAGAGAACTATGACAAAAGAGGACTAGGAGATTTTAGATAGGAAGGCACTTGGAAGTAATTGATTATGCCTAGAACCATCGGTGACATTTAATATTACAAAAGTGAGGACAATGGAAGATTTTATGGAAAACCTAGAAAAATTGTATGAAAAGCCCTCCACTTCAAATAAGCTATTTCTCATAAAGCATTTATTTAATATGAAAATGGTAGAAAGTGGATCTATTGCAGATCATTTAAATGAGTTTAATACTATTAATACTTAGTTATCTTCTATGGGTATTCATTTTGATGAAGAAATTAGGGCTTTCTTGATTTTGTGTTCCTTTCCTAGAAGATATAATGGCTTGGTATTGGCTGTGAGTAATTTTTTTTTCTAGCATCTAACACCTTAAAATGTGATGATGTGATCATTGTTATCTTGAGTGAGTAAACTCATAATAAATCCTCAAGTGGATCTACATTAGGAAGTGCCTTGAATGCACAAAGCAAAGGAAGAACAATTGAGAGAGGAATAATTTTAGAAATCGTGGGACAAAGGCGAAGAGGTCTCAATCTAGAGGACCGAGAGATTAATGGTACTATGATAAAATAGGGTATAAGAAGAAAGATTTTTGGACTTGAGAGAACAATAAAGGAGATAAACCAGAAGGGAACAAGGATGAAAATGTTGTAACAAATCCAAAGAGGATACTTTGCTTCTATCTTTAGAAAGTGTTGATGATTCATGGGTTTTAGATTCTGGTGCATGCACATACAAAGCTTATAGCTCGTGCATACAAATGTATGGGGACCAACTCATTTATCTTCCCTTGGTGGCTATCATTATTATGTTATATTTATTGATGATTTAACTAGAAAATTATGGGTTTATTTCCTTAGACAAAAATCTAATGTATTTCAAACTTTTAAGAAATTCAAATGCTTGGTTGAAAATGAGACTGGAAACAAATTAAAATGTCTTAGATTTGATAATGGTGGTAAGTATTATAGTGAAGAATTTGAAGATTATTTCTCCACTAATGGTATTCATATATAGAAAATTGTTCCAAGGAATCCACAAGAAAATGGAGTGGTTGAATGCATGAACAAGACTATAATGGAGCATGCAAGAAGTAGGAGGTTGCATGCAGGGTTACCCTTAAACATGTGGGTGAAGGCTATCAATACTATGCTATATTTGATTAATATAGGTCCCTCTACTCCTTTGGGTTTTTTTATTCTAGAGAAATGATGGACTGATAAGAAAGTGAGTTATTCTTTTCTCAAAACAGTCAGTTGTGAAGCATTTTCTTATATAGATTCTTAAAATAGAACCAAACTGGAAGCTAAGTTAAAGAAATGTGTATCTGTTGGATATGGCATTGATGAATTTGGTTATAGGCTTTGGGATTTTGCAAATCATAAAATTGTAAGAAGTAGGGATGTCATATTCAATGAGAAAGTATTGTACAAAGATCTATTAGAACACCATGAGAAGAAAGAAGATGACTATGTAGTGTTGGATGATACTCCAAAAGACGATGTTCTAGCAATTTCTCATGATGTGCAACAACTAAAACAAAAAATACCACACACCCTAGTGAATGTTAGAAAGTCAACAATGCCAAGTAGACCTCCAAAAAGATTTTCTCCTTCCTTATACTCTATATTACTTATTGATGTTGCTGAACCTAAATGTTATTATGAAGCTCTGCATGTGGATACAAAGATTCACTGGGAATCTACAATGAAAGAATAAATGGACTCTTCACACACACTTCAACATATTCATTACTTGTGGAATCATCTTGGGATAAACATGGAGTCATTTATCCAAGACACCCGACAATGTGACCTTTTGCCTTCTATTTAGAAGGATTTTTCCTATGTGCTCTTAGGATGAGATGCAGGCAACCAGGCCTTTCTAGAATGAACGATTTATGCAAAATATGAGTGTGCAAATAATCTATATGAAATGCAATATATTCTATTGAACAATAAAATAAATCAAAAGAGATGTATCAATTATTTAATCTAAATGATAATTGAAAGTCATAGCAGTGTAAAAGCCTAGAAAGCAAGTGAGTACTCAATTCTATAGCAATTCAATAGCATCAAAATCCAACCTCTGTAATGAGGGATTGAGAACCCCTTAAATAGACTCTAGGAATGGATCATCGGTCAAGGTCAACCTTGATGAATAGTTAAGATTGGATAGAAGATTCAGTTAAGATGGAAACTTCCTTGTGTAGGTGAAGTTAACTATTTCAGATCTGAGTGTGATAAGTAGTTAATTGAACTTTTCATAAGTGTGAGAGCAAGTTAACTAGATTGCTTCCAATTTTGAGAGGTAGTTCACTCAAAATTTCCATTTTAGAACTAAAGAGAGGATTTTAAAGATATTATTTAATTTAATAACTAAGATATGACCTCATAAATGACTTTTCCATTTAATTGAATAATCACATTCAGTTAATTAAAGTGGGAATAATTATTAAATTAAACATTTTTAATCCCTTAGTACATTAGTCTTAGGATATAATTTAATTTAATTAAAGTATAGACACTTTGGATTAAATTAAATCTCAATCAAATAGGTTTAATGTGACTAATACGAGTCAATACTTAGGAATTAAGAAAATGTCCTAATTAACGTAGATTTAGGGTTTTTTGCATTTGACAATTAGGTCAAGTAGCAAAAATTAGAACTAGAATTGCCTAGTGACATAGGACTTTAGAATTAATTAGAATAGAATAGAATTGGTGATCATCGGAATGAGCCAATTTTGGGGTATTACATTTTGCCACTCTTTGAATGAATGTGCAAGTAGCACATTCAATTCAAAGAAAATTGGAAAGCATAATGCGAAGATCAAGAAATGAGATTGGTTTTGAAATTGATGACACAGAGGCCAATTAATAAGCTTTTAAAGATTATTTCCAAAATTAGAATTTAATCCTAAGGAATCCAAGTAGAACACCTAGACCTAAATTGATAAGCATTTAAAAGGTTTTCTTCAAAATGAACCCTAACCTTTAAGGATCCAGATAGAACACCTAGATAACTAAATAAATAAGATTTTAAGGATTATCTCTAGAATGGAGCTTAACCCTAAGGAATCCAAATAGAACACCTAGATACCTAAGATTGATAAGCTTTTAAGGATTGTCTCTAGAATGAAACTTAACCCTAAGGAATCCAAATCAAACACGTAGATACCTAAGATTGATAAGTTTTTAAGTATTGTCTCTAGAATAGAGCTTAACCCTAAGGAATCCAGATAGAACACCTAGATACCTGAGCATAAAAGATGACATGATCAAATCATGATTTATAGAAAAATCCCTAGAACAAGGCTTGATCCTCAAGACTTAGGATTTAGATTGCCTTGATACCTGTCTATCGAACTCTAATAAGACTATTATAAGATATGATCAACGAAATGAAAAGATGAGATAGATGAAAAATGATGCTAGATATAGGGGAACAAGATGCCCCTATTGATGAAATGTCCCTAGCAATGAGGACATAAGATGGGAACAAGATGCCCTAAGCAATGAAGATGTAGATTGAGTCAAAATTTAGATTCAATGATGTAATCATCCTGCCCCCTTAGGAGTGAAATCAAAAGATGACACACCAAAAATGTGAAATAAAGCAGTATGTTTGAAGAGATGGAAGAATTGAAGAATTGACAAAATATAGAAGAGAAAAGAATGATCAGAAGAAATTTTGGAGTCACTTTGGCATGATTTTGAGGTCCTAAAGACCAAGTTTGACCAAAAGTTGACCAAGTTTGACCATAGTTGAGTTTTCCCAAAAAAATTTGGAAAATTTGAAGAAATTTTGAGTTGAAAAGGTTCCAAGATTCTCAAAGTATCAAAAAAATTTGGACTACACAAGCGTTTGATCACATCGGTCCCAAAATTTTAAAATGCATTTTTGAGCTACTTAAGTGTGTCAGATTTCAAATTTGATCCCAAAAATGGATTTAGAATGGTCAAAGTAGCCAAGAGGTTGATTAATTGATCATTTGTGCAGTTTTGAAGAAACATGATAATTTGAAGAAGCCAACAATTCCTCATCATGAAGGATGGAAGTAGATTTGCAATTGAATCATATGCTTGTGCAAGTGAAATATGCAATGCAACCCTATGCTAGATGTAACCCTAGGTTTGGTTACCAAGCTTCGAAAATTATCATCACTGAGCATATAGCCAAAGCCCTAGATGTCATTCAATTCTCACTAACATTACAATCATGAGAATATGAATAGGACATCTGCTTTAGTTTTGTCAGGATGAAATGTAAGCATTCGAGGCAAAAGAGGCCAGAATGACCAAAACATTTGTCCCTTTTAATGTAGAAAGTTAACATAAAAATCAAAATATAAATGTTAGGATGACCATAATGTTGCTTACATTGCAGACACACCAAACACATGGGAGATCCCTCTTATTTCTAAGTAATCAGTGAGTATTCTATTCACAACAACCCTTGTTTTTGTAAACTAAGATAGAAGTATGTTGGATATACTCGCAATGACCCATATGTTCACTTAATAGGATGAGTATTAGTATGTGATATAGCATGAAGAGTTCACTCCAATAGACAGGGAGAAGAACCAATTTTATTGATGTATCCATATAAAAGGAGTCGAGGTACACGTAGCCATGAAATATGAGATGGAGGCTCTTATAGTGGATGCCCCTTTTATACGAATATGTCAACTTATTGGAACTAAACCGCAAATAAAACATAAAGAAAAGATCATGCCCCCAGTCATTACTTCTCTAGTCAAAAATGACATCATCAAGTTATTGTAGGAGGCATGATGAAAGCAAAAGAAAAAAAAACAAGGAAAATTGCTCGGCATATGTAAACAAGTATGTCATTTTGAGTTCAATGTCTTTGGGATTGATGTCAAGTGTCAATGTCTAGAATATAGATGAAAGGAATATCTTTACTAGGGTGACAAGAGTAGGTAGACATAGTTGGAATGACTAGTGAATAAGGTCAAAAGAGGAATCTTCAAGATGAAGAACCTAAAGAGGACTGAGCGATAGTAGACAGACACAGTTAGAACAACTAGTGACTGATGCAAGAGAGATTTTCCATAAAGGAATCTAGAACCATGACACGGGCAATAATAGGTAGATGTAGTTGAGAACAACTTGTGACTATTGCAAAAGAAATTCTATGAGGAGAATCTCAATGAGTGACACTGGCGATAGTAGGAAAACACAACCACAATGATTCGTGATTGTCGCAAAAGAGACTCTATAAAGAGAATCTCGACAAGAGTGACACTAGCAATAGTAGGTAGATACAACCAGAATGAGTGGTTACTATGGTGAAAGATATTCTATGAGGAGAATCTCAAAAGGAGTGACACTAGCAATAGTAGCTAGACATAGCCAGAATGACTGGTGACTATCATGAAAGAGATTCTATGACACTAGAAAGTAGTTCCCCTAAGCCATGGCAAGACTCAATCCATGGATACATGATTAGAAAGTAGGAAAAGCAGTAAAGAAATTGTATAGAGAGCTAGAAGATGTGTTGTGGGATGAAGCATTGGGAACAAGAGGCACTTGTTTGTTAGGTTTTCACGTTCTTGGCAGGGCTTTTTTTTTGCTACTATGATGCCTATTTCCAAGTTTTCACCAATGGCACTTTTCTTGTTTCTCAACTTTTTTGTACTTTTCTATTTCTCTTTTTTTATTTTTTTGTATTTTTTTGGTATTACCAAGGCACCTATTGCTAGGTTTTCAACAAGGTGATGATTTTTTTAGGAATTTTTGCAATTTTCATATTTTTCCATGATATTTTCAAATTTTTAGAACTTTTTTAGAGATTACTAGCTCTTAAGAAGGATTGTCTTTATTTTGTTCCAGTGTCTAGCAAGGTGTAGGATGAGATGCAGTAGAAAGCTAGTGGACAAGTCGAGATGGATAGACAAGGAGTATGAAGCAGTGAATGTTACCCTCAAGGAAAGACTTCAAAAGATTACCCAAGCTAGGCAAAAAGATATAACAATATAAACTCATGGTGTAATGAAGGGTGGCACGTAAGTAATCTAAGAAAATGACCATGTCAAGAGATCACTAAGAACTGAGTTTTCTTCTTTCTTTTGTTGATCAAGATGAAGACGTTAACTAAATATAATAGCAAATTTTTTTATGGAGGTTATGAGTGAATGACTTTGGGAATGAGGACATATGAAGGATAAGCAAGATCATGATAGGACATGGACAGAAGAACTATGCATGACAGTTTCTTACTAGGTTTTCATCATGGTATTTATCCAAGGTGCCACAAGAAGTGGTTTTCACCATAGGATGGATTTATTTTTCTTCACTTTTGCTACCTCGATGCCTATTTCCAAGTTTTCACTGAGACACATTTTTTTCGTTTTTTCTTTTTTTCTCTTTTTTGGATTTTTAGAATTTTTGGAAATAATGCAAGCATTTTTCAATTTGAATAATGCTTCTATTGGAATGAGAAATTATTATAATCCAAGATCATAGAAAGGTATGCTCAAAGATGTTAATAGGGTAATGTAAGGGAGATAGTACAAAAGATATATGGAGGATAAGGTTTTAGGTTATGGATGAGATAAAAGAGATGGAAGGATAAAAGGTGGGGTGGATAGGGTATTGAAAGGGATGTGTAAGGGTAGAAGAAAAAGTGGGCAAGATCAACATTGACACACACCTTGAAGGGTACTGGAATGTTGGAGGAAATACAGATGAAATAGTTTGAGGTTTAGATGTACAAGGTGGTAGAACAATTTTGGAGGAATATGGAGTGGAAGGCTTCAAAATCTTATGAGGAAGCTGTTTGGAAGAAGATGAATTGAAAGCCTTAGGAAACTAGAATGTCAACTTTGATTTCTTTTTAATATTCAAGTCTTTCAAGAGAGGCTTGGGAATCCATATGGATTTAGAGTTTTCTTCACCTTTGAATTCTTTAGAGACTATTTATTCAATGATGGATTTAGGAACCCATATTTTCTTCAATTTTGTTCTTTTGCTAGTGGACCTTTGTGGTCTCTTGAATAGTTATATTTTTTGATTCACATATCATTCAGAGGAGACATGGTGATCATTTGTAAATGGATTCTCATGTTTTATTTTAGATGGAAAGCTTTATGTGAAGGACTCAAGGATTTGTGCCTTTTTTTATCTTGAGGTAGGAACATAAGGTCCCAAAATAGATGGAAGGTTTGAAGGCTTTAGCTTAGATGGATAAGGACCAAGAATAGATTTAGACGATACAAATGGATAGTGGATAAGGATATCAACAACCTTATAGTGAGTAAACTGACCTAGGCTATTAATAAACTCATGAATAACTTTAATAGGAGCAACACCTTTGATAGGAGAACTTAAAGCTTGAGTATAATTTTTAAGTAGATGTGGAGAAGTAGAAAAAGATGGGATACTTTGATCTTGACAAGGATTTTTGGATAGTATGGGAAAAGAATTTTTCTCATCATTTTTAGTAATATCATTAGGGATGGTGGAAAGAATATCATGATCTTGCCTAGTAGAGAGGCATGATATGGGAGATGAGGACTATGTGGCTCTTGAGATGGAGGTATGACATCTTGAGGGATATGAGAGAGTTCTTGATCTTGATTTTTATATTTTTTTAAATCCTCTTGACATGGATCCATTTCTAATGACAAGGTAGAATTTGGAGTCTACATGTTAGGCTCTTGAAGAGATAGTGAAGGGCTAGTTGTAGTGGGGATAATAGGAGTACCAACACAAGAAGGTTTTGGATCTTTAGTTTGAGTAGTATGGGACAGGTTTGCAGCTAAGTCAAGATTAATTTGGGTATCTTCTAGAGGCCTCCCTTGAGGGTACACGTAGTTGACAAGGTGAGTAGCAAGTTCTTTGTTTGGTAAATATGTGTTAGAAAGATTGGGCACTATAGAAGGTGGTTGTATGTTGGAAGAGTTAAGTGTCATATTTAAACAACTACTAGACTTGGTTTCATGATTTTGATCCTTCTTGAGAGTATTATATCTAGTGGATGAGAGCTGAGATTTTTGAATTATGTCTTTGTCAAAGAGATATTAGATCTTGTTTTTTAGCTCCTTACAATGTGAAGTTTTATGTAATTTATGTCTATGATAGGCATGATAGTTACTCATAAAGGAAACTCTCACCAAAGTGACCTTAGCTAACACAATGAGTTTCTTTTGAAGGAGTTCTTCCAAAGTTGATTCATAAGATTTTCCCAAAGTGGTGAAATCACACTTTGGTTTAGGTTCCCAAGGTTTTTCTTCAAAGATATTTCTAGATTTCTTGAGTGTTTATGGATTTTTTTGGGATGACTTGGACTCAAAATTATAGGAAGGTAAATAATCTCACAGGGAGAATTTGTTCGATGATATGTCATTTTCTTCCTTCATTCTTTGAAGTTGAACACTCGTTGATTGGATTTGTTGCTTCATGTTTGCAATAAGTATCTCTTCTTCCTCACTAGGAATATTGGATTTAGCACATTTTTTGTTAGCCATTATGATGTCCTAAGTTTATGTGAAGCAAAAAAAACTCTCTTCCACCCTTAGTTGCAATAGTCACAGGTAGAATTTTTTTGACAAGTTTAGACTAAGACCACACTTAAAGCATTGTCTTAAAGTAGGTGTAAGTGATAGCAAGGGTGATGTTTTCCAAGGTGTGAATATTTAGTGGCTAGAACAACCAAGAGATTGACTATCATGACACAGAGTATAATGAACACTAGAAGATAGGAACAAGACAATGAAAGATGAGACTAGTTAAAGTATAGACTACAAGTCATCAGGTAAGCAAGATTTCACTATTTGGGACTATTTACAGACAGAGAAGAGGTAACATGATGCAAGAAGTAGACTAGATGTAGATCATAGGTTGTTCAAACAAGGTAATTTGACAATTTTAACTCAAGTTCTTGTGTGAAAATCCTCTAGGAGGCGCGCAAGAAAGCTCACAAGTAGGGACAAAATCTCAGAACAAAACTAGAACTCACACAAGGATGTGTTCTAGGCTGCATGAAGAAATGACAAGCTTGACAATAGGCAACCAGCAAGATCTCACATGGAGCTATGCAAGTTCTCACACAAATATTTGGACAAACCCATGTGAAGATATGACTGCTCATGTGAAATGTTGTAAAACTATGTGCAAAATTTTGAGACTAGACAGAGAGTAGACTTGAATTTTCAAGAGATTTTGAT
The DNA here is from genome assembly GCA_028749045.1 of Cupressus sempervirens. Classification (NCBI taxonomy): domain Eukaryota; kingdom Viridiplantae; phylum Streptophyta; class Pinopsida; order Cupressales; family Cupressaceae; genus Cupressus; species Cupressus sempervirens. The sequence goes on from CM053787.1 coordinate 657,164,821, forward strand.
AGTTTTGGACTATTCCAGATAGATTGGAGGTTTGTTTAAAAAATAATAAACAAATTTCAAGATTGATTTCCAAATTTGTTAAAGTGCCATTTTGGTTTCAAACAAGATAGAGTGTTTTTAAAAGGACATGGGAAGCAACTAGTAGTCGAATACAATCCAACTGAGGGCAACACAAAACAAATGGACATGAGAGTCTTGAATTTTAGGTTGTTTAAGAAAGTTTGGACATGTTTAGGACTCAATAAAAAATAGGCTTTATCCCTAGAAATAGAAAATGGTAGAGAAGGCAAAACCTTTTTCCCATAACTTATGCGCATGCATGCACCACACACAGTAGTGTCACCCCCTAGAGGGTGCCCATATTTTTGGTGTATTCAAAGATCTCAATAACATATACACTAAGTGAACACCCTTGTGGCAAGGGTCAAGCATGTATACCACCTTCCAACACCCAGTAGCATGCCTATGGTGAGTTCTACAAGAGAGATTCTTCCCCTGCCTTGCACAAATATTATTCTTCCTTTTGAAGGTGAACTAGGTAGCTTTTAACTAAAAGGTTTTTACCAAGCTTAAATTCATATTAATCCCTAGTGGCTTTGCAACCAGAGTTGAGACTAGTAGCCCACATCAGCATCTAAGTGTGCATACACTTACTTAGCAAGACTGGGGTTGGAGCTGGCCAGTGCAACAAATAGAGGCTTTCCCTTGATATGCGATATTCAAGAATCAAGGGAAAGAAATTAATATGGCTTTAGAGTCTTTTTCTCTACAAAGTATCTTTATTATAGTGAGTTGGAATCTCTAGCTAAAGGAGTGTGCTCACTTGGGTTTTTTATGGAGGTTGGATCACTTCGGCAGGCCCTCTAAAGGATTGACTTGAACTAGTGGTTCAAACATAAGGATCAAAGTTTCTAATTTCCCTTAATGGGAAAGAGCATACTCCTCTACCTTAGTTTCTCACCCAAACACATAGAATATGTTAATTACTAACTTAGCTTAATTAATCCAGACTCATCCTTCCTAAAGATTTTGATCCCCTAAAAAGGAAACCATCATCTCATCATAGAAAATGACTAGCACTAGAGAACCACTAAGTTGTTTACCTCCCTCAGATGCCATCTTTTAGAAGCTTCTAGGTTTCTGATTAACCCTTGCTCATGACCTCCAAGTGGTGAATAACATAATCTCCTATTCTTCTATCTTGCACCCTACAAAGTTCACAAACCCTAATTAGACTATGTTTAGGAAGAAAGAAAAAGACACATTGTTTTAGTGGGTTTTGAGACTAGTCTTTGACAATTGTATCTTTGACAATGTCCTACAAACACACAGTTAGTTGATGTTTTAGGAAAGTTTGTATCAAGGAGTCTTCATCAAATGTCCTGCAGACAACTGTTAGGCTATTAAAATATGGAAAAATTGAAATAAAAATGCTTCATAGAAAAGATGTCAATAAAAAGTGATAAACAACATTTTGAAATATTGAATCTTAATTGTGTTGTTGTAAGATTTCATGCAAAATCTTGTTCAAGTTTGTGTGAAGTCTTTCACAGTCCTACACAAGAAAATGATGTGTCACACGAGAACTTGTGCAATAGGGCACTTTTCCATGTGAGAAAGCTTACAGAGACATGTGAAACCCTTAAATCTTCATGTAAAAATGAAATTTCTCGTGAGAAAACCTAGAAATTTGTACGGGAAAATACAACAGAATGATGAAAATGACATAAAATAAAATAGATGAGGCTAGAAAAATTATATTTCATGGCCCCACAGTTGGTGCCAGAAATGTATGCATGAATTTGTGGGCCTTTGAAGCTCACACACACTTCAACATAGCCATTACCTGCAGAATCATCCTAGAATAAACATGGAGTCATTTATCCAAGACACCTGACAGTGTGATAGATTGCCTTCAGCATCAAAATCCAACCTCTATAATGAGGGATTGAGAACTCCTTAAATAGAATACAAGAATGGATTAACAGTCAGGATCAACCTTGATGAACAGTTAAGATTAGACAGAAGATTCAATTAAGATGGAAACTTCCTTGTGCAGGTGAAGTTAACTATTTCAGATCTGAGTGTATAAAGTAGTTAACTAATTTTTTCATAAGTGTGAGAGCAAGTTAATTAGATTGCTTCCAATTTCAAGAGGTAGTTCACTCAGAGTTTCCATTTTAGAACTGAAGGGAGGATTTTAAAGATATTATTTAATTTAATATCTGAGATATGACCTCATAAATGCCTTTTCCATTTAATTGAATAATCACATTTAATTAATTAAAGTGGCCATAATTATTAAATTAAACATTTTTAATCCCTTAGTACATTAGTCTTAGGATATAATTTAATTTAATAAAAGTATAGACACTTTGAATTAAATTAAATCTCAATCAAATAGGTTTAATGTGACTAATACAAGTCAATACTTAGGAATCAAGAAAATGTCCTAATTAATGCAGATTTAGGGTTTTTTGTAGTTGACAGTTAGGTCAAGTAGCAAAAATTAGAACCAGAATTGCCTAGTGACATAGGACTTTAGAATTAATAAGAATAGAATAGAATTGGTGATCATGGAAATGAGCCAATTTTTGGGCATTACTCTCTTATGTGCGTCTATTATTTTTTAGTATTGATTATATTTAGTCTGACCGCAAGTTGGGTCGCAATTCTGCAGAAGTTAGATCCGCAGAATTGTACTTCTCAGAAATGGATACCCATTTCTAAAATTAAGCTTCGAGCACCCAAGCCTAATTTCAAAAATTAGGTACTTGATATTTAAACAAGGATCGGGTGCCTAAGGTGCTCAAATATCGGGCGCCCGATTACTTTAAAAAATTGGGTACCCGATTTCTTACAAATCAAGTACCCAATTTTTAAAAATTAGGTACCCAATTTGGAAAACTTTATTTAACCCCATTTTTTGGCATTTTTGAAGTCATTTTCATGACCTCAAAAATGGGAACCTGATTAGAGACGCATACGAGAGCCCAATTTTCAGCCCTACCGACCACCCCCTTGCTGCTAGTTTTCGATATACCAGGTAGTTTATTATGTTTTATACTATTTTAATTTTTTTTTTTCAATTTTCAATTTAATATGTATGTTAATTTATTGTATTTTTCATTTTTAATATACGTAAAATTGTAAATTTACATTCTTAACGAGTAGATGTTTAAATTTTTGTCTTTGTTAATTAAAATATAGTTTCGTAAATGTTTATTTAAAAAAATATTATTTTAGATGTTTTGAAATGTATTTAATTTATGTATTTATTACGATGTTTAATGATTAGATTACATGTAAATTCATTGTTTAAACATGTAATTTTACAAATAAATATAACCTCGACTTTGTTTCAATGATAACCTCAACCTAAATTCATTATTTAAACTATAATCTCGACCTAACCATATAGTTATGTACAATAAAACCCTAAACATATATAACTAAGTACTTAATCACATAATAGCCCGCCAAGCAATCCAAACAAAAAACTTCTAGTATTTAAAATGATTTTACTTAAATTGTATTGTACTTTGTTTCATGGATCGAAAATGGATGATGTAAACTATTTTATAAATGTCTATTCTTTCAGCCTTTCATACCCTGTGACATTTACAGTGGATGATTGTGCATTCCGAATTAATTTTCCAAGTGGTATTCAGAACAAATTTATATAAATTATTTAAATGGATTGAACTAAAGTAGTTAATATTCTTTCATGTGGATGTGTTATTTATTTTACTTTTAGTACTTATAATTATTAAAAAATAAAATATAAATGTGCTCATTAAGGAATGCAATCTCTTATGATTTTTATAAATGTAAATTATTGTATGTATGTTATTTCTTGCTTAGTAAAACTTTTGATTAGTTCTTTGGATCCCTTGATTGGGCGTCATTTAGGACTAACTATAATGTCAATTTGTATTGAATTTAACTCTAATCATAACCCTTACTATTATCTTAACCTTAACCTTAATCTTAATTTGCTAAAACCTACACTAGGTAATATATAAATAATTAAATAACTTTCCTATCTTACCTTGAGTACTAATTTTATAAATATCAAACCCAAAAATTGTAACCTTATTTATGATTTAAACTAAATTATCCTAGAGGAGCATCATATCTACATCTACATGTCATGTACATGTGAATCTAAAAACATTTGTACATATCTAATTATATCATTTTTTGCATAAGAAGGATTTAAAATTTTCATTATATATATTATCCATGCATATCATATCAAAAGAATCATATAGAGATATGTCATTTATAACATGTCCATCATAGATAATCAAGAAGGGTACATAGGTAAATTTGTATATATTTAACACTATATATTATAAGAAAAGAAAAACACCATTTATAGGAGCATCTCATGTACATAAACTAAAAAAATTACCGTGACACATGTAATGAGATCAAATAATATTTGTAAGATTCATCGCATATAAATTATCAACATGTATAGGGGTGATATAATCAAAATATCAAAAAAGGAGTGATATCAAAGCATTATATCTTAATATTTATAACTAAAATAAACTAACCCCTGGGTTAACCCTAAAGCAAATTGAATATATCAAACTAGATTGAAAGGTAACCCTGGCCCTTAACTAATTAATACTATACTTATAAACCAAATTGAATTAAACCATGATCATAAACCTAATTATATATCCCAACTTAACAGTAGAAACCTTGAATTTAACCTTAAATCCTTTTCCCAACCATTAACCAAATTGATTCGTTACCCTAAGATTGAACCAACTTAAACATTGACCTTAAGACTATACCAAATCACCCTAAACTAGAACTCAATAATATATTCAACACTTTAAAACAAAATTCAAACATAACTTTTTTGAATTAATTTTGGTTTTTAATCTAAAAGCTCTAACTATAATTCTATATCTAAAACCAAATTTAGCACTTTAAAACTTAATTCAATTTATTAACTCTTGTCCTAATTGAAACCTAAGCATGTTAACCTAATCAAACAGTACAAACCAAATTGAACCCTAATCCTAAAACTAATTAAACATTGATATCAAGGTCTCAAAATGATACATCATAAAAAAATTAGAAGAGACTTGAATGAATCAGGCATCTAATTAAGTAACCCTCCCTCACCATCAAGAGGTGGAAGTGTCCACATTAGTGTGACTAGGAGCCTGGACTACAACCTTGAATGCCTAAGAATATATCTAAAGAAGTGAATAACTTTTCTTTCCACTAGATGCCTAAACCTTTATATCCTAAGTGAGTATTCATAATGTAATATCTAATTAGGAGGGTATTGAAGCACACTACCACCCCAATCCCTAACAAGATAATTATGTTAGGGTGGACTAATTTCTATTTATCTTGGGTTGGAAGTGCCTAAAAGTGTTTTTGGAGACTGGAGATTCCCCTATTTGTTTCCTATTTTCCTGTATGGGTAGCCTAAATTTTTATTGCCTTTGCAGAATGGAAGGCCACATAACAAAATATTGCCTTATTCTATAAAAAGAAATACCCACCCCCTAGTGATATATAGTAAGATTTTTTTCCTAATTTTACTATCAATTTTTTTAGTTAGAAGACGATGATAGTTCAAAATGATTTAGAAGATAGGGATAAAATGAGAACCATCATTCCTAGAATGAAGATGCATTATTCCTTGATAAACCCATTTCCATCATAAATCAGCTCCTCCATCCAAAAAATTAGTAATAAGAAATCCCTACATCAAGTAATCAATGGAGGGCTCATAAAATTGATCAAGTGATCAATGGAGGGCTCTTAAAATCCCTAGGTCAAGTAATCAATGGAGGGCTCATAAAATTGATCCCCAAGGGGAGATAAGAATCTCATTAAAAATTAGAGATAGGACACTCCTAAATACGTATCTGTCATGCCCACAGTTAACTAGGCAAACACAAAAAAAAAAAAAAAAAATTGTTTTTCTTTCATTGAGTATACTTTTTACTCTAACATTATGGAGTTTTCCTTTATATTAAATTGTTAATTAATTAATTAGTTATTAATTACTAAAGATCAATTGCTATTATAATTCTTATTATAAATCCACCTAAACTTTCGTACATCTTTAAATTTAATGGCTAGCTTTATTATTTTACTCTAATGTCATCTAGAAAAAAACTACTCGAATTGTGAATGATGTACATGTAATTATCAAGGAAGCTATCATCTAAATCTTGAGCCACCATCATCTATCACACATCTTTCATCATAAAATAATTTTAATACTAACTGGTCCATATATCTAATGCATTTCCAAACTAATCTACAAATTCGTGTTACTCTTAAGCTTAATTATTAAATTAAAAATTAGTATTCTCAACACCATATAATCATAACTTGCCAATGAATTAAAAAAAAATCCATCTAATATAAAAATCCACATACAAATTTCAAATATACAAGTACCACACATCTAATCCACCCCACTTTAATGTCATATAATATTTATATTTATTTTATTTTATTTTATTTTTCTTAAAAGCTAGATTATATTGTCGTCTCCCCCATTAATCAACAAAACCTATACCTAGTTGTCCTAAGACCTATATATACCTATACCTACTAACCTATCACCTTTTCCTCCCAACATAATAGCTTTTAATATGACATGCTAAATGTTTTTGATCTCCATTCCTTGCTGCACATGCAACTCTTCCTTGCTAGTCATGAGTAGGGAAAAAGATTTGTTTTCTTTATAATCCCCATGCCTAGGTCTAGGTTCCTATGGAGAAAAGAGACATGGGTTTGGAGACTTTTCTTCCTCAAGCATTAAAGCCTTTCCTTTCTTTTATGTAGAGTCGCCCTTTTTGGTTTTGATGCCCACATTTTTCCTACCTTGACTTGGGGTGTGCGAAGAGTGGAAATAAATCAGGATTGCCTACCTACGACTTCAAGTGGGTTTGCAAAATATGAGGCGACAAGGAATGATGGAGCCTTCATTGTGATTCAAAAATAATTGTTTTTTTTTGTTGACTTTGTGCAGTCATGGATTTGATTGTTATTATTTTTTTGCTTAAAGATAAAGCAAGCCCTGTCATCTTATAACTTGAATCCCATTAAGAAGGTGACTCTTCCTAACACTTCTCCAAGATGGTTTAATTGATTTTGCAATGAGGATTAGGCTTAGGTTAAGTGACTTCATGCCAAAGAATCCTATTTCACATGTCATTTACACATAGACAATACAAGTGTCAAATGACACACACACACATAAAAATACTTTACACATCACGATGACATGTCTCTAATCAATCATGCTCTCTGTCTATAACACTCATGCACAATCATATTACAAAATATACACAATACAATGAGGTTTTGAATCTTCCAAAGATTCACCTTGGCTTTATTGTGTTCACATAAGATTGAACCTTGTTTCCCCATTAATCTCCATGGTTCAACTTTCCTACACACTCAACTTAACATCAGTAACCCAATAAAATAATATAGGATACATACAAACATCTACAACATAGATCCAACATCTCATACTTCTCATTAACGTATATAATTAATCATCATCTAATCATTTATGTTCTAATTAGTATCAATAAAACAATGCAACATCATATTCCATTTAACTTTCATCTAAGTGCATATTCAAAACATTACATTATCATTCTCATAAAATATTTAAAACATTGAAATATCAAATATGTGTATCAACAGTAATCTTCCTTAATATAAATCCTTTTCAATAAGAGTATCATCACAACTCTTTCTCACATAACAATGAAACTCTAAGTCATCTTTAGTGAATCATAAAAATAATATAAAAATTTGTGTGCTTGCCTAGGTAACTCTGGGCATGACATTCTTCATCGTAAACTATAAACTTAGAATGCAACTCACACATTTAATTACATAGAGTAACAGTCAAGTATGACCACAACCTAATAGGAGTGTAAACCCCTACATAGTGTACACCAAATCATTCAACTAAATAATAAATGTTAATGTATCTTTTAAAGGAAAAAAAAAATGGTTGTGTTCTTCTGTCAAAATTTGTGGCATGACAATATCATACAAAATTATTGCCAAGTTCTTAGCCTCTAGACTAGAAGATATCCTACCCAAGATCATTAACCCTACACAAAAGTGTTTTGTTAAGGATATTTATGCATATTGGAGAACTTGATAACCTATTGGAAGACTTTGGATTGGGAAATATTTCCAGGATAGAGTGTAGGCATGCTCAAGTAATTGATTATGAAAATGTCTACAAAAGGGTGGAATGGAGTTTCACTATGATGATGTTGCAAGCCCAGGATTTCATCCAATATTATGTCAAATAGTGTCCTCTCTTATGATTGGTGAAAAGGTTTTAGTAAATAAATTAATGGGGTTAGATCATAATTTTTAGGACTCTCTAGATCAATTGTGAAAGGGTGTCCTCTTGCATCCTCTTTATTTTTTATTGTTGTTGACTCATTGCATTATCTCCTTAGAGATAACCAGTTGTCTCTAAAATTTAGAGGATCTACTCTCCAAATAATTAACAAGTATCTAATGTATAGTTTGTTGATAATGTTTGTATTCTTTTTAAGCTAGAAGAGTGCAACACGAGTCATTTAATGATCAAATTGGACCTCGTTTCTTTGTATCGGGTAGTAAGATTTATGTCTCTACATCTATCTTGTTGGGGCTAAATATTGAGTCCCCTACCTTGTGTAGTAAATATGGTATTGGATGCAGATGTCATAATTAAGTTGTTAGGTACCTAGGGATTCCATTTGTAGTAAAGCCTAACATATAAATGAAATGTGTATTTATATCAACAAGAAAATCTTTGGAAAACTCAACAATTGGAACTTTTATTATCTCACTTTGGTTGGTAGAATTCAAGTATGTTAAAATATTCTCTCCTCATATTGGGTGTACTTCTCTTCTTCTTGCTCATTTTATTTAAATCAGTTTGGTCTTCTATATAAATCTATTAGGAACATTTTGTGGTCACATGGAAAAGAAAATATGAAGAATCATGCTACGAGGAGTAGTTCACATAAAGAAAGGAGATTAGTAAGTTGGAATGAAAACTTTAAGAAAGTTCAACGGATTACTCTGGCAATAAAATGGATAGCCAAAGCTTCATAAGGTAATGAATTATGGATTATGATTAGAATTAGGATTATTATATGGTTAGGGATAGGGTTCCCATGTATTAGTTCATTACCTGACATAATCTACACTTATAGTTTTCATTAAAAGCCGAATAATATTTAGGATTCAAACTACAATCATAAATAATTTTTAATCAAATCATAATTCTATCTCTAAGTTTTCATTCTAATTGTAACCCTAACTCTCATCCTAATTCCATCTATTATATATCCTATAAACAATAGGACCATAATAAATATCTGAAACCTAAATATAATTCTAACTAAAACCATAATCCTAGGTAAGTTCCCTAACATTAAAGGACCCATTATAATAATCTTAAGCTTAGCCATCATGAAAACCATTAACATAACAAAATTGTAAACCATAACCTTGTCATAATCTTAATTTTGTTTCATCCTGAGATGAACATATAATCCATAATGAGTTCATACAATCCCCCAGTGTCACAAAATAAGTGTACATGAAAGAAAAATTAGCTTGGTGGCTCCTGTTTTAAGAAAAGAAACCTTGAACTAACCTAGATATATTTTTTTGGACTATTATTTTATGATTAGACTTAAAATTTGGTAATTAATGTTTAATTTGACTTAAGTGTTTAACTTTATTTATTTAATTGATATGATTTTAATAAAGATATGCGTATTTATATAGATCTAGTTGATAAATTTTAGATTTAAATTTTATTAAATAGTAATTCTGTCATGTTTTATGTTGTGATGTATTTTTGTCATGTTTTATGTTTTATGTTTTATGTTGTTTAAACATATATGCAGATTATATTTGATGGACCCACCACCACCCCCTCCCCCTCCCATACCCCCACCTCCGCTCCCTCCATCTCCACCTCCACCTCCACCTCCACCTCCACCCACACCTCCACCACCCACCATAGATGAGCTCCGAGAGACCATGAGGCATAACCTCAATGACCTCATGTGTGATATAGAGTCTATCTGAAATGAGAAGCACCCCCCCCCCACCCCCCTCCTCACCTACTAAATCTTTCAGATAGTATGGAAGGTGTGATTAACTCCATCCATCATTTTGATTCATACATGTTAGGATAAACCACGGACAGAAATAAAAACTACATGAAAATATAACCAATAACAGAAAATAATAGAACACATAGAAATGAACACAAGGCACCAAGATTTAATGTGGTTCACCCAATCCTTGGGCTACGTCCACCAAACAGCAAGTCTGATCTTATTACAATCCAGTGATTACAATCTGTAATCCCTTATAGCTCAATACCATCGCAAGAACCAATTTCGCATCACAACATAATGAAAAATACCCAACCCTAAGCCCTTTTATACAAGTATTAAACCACTTTAGGGTTGTAAAATGTTGGCCATATGTTGGCCATAATATTTTCACTATTTATGAAGTATGTACAGTACTTTCCTGATCAGTCACCACAATCTAACCATCTCCCACTTGGGGACTGATTAGGCTCCACACTAAACAACAATCTCCCACTTGGAGACTGATCTTGTAGCAATACAACTACCACATGGGGCTTGCACTAGATCAAACCACCCTGGACTCTGTTGTTCTTTTATTCATGTTCAGTCTAAAAGACCAACCGAAGCTGAAGAGGAGTTCAGCTTCTCCCTTGTTACAACCTTTGTCAACATATCTGCTAGATTGTCATTGGTATGTATCTTCTCTAGCTTTAACTATCCATCCTCCAAAATTGATCGAATGAAATGGTACCGCAACTGTATGTGTTTGGTCTTAGAATGCAGAGCTAAATTATTAGCAAGATGAATGGCACTCTGACTATCTATAAACAAATAATTATCATTCTGAGGATGTCCCAATTCTTCCAAGAAGAACTAAAGCCATATCATCTCCTTAGCTGCCTCTGTAGCAGCAACATACTCTACCTCTATAGTGGATAAAGCATTAATCTTCTGTAACCTAGAAACCCAGCTCACGGCTGCCCCACCAACAGTAAAGACATAACCTATAGTGCTCTGCCTGGTATCAATATCCCCTACCAAATCTGACTCAACATAGCCCTGTAAATCAGTAGTAGAGCCCCCAAAGTGTAAACACTTATTGGATGTCCCTCTCAAATATCTAAGAATCCACTTAACAGCATTCCAATGCTCAAATCCTGGATGACTCATATACCTACTAACGACTCCCACTGCATGTGCAATATCTGGCCTAGTGCATACCATAGCATACATCCAAATTCCTACAGCTAAAGCATAAGGTACCTTGGACATCTTATCCTCCTCTTCTTGTATCTTGGGACACATCTGCTTAGTCAATTTCAAATGACCAGGTAAAGGTGTGCTGACAAATTTAGCATTCTCCATACAGAAATGTTGCAATACCTTCTCAACATAATCAGCTTGAGATAGCATCAAGGTTCTATTCTTCCTATCTCTGCAAATCTTCATACCAAGGATTTTTTTTGGTACCCCCAAATCCTTCATAGCAAATGCATGTGCTAACTGGCATTTTAGCCCCTTAATATGATCCATGTTAGACCTAGCTATAAGCATATCATCAACATATAGACATAAAATAAAGTAGCTATCATCATCCAACCTCTTAAAATAAACACAATAATCTCAATGACACCTATTATATCCATGCTCATGCATAAAACTGTCAAATTTCAGATACCATTGCTCAGGTGCTTGCTTCAAGCCATATAAACTTTTCTTCAATTTGCACACTAAGTTCTCCTTACCATTGACCTCAAAACCCTGTGGCTGAGCCATATATATTTCTTCATCCAAATCACCATGAAGAAAGGTTGTTTTAACATCCATCTACTCTAAATGCAGATCTTCAGTAGCCACAATACTTAAAAAAGTACGAATAGAAGTCATTTTAACAACAGGAGAAAATATCTCATCAAAATCAATTCCCTTTTCTGTGCAAATCCTTTTACAACTAACCTAGCCTTAAATGTTTTCTTACCTCCTTCCTCTTCTTTCAACCTATAAACTCACTTATTCTGTAAACCCTTTTTATCCGCAGGCAACTTGCACAAATCCCATGTCTTATTTTTTAGCAAAGAGTCCATTTCATCTTTCATTGCAGACTCCCACTAAATCTTAGTATCCACCTGCACAGCTTCATCATAACTTTCAGGTTCACCAGCATTAGTAAGTAAAATAGAATACAAAGAGGGAGAAAACCTTTGTGGAGGTCTAATTTTCCTTGTTGACCATCTAACATTTACTAGTGTGTGTGGTATTTGTTGTTGCAGTTGTTGCACATCATGAGGAATGGCTAGAACATCAACTTTTGGAGTATCATCCAGCACTACATAATCATCTTCTTTCTTCTCATGTTGCTGCAATAGATCTTTGTACAACACTTTCTCATTGAATATGACATCCCGACTTCTAACAATTTTAAGATTTTCAAAATCCCAAAGCCTATAACCAAATTCATTAATGCCATATCCAACAAAGACACATTTCTTTGATTTAGCTTCTAGCTTGGTTCTATTTTCAAAGTCTATATGAGAAAAACCTTCACAACTAAAGGTCTTGAGAAAAGAATAACTCACCTTCTTACCAGTCCATGCTTCCTCTGGAATACCACAGCCCAAAGGAGTAGAGGGACCTCTATTAATCAAATATACTGTAGTATTGATAGCCTTCGCCCACATGTGTAAGGGCAACCCAACATGCAATCTCATGCTTCTTGCACGCTCCATTATAGTCATGTTCACGCATTCAGCCACTCCATTTTCCTGTGGAGTCCTTGGAACAATTTTCTGTCTATGAATACCATTAGTGGAGCAAAAATCTTCAAATTCATACTGCAATACTCACCACCATTCTCAGATCTGAGACAATTTAATTTCTTACCAGTGTCATTTTCAACCAAGCATTTCCATTTCTTAAAAGTTTGAAATACATTAGATTTCTGTCTAAGGAAATAAACCCATACTTTTCTAGTTGCATCATCAATAAATGTAACATAATTATGAGAGCCACCAAAGGAAGATACCTGAGTTGGTCCCCATACATCTGTATGCACAAGCTCTAATTTCTCCTTTTTGTTTTCCTTCCTTGTCTTTACAAAACTCACTCTCTTTTGTTTTCCATACACACAACTTTCAGAGAAATCCATATTCACACATTTCACACCTGGTAAAACTTTCTTTGAATGAAGTACTTTCATACCTTTCTCACTCATGTGCCCAAGTCTATTGTGCCATAGCACTGTATCAGAATCTACAGCAGTTATTTGTTCTCCCTGCTCAACTGCAGCAATTGTTCCTGAACATTCATTTTTCTCTAAAATAATCAAAGTAGAAGGAAGAATATGACCTGTACAAAGATATAAGGTGCCTACTTTCACACCTTTTTCTACTACAAGGGAACCTTTTGAAACCTTCCAATTTTTATCATTAAAAGTAACTACACAACCCTCATCACCGAGTTGCCCGACTGAAATTAAATTCCTACTTAGTTTTGGAACATGTCTTACCTCATGTAGTAGCCAATGATTCCCATTCTGCAACTTAATCTTAATTTTTCCCTTTCCAACAATCTAACAGGGTTCATTATCCCCCAAATAAACAAGCCCAAAATCCCCTTGGACATAATCAATGAAATAACCTCTATGAGGTGTAGCATGAAATGAAGCACCAGAATCTAAAACCCATGAATCATCAACACTCTCTAAAGATAGAAGCAAAGCATCCTCTTCGGATTTGTTACTTACCACATTTTCCTCCTTATCTCCATTTGATTTATCTCCTTCATTTTTCTTTTAATTCCAACAATCTTTCTTTTTCTTCCCTAGTTTCTCACAGTACCAGCAATCATTTGGTCCTCTCGATTGAGACCTCTTCCCCTTTGACTTTCCTCTTGATTTCCCATGATTTCCAGAGTTACTTCCTCTTTCAGTCATTCTGCCCCTGCTTTGTGCATTTAAAGCACTTCCTGATGTAGATCCACCTGAGGATTTCCTACGAGTTTCCTCACTTAAAATAACACCGATCACATCATCATATTTTAGGGTACTAGATCCAAGAACAAAATTACTCACAGCCATTACCAAGCCATTCCAGCTTTCAGGTAAAGAACACAAAATCAAGAGAGCCCTAATTTCTTCATCAAAATTGATACCTATAGAAGTTAATTGGCTAGTAATAGTATTAAACTCATTTAAATGATCTGCAATAGATCCACCTTCTGTCATTTTCATATTAAATAAACACTTCATGAGAAATACCTTGTTTGAAGCGGAGGCCTTTTCATATAGTGTCGCTAGGGTTTTCATCAAATCTTCTGTCATCTTTTCTTTTGTAATATTAAATGCCACCATTGGTGCCAAGCATAACCGAATCCTTCTGAGTGCCTTTCTGTCCAAGAGATCCCATTCAGCCTCTGACATAGTTCCCTGACTCTTGGCTTTGCCTTCCAACGGCTTCCATAAATCCTTCTGATATAGATAGTCTTCCATTTGCATCTTCCATAATTGAAAGTTCTGCCCATTAGACCTGTCAATCCTCAGCTTACCCTCATCTGCCATCGCTCCCACTCAACCATGAGACTCCCACTTAACCATGAGACTTTCCTGCAGACAATAACTGAAAGACAACCTCAATCAAATACCACTTGTTAGGATAAACCACGGACAGAAATAAAAACTAGATGCAAATATAACCAATAAAAGAAAATAATAGAACACACAGAAATGAACACAAGGCACCAAGATTTAACATGGTTCACCCAATCCTTGGGCTATGTCCACCAAATAGCAAGTCTGATCTTATTACAATCCAGTGATTACAACCTAATTACAATCTGTAATCCCTTACAGCTCAATACCGCCACAAGAACCAATTTCGCATCACAACATAATGAAAAATACCCAACCCTAAGCCCTTTTGTACAAGTATTAAACCACTTTAGGGTTATAACATGTCAGCCATATGTCGACCGTAATATGTTAGCTACCATGTCGGTCACGGCTCAAAAAAAAAATTTGGGGCGATGCCTCGAACCCCACTATTTATGAAGTATGTATAGTACTTTCCTGATCAATCACCACAATCTAACAAGACATTGATTCATTTAGATCGTAGAGGGAAAGCATGTGTGCCTTCTACTCCGATGGTTTATCATACAAAGAGGTTTATAACCTGCATATAGGTAAAGGGAATTTTCAACATTATTTTGGAAACCCTAAGATGGGTGAACCAATTGGTGATAAGAAGCCTCATATTTTCATTGGGTGGTGTACACATCCACGTATATCAGCACATTTTTGGGAGCGAGCTAACCACGAGGTGCCCATGTACTTCTTTATGATTTTATGGGCTGAGTTTGAGTTGGTTTTGAAACCCAACTATTTTGATATGAAAGCATTTTAGGGGGTTGGTAGAGGGATGCCTTAGGATAGGCCTATGGAAAAGCTGAGTGATAGAATGAGAAATTGTAGGAAAATTGAGCCCCTTGTACCTCTTCCTATGCCTATTACACCTACTACTCACCATCATCAAGCAGTTTCATCTGCTTTTACCCATTTGAGTGCCCTTTCGAGCAATTTAGTATAGTAGTGGACGCAAGTGGTATATGCTCCTCCACTTGGACATGTTTGTACTAGTTGTGGAGGCATATGCACAGGCCCCCAGAGTGATCCTAGTGTAGCACATGATGGTCATTATGATGAGGGTGTAGATTTTTATGATGATGTATACGCTGCCTGTGGTGATGGTAGTGATGAGATAGATATGTAATCATTTGTTGACCTCATGCAGCGGGGAGAGCCTAGAGAGAGTCAAGAGCAATAGGTAAAATTTTAATTTTACTATAAATATAAAGTACACATAATTATTTACTTTCTACATACATGTATAATTGTGTTGACTATATTAACTTGTACTTTTGAAATAATAGAGGATGGATGATATTGTTCCTCCTAGGAGGTAGTATAGTCTTTTTTCGAGACCTATAGACACTGGCGTCCCTTATACGGTATGCACTTTGAATTACACTATAAGAATGTATATTCAAATTTAAATTTAATAACATGTTCTCATATGTTCTTTTTATCTGATTTTGTAGGGATTGTCTGCATCTACACATATTGATGTTACTACAAGTCCTACTCCAGTTACCACTGAGGCACAACCTCAAATACATGTGGTATGAACTTTTTACTGAAGACAAATAATTTGTATTATTTTTATGTATGTAAATTATTATTAACTTATAATCTAAACAATTTTGACTCACATGTATATGTATTTTATGTGTTTTGATTTTACGAACATTAGCCATATCATACTCATCCATACAGGCCTCAGTATAGTCTATTTTTGACTTCATCTTATGATTATCATGCTAGCATACCTGTAGACACATCTATGACATTAGCTACCACTCAATTATGATATATATATTATATATACATGTTAAATTTATAGTGTATAAAAAATGTAGTGTACAAATTATGTACTTTGTAATTATTCATGTATATTTAATTTTGACTAAATGTTTATGTATCCATAATTTTAGGACTATGTGACCGCGAGTGTTGCTAAGAGCACATGACTTAGCTAGATGGAGGTACCTACATCATCATTTGAGGTCATTATTATGATTTATGTACATAATGTATAGTTCATTATGCTCTAAAATCAAATTTAAAAAATGTATGTATTGTAAATTACAGGACCTCACCACTACTGCATTTGGTAGTTTTGACAGTGCACCTCCTCCCATTACTGAGGGACACCCAGCTCATGTGGTATTTAGTTTATTATTTAGTGAATATTTAATTTAATTGCAAGCTATATTTTAAAACCCATTTCAATTAAGCATGTACATAATGAGATGTGCCTCATGTTACATAAGGTGATCCATCTACCTCACAAGGTATCGGACATGACGAGATGGTTCATATTACACATGATGATCCATCTAAATCCTCTTCACACAGAGTAAAGAGGACATTCGATCAGAAAGATTAGGTTTGTTGGCACCTATAGATTTTTTTTTATGATGTATATTATTTATGATGTACACACTTTGTGTTAGGATAGTTGAAACTGTATGTTAGACCATGTATTTTTTCACTTCATAGATCATGTTATGATGTATGTTAGGCCATGTACTATTTTTTTATGAGTTCTTATCATTCTTGTATATGTAGTACATATTATTATGTTTCACCATCTTTTAAGTATATTCAAACCATTTTTTTTATTCTGAGATATTTTATTAATGAACATATGACACATTTTGTGAGTATATATGCAAGATGACAATAATTTAAACTATCTATAGAGCATCATTGGATAAATATCACATCAAATTTATGCATTGAGATTCATACAAATAAAATTGACCCACTAGATTAAAAAATGTATTAATAACATACCTAACAATGTATCATAAGTGATCTTAATGTGTTGTTTGGTAATGTAAGACTCATTCTCACCTAATAAGACCTATCATGTGGTAGTAAATATAATAATACCTATCATAACCTATAACAGACATAATAACCTATTAGGACTCTTATATCCCCTTAAGACACACATGTATGGATAACGTACCTAACAATGTATCATAAGTGATCTTAATGTGTTGTTTGGTAATGTAAGACTCATTATCACCTAATAAGACCTATTATGTGGTAGTAAATATATGAATACCTATCATAACCTATAACAGACATCATGACCTATTAAGACTCCCATGTCCCCTTAAGACACACATGTATGGATAACGTACCTTACAATGTATCATAAGTGATCTTAATGTGTTGTTTGGTAATGTAAGAGTCATTATCACCTAATATTACCTATTATGTGCTAGTAAACATATTAAGACTTATTAAAATGTATATAAATTATTATGACCTATTAGGACTCCCATGTCCCCTTAAGACACACATGTATGGATAATGTACCTAAAATGTATCATAAGTGATCTTAATGTGTTGTTTGGTCATGTGAGATATAATCAATACAATGAGTAATGATCTAACATATAATCAATACAATGAGTAATGATCTTTAAATTATCATGTGCAACTGACTTTTTTTTAATATTACAATCAATAGTAATTTGAAACTTCAAACAAACATTAATTTAAACATGCTTGAATGTAAAAGTAATGGAACAAAATAGGAGGTCATTACTTAAATTGAAAATTAATTTATAATTTATCAAGTGCATACCTTTAACTTTCAAATAGAAGTAAACTCTCATTTTTGAATTAGTTTGTACAACATATTTCACAACATATGTAAGACAATGTCAATGATATATTTATAGTTCAGTGAACTCAAAACATAAAATTGGTTCAACACATCTCTTCAAATGAGGTCATGTAAAATAAAAATGTAAAACAAAAACACACATGTTAATAAACACATAAATTAATATTCAAGGTATCTGAACTATGTAAATATATCTATAATTTGTATGTACATACTATGTGAAATTGCACAAGATGTTGATGTTCAACCCACTTTAACATTTAAATTTGCATAAATTGTAATTGAGACCTGAATAAGAGGTATATAAGTTCTCTAAATTTGTATTGACAACACAAAAATACATGTAATTAAATTATATAAGTACATATATATAAAAATAATACAATAATGAAAAAACTTACATGTGTTTGATTTAAATGTAGTCATCCCATTGTACCATCTGCATCCTCTCTCTTTTGCAATGCATCTATGATTGTCTCATACTCGTCCATTGAAATTGTCCATAATACCTTATTGGCGGGTCTCCCTTTGTATCTTTCTAATTTGATATTTGTTGCCACAACCAAATGAGAATAGTGTAAAATCTTCTTTTCGGTTTTGTAGTCTTCAAATGCTAGCAAACCATTTCTTCTTGTTACGTATCTACATAGCTAGGTGCTAGCTACAATGATAGACCCGATTGGATACTCAAAACCATCATCCTATACTTGATGACATGTCAATTTTTTCTTAGGTTCCACACATCTAGCTAGCCAATACTTAGTTTGTTCATCATTATCACTAGGTGCAATAATAGCATAAACATGTCCTACAAGATTAGATAAAGCATAGAAACACTTTAATCACATGAGTGTACATATGAAAATTATATAAATTGAAGCATGAGATCAAAAAAAAATCTAATTAAATTGTGCATACCAGGTTCTATGAGGTCTGAAATATGATCATAGTCTTCTGATGCAAAAGTAACCTTCTAGCCTTCATTTACTATATCATCTTCAAAATGTATGTCAATAGGTTCTAATGATCTTTGTTGCCAATCTTCAACCCATTCTATATTCTCACATTCTTCCCATTCACCTGCAAGACAAAATTGACAAAAACAAGCGAGCTCACTAGTCCATATAGTCCAAGTGTTAGAATCTGAACTCCTAAATGAATGTCATTTAGCTGACCCACTGATTGTATCACAATCATATCTTGAAGGGATGTTATTTTCTTCAACTAGGTAGAAGAAACATTTGATTGTAGAGTTCTAATTTGATCCCGTGTATAAATATTTGTTACACCATTCGACAATCTCATGTGCTTTTTTGAATTTAGCTTTTTCCTCAAATTTGAATTGCTCTCTACTAAGGGCTCTCTTCACACATGCACCAACACCATCATGTTCTCCTTTACCATGTCCAGCCTCAAAAAACCTCCACACATGTTGGATGTTATTTTGCCTACGTGTCCTGCTCAACCAATAGAACATTCTAGTATTCTTGAATTGTCTTGTACAATTATCTGACCATATCCAATGTTGTGTCATTTGAATTTGTCTCTCTTTTAAATTATCATAAAAGACCTTGAAACAATATTGGACAAACTCAGATGAATGGAATTTATTATCACTTAAATAAAAATGGTACTCTCTCAATATTTTTAGATCCTCCTCTCTACTATCAGGTGCATACCTATAAACTATATGAACATAAATTGTTACTTGCACTAAATTGTAATATTATTGTTGTACCTCTTCTTGCAGTGCTAGCATGTAGTTCTCTACAAAGTCAACAACTGAAAGTATAGTACCAATTGGAAATGTATTCTTACATATGCAAAATTTTCCATCAAGCCATCTAGAATATTGAGAGTGTTTAAAATATTTTGGTATGATCACACTCTTAAACTCATCCATAAATGCATGACAACTAACTTTATCTGTAACTAGATCACACCTTCTTCCAATCTTCCCATCCTTCAATGGATATTTAATAGTTTTGAATCTTTTTACCTGAACTAATTGTTGTCCAAAAGTAGTCAAAGTATTTTCATGCAAAAATTCATCTAATAAACAAAGATTTCCACACATATCACATGTACTAGAAAGACATGCATTGAAAAGAACGTATTGATCATTAGGTGGCTTACAAAACAAACTTGATATGAAATCTTTTATAGTTTGAGGTGGTATTTTTATACCACATTCTTGCAACATTTTTTTGCTATGCATGGTACCACGTATAGATCGAAATACATCATAATGGTAACAAAAGTGAATATGAGTTTTACAACAACATATGATTCTTTCCTTGTTAATCCTTACATACCATGGTTTACACTTTTAAAAAGATCTTTGACTAATGGTAATATTTAATACCTTACCATCTACAAATTTTTTAAACAATTCAGTTTGAATCATGTCCAAAAGGTGTTTAGGATGTGGATCACGTATTTTTGACCCAATTCTCAATTAAATAACATCTCTTGAATTAGGTGATACTCTTGTATTTGTAGACACCTAAAAATCTTTTTAAAAATAAAGTATTTTTATTTTTTGAAAAAATCCCTGATGACATCATCATTTATTAATTAATTAATTAATTTTTATGCCATTAAATCCCTTTATCTTAATTAAAAATATTTAATTAAGGAATCCCTCCCAAAAATGTTTAAATCTTATTTAAACATTATTTTCTTATTTATTAATTATTTGATTAATAAATTGACCGAAAAACCCAAAATAAATAAAAAATTTATTTTTTGCCCAAAACTTGGCCAATTTTCTTAAGACCACTAACCTCTTCCAAAATCTTCTAATCCTTCTTTAATTTTGATTAAAGGCTAATCCCATCATTTCCTACCCCTAATCCCAACTCAAAATATTTAATTAAGATTAAATATTAATCTTCATGTTTATTAAAAAAGTTTTAATAAATATCTCCTCAACCCAAACCCTTGAAATAAATAAAACTTTATTTATTTCCTAAAAATCTAATTTATCCTCATCCTAAGAAGTTCTAGACTCTTCTAGAAAGTCTTCATCCTCATCCTAGGAAATTCTAGACTATTCTAGAAAGTCTTTATCCTCATCCCTAGTCTAGAGTCTTCTAGAAGATGTCTTTAAATCTAATCCTAATCCCCTCCTAACCTTGTCACATTATCTAAACATGGGTTAAAACTTACTAACCCAAGCCAAAGTTAACAAATATCTCCTCCTTCACCCACCCTCATTAAATGCCATCCACTTGCCTATCCCTAAGCTAATCCTAAACCATTCTAATCCATCCTCTAATCATTTGCACAAGCCTAAACAAGCTTAAAACCTTCCTAATCAAGTCCAAGTCGAAATTGCTCTCATCACCCTCAAAATATCTCAACCATAAAACTTTATGAAGTGCACTAGGTCATAAATGACTCTTACAAGCCCTTTTATTGCTCTTACAAGTCATTATGAGGGTCTTTATGAAGATTTTATCCCTTGAGCCTCCTTTGTTGACTCATCCTTCCCCTTTCCTCCATCCTCTCACCATGTGACATGTGTCACTCCTTGATTGGCTATAAGGAAGCACAATCCATGTGCTCTCTTCTCATGCAATCTGAGCCCTTCATGAGCTTTTTCCCATCCTTGCATCTTAGCCTTCAATCCCTCAAGCCTCTTGCCTATAAATTGGATCCTTCCCCTTTGCAAAATAACACAATCCATGAAGTAAAGTCATAATGCCATTTTGAGAAGCCATTTTACATCAAAACCATACACTCACATTCAAATTCCAACTCCATTTGAAGCCCTTTTTGAAGCATAAGCTTGAGCATACATCCTATCTATTTAGACAAAGCCACTCAACAAGAGAGCTTCTCATTGAGAGAGTCCATTAATGGCTCATATTCTCAATTGAGAGTTCATCTTAGTCTATCTTGAAGTTTATAAATTTTGTTTAGTTTGTAGAAGCTTTATTTAAATTTGGTTTCTATTAGCATACTAGCATTGCTCATATACATTTTGGCACGCCCGGTGGGACCCCGCATGGGTCATCTTCATTAGCTTTTTTAGTCAAGTTTTGTATGTTGTTTGCTGATTTTGGCTAATTTTGCTTATTTTTGTGATTGGTAGGATTGTATAAATTGGTTTTGTAGGTCCACATGAGCATGAAGAAGACAAAGGAACTCATAATCTATCTCATAGTGTTTGCAGATTTTTCAAGCTTATAGGTGGACAAAGAACTTGAAATTATTCTTCTTCTTCTTGTCTATATTCTTCTTATTCCATCTACTTCTTCTTCTTCTTCTTGTGGGAGATCTTGGCCATTTTTTTTTAAGGAAGCAAAATCATACACACTTCTTTTTAGTGCTTAAAATGAACCCCCAAATCATACTTAAATCCATTGAAAAATTAAAAATTTACAAAAAAGAAAAAATCTTTTAACAAGTTAAACTAAACCAATCTAATCATTTGCATCCTTGCAACATCAAGGTTTTAGATGCATTCATGCAAAATTAGGAACACTTCATTTTTGGGAATTTAAAAAGAACTTCAAGTTTCCATTTCAAAAGGTTCAAAATCAACACTAAGTGCACACTAAAGTTCTTTTAAAAAATCTCATGAAAACTAAGAGTCCTACATGGTTGCCAAAAATTGTCCTAAAAGCTTTGTTATTTGTTCCAAACAAATGTCTTATTGCAAAATCTTGAATGTTTCTTAGGTTTTTCATGCATCAAAACAATCTAGGAATATCATTTTTGGGCTTAAAACATGCAAACTAGAACACAAAATCTTGAATGAAAACCAAATTCCAAAGAGTCATTTTCACTTTTGAGTCCAAAACAATCTTGAATGATCTAAGGTTAAAACAAAGAACTTCAAAGTTCTTAAAACAACACACAAAATCTCAATCTTGAATGCTCAAAAGAAAACACTTGAATGTTTAACCACTTGTCTTTGAATGCACGTTGCTAAAATCACTCTTGAATGCCATGGATTAAAATCAAATTTTCCTTGAATGCATGATTAAAACAACAAATCCAAATCTTGAATTCTAAGGATCAATTAACCATTGCAATATCAAACACTTCATTTGGAGCTTCTAAAAATTGAACAAAACAAATCTCTTCTCTACATGCAATCTAGGTAAAGTTTGATTTTTGGACATTTAAGAAACTTTGTTAAGTTAAAATACAAATTTGCAAAAATCAATTTGAGTAGTTCCTTGGACTCACCTCTTTTCTAATCACCCATCAAATATTAACCATTGGTTGCAATCTCAATGCCATTTACGGGGATGGGTCTACTTGAAAAAGGTGTTAAATGTTCCACAATCTAACTCACTCACTTGGTCTTTGAATGTTTGCTTTAACTTTATCAAAATTCTTAAATGATCAAAACTCTAGATTAAATCGATCACACTTCTAGTTTGGGCACTAAAATTGAACAACAACTGACGTGGAGAGCCTCCAGGCACGCGCTTGAAATTGAATCTCACACACTTTTGTTTTGGGCTTAAAACAAACTCACACTCAATCTTAAATGCCTTAAAGAAAATTAATTGATACTTGACATGGAGGGCCTCTGGGCGCACGAGTTTTCTTTTGTTGACCCTAACTCTTCTTATTGTTTGCATTCTTTGATCGATTTACTTTTGTTGGTGCTTCAAGTTAGAATAAACATTGTCTCTTAAACATGAGTGCTTGCAAAGTCTAGATCAGAAAATTTAAGCGTCAGTTGGTAAAAAAACAAGCGTGTTTTTTAGCCCAAGGTAATCCAAGTCTTCTCTCCCCTTGTCATCTTTCGAGGCCATCTTGGGTGCATAAGATTAAGATCCAAAACTTTGTTTCTTTTTAGGAGGCCTTCTTGGGGATTTCATCACCCCTTGGATGACCTCAACTCCAGCGTTCTGGCAGAGTATAAGAATTGGGAGGTGAATCAAAAGGCACCTCTCTTGGGATCAAGATTTTTGTCACTTGGGCTAGGCCTCAAGGAACTTTATACCCTTGAGAAGTGAAAGAGGAGAAGTGGGTTACCACTCCTCTCGCCTGTGTGACATCTTTTTGGTCTCATCTACGGATTTGGGCCTCACGTACCTTGGGTATATCGAGGACTCCTTAGCTAAACCAACTGTCAGCCTTGTAGACAACCATCTAGGATGTTAATGTGTTTGAGGTGACTGATCGAAACATTTTTAGAACATACACACTCCTTGGTGCATGTATCACTTTTTGAGAATCAAAAACTTCTATCTAGTTGTTTCTATCTATTGCTTGATCTTTTATTTGTTGAATGAATGTTTGCCAAACTTGGTCAATCCTAGCTTAGGGAATACTTAGCATAGTCACTGCCTATTCCAGAAGTTGAACGAGTTGAAGCAAAACAACCAAGATCTCTCAAAGCCAAGCAGATTCAGGAATTGATGTTAGAGCAACCCAAACCCAAACAGAAGTTCCACAAAGTTAAACTCAAACCATCTCTAGCATACCAAGAACTTTCAGCCAAGAGAAAAGAAATAACACCAAGCCCACGAATTTTCAAACTCCACAAAGTAGAGGAAAAAGCTACCGACGAAGCACTTCAAGAGGCCTAGTTAGAGCGCAACATCAAATTTAGCCAACATCCAGGAGTTAATCCTGCTTATGCCTTACCAACTAGGCATAATTTCTATGATTAGACACCCTTGTTTCTCCACATCTTCTTGGATAAGCTTCAGTTTAGAGTCATCTTTGTAGAAAAGCCAACCATCTTAGGTTATCCCCTTAAGCATTATTAGCTCATCCATCTCATTTAGAATCAAACCATCTAGCCAGCAATCAAAACCTCACATCCAAGCCTTCAAAATTGTTGTCACTTTTGCCAAAAGTTTGCCACTCCTAAAATCTTCCAAATCCATCAATCTCACCAAGGTTATCCCTTTGATAGAGCTTTGTCTAGGGTAATCTAGCTTTGTCAGTTGTTATCCCTCATCACCTTGAGCTAAAGGTTGGGATCCACAAGTGGTCAATCTCATGTTCTTCCTAAAGGATCATCAGTCTATCCTTAAGTTTACACAATCACCACCAAGCTTGCACATAGGAAAGCAAACCTTTCGTGCTTTGGCAACATATCTTTGAAGTTAGAATCTCCAACCCAATCCTCCTTAGGTTTTTTCATATAGCTTTGCTTTAACCTAGGAAATCATTTGCATAGAGAAGCCTTCCCCCTTTTGCATCCATCAGCATTATTGCATCTCATCCCTAGGAGCATTTTGCATGCCACCCGTCACTCGCTTAGCCAAGAAGAAAGAAACAATGGAGTCCTATCATTTGGATCGAACAGCCTCACCCCCCTTGATCACTCAGCCATCCTTTAGCCCAGAGAAAGCTATGCCATCATGTACTAACATTGAAGCTTTCATGAACCAACCAGGAAATGCAGTATTGGTAAATGCCATTATAGACAAGAACAAAGAGACAATCATGGCTAATTTTCGAAGGGAAAATGTAGGAACCTTTGACTTTGGAAGACCCCCTCCATTATCAGATCCATCTCACCCGTTGTTTGGGCAGCTACCACCACCCATAGGCTCTTATGATCCAAATTATCCTCAATATATGCCAAAAGAAGAGCCTCCAACCAATCCATATGATCCAACAGACCCAAACATACCATCATCCACCCAAGTTGAAATCTCCATGCCGCAAGCCAACCCAGCCACCACCACTCCATCCTTGGTTCATACATCTTCGCTCCAAACCCCCTTTACCCAGAACAACTCACCGTTCACCCCCTTCACTATTGTTGTTGCTGCTCCCCAACCCAGCCTTCCAAATCCACCCATCTCCCAAATCAGTGCTAGCACCTTTGGCCAACCTTAGCAATATACAACAGGGATGCCACCCATGGGGCCAAGTAATCAACCTTTCATCACCCCCAGCTTGTTCACTACAGCCCAAAGCACACTCCCATCATTTCCATTAGGTTCTGGGAGCTCAATACCATTAGCCGCAAATCTACAAGCTACTACCCTCACTCCACAATGCTATCAAATCCCACAAGCTACTACCAATTTTCTACCAAGCTCCCAAGTGACCCCAGCCCCTGCCACCACTCTACCAAGCTTCCAAATCCAACCACAAAGCTATCAAACCCCATCAGTTCCATTCCCAAGCTTTCAATTCCCACCACCTCCACCACCAACTAATCCATTACCTCCAATTACCAACTACTTTTCAATGCCACTTCTAGGAGGTAATCCACCACCCCAGCCAACCACCAATTATTTGCAGATACCATCCCAAATGGGGGCACAACCCACATATATTGGTCAAACCCCACAAGCCCCCCGATCCTTTCCCCAAGCCTCTCAACCATCTTATACCTTACCTCCACAAAGAAATCCATTTATCCCACAGCCAGCTTATGTTCCTCAATCCCAACCTCAAATCCCATATCAACAGCAAGCCTCACAGCACATGCAGCAATATGCACCACCTCACCCTCAGCAACCTGTCATCCACCATGCAACTGCCCAAACAATGTACAATCCCTATCAGCAAATCCCTCATAGCCATCCATATCCAGTGGCCCCATCCAGCACATACCTACCTCAAGGCACTCCTACATTGGGGCCACCCCAGCCATCACCTATCAATTCAGAATGGGAGCAAATGAAGATAACTCTGAAAGCCATCCAAGAAGGGAATGATCCGAAGACATTCAAGTTTGAGAATGTGTGTCCTTACCCATTTGATAGAGCCATTACCATGACACCATTTCCCGAACACTTTGAGGTACCCAAATTTGACAAATTCAGAGGAAAAGGAGACCCTGTCACACATATCAAAGAATTTTACATGCACTGCCAGGACGTAGCATACAATGATGTCTTCCTCTTGCGCCTTTTTCCCAAAATCTTTGTTGGACCAGCTCTTGAATGGTTTTATAGAATCCCCTATGGCACAATTAAAAACTTTGCTGAATTATCTGAGGCATTCGTAGCCCAATATGCCCATCTTGTTGAAACAGAGCTATCAATAGTTGATCTTGTCTACACCAAGCAAAGAGGTGGAGAAAGCCTTGTTGAATACCTGCAAAGATGGCAAACCCTTACCACCCGCATATCCTGCACCTTGCCAAAACACCATGTGGTGAAAATGTTTATTGATAATGCCCATCCTAGCTTGGCTCACCACATCACCATGAACTGTTTGCAGACCTACAAAGATATCAAAAAGAAAGGAATGATCCTTGAGCAAGGACTCATTAAAGATGGTGTGATCAAGATTTACAAGGAAGCCAACCAAAATCAATCACATTCCAATGACAAGTCTAAGTATTGGAACAAAAACAAGCACATTGCAACAGATGGTGTCACTAACACCAGACATGTGAATATTGTTGGTCCTTCTCACAACCAGTCCAACCCACGATATCAACCAAACAATAAACAATCTATCAACTACCAACAATAGAATAACCAAAGCTATCAAAACCATAATCCAAGACCCAACTTCCAAGGGTCTAGCAATCAAGCTAATGCCATCAATGTAGCTATAGGACAAAAGCCTAGATTCAAACCTACACCTAGAAACTATACACCCCTTGGTGAGCCATTGGATGTCATTTTTGAGAAATTAGTCAGGGAAAACCTCATCAAATTTCCTCCTACCCAGAAAATTGACCCAAGCCAATCCAAAGCTGCATGGTACAAAGATAATGAGTACTGCAAATTTCATAGGGTAAAAGGTCACACTACCCTCAGATGCATGAAACTGAAAGACTATGTGCAGGACCTCATTGATCGGAAGGAAATCACTGTTGGTGCCCAAACCTCTCCCAATGCAGGCTTACAGATCTATCAAAAAGCTTTTCCTCCACACCACAACCAAAATCTTGGAAATGCACCTATCCAAACCAACAACAACAACACCAACAACTGTCAGCCAAACCAATAGCATGGGAAGAACAATGACCACACTTCATCCTATATAGACTATGGTAACCTTATAGGTTGTATATCCGAGAAAGAGCCTTCCGTCAATGTTATCAATATCCAAGGACCAAACAATGAGTGTGCAGTCACCACTCAAAGAGCGCAATTTAACATCGCAGGCCCACCTGTTACACCAACACCATCAGCTCAGTCAAAAAGAGAGTGCAATATCTTGGAACACCTTGGGAACATGCCAGCCCAAATCTCCATTTTAGACCTTCTTCACACTAGTCCTGTGTACAAGAACATCCTTGACAGTGCTCTATAGAATCTCGTGTCCCTTTTGATATCAATGCTACTGATTTTTGTAATCTTGTTGGACACCTCTTATCCTCATGTGCCCTATCGTTCAAACCCACCAACATACCCGTGGTCGAGCCAGATCACACCCTTCCGCTTCGCATAGCCATCATGGTATCCAACTTTGCTGTGAAAAGAGTAATGATAGATAATGGATCAGCCTTGAATATTTGCACTCTAAAATTCATAAAACAAGCTGGGTATACTGAGGTAGATATCATCAATGAGGTTATCACCATCAAAGCTTATGACAACTTGGAAAGAACCACAGAAGGAACTATTTTGCTGCCAATCAAGGTTGGCCTAGTCATCCAAGAGACACTCTGCCATGTTATTGATCTAAACCTACCATTTAACATCCTCCTCGATCGCCCATGGATTCATGCCATGAAAGCCGTTCCATCCACTTACCATCAGTGTGTCAAATTTCTGCATCAAGGCACTGAGGTAACCATCCATGCCAATCCAAAACCCTTTGCTTACTGCAATGCAGTTGAAGCTTCATATACAAACCATTACCCTTGAATTGATATCGGCACATCCATCGCCAGCTCATCCCACACTTATAATGACCCAGAAACCATCCTCGCCTCTACCCTGTCTACCGTGAAGATCAATAACAAAGGTTGTGGAGAGTATAGCCTGTCAAATGCATTTGCTGTCGGGGCACTCCCACTTGATCCACATGCCCATGGACAACTGAAATATCACAAAGCTAAGGAGATTCCACCTCCTCAATACAAATAGTTTGGCCCAACAACCTTTGTATCCTCGAAAATCCCTCTTCATGAGGAGCTCACTCCAGATATCAACAAATGGTTAAATAAGGATGCACCTCAAAGAAATCAAGCATGCCTTGATCACTTCAGCCAAAAGTATCCCCAAGAACATAATCTCATCACTGACAAATGGAACTATCAAGGTGGTGGTCTAGGACTAGAAGAAAGAGGCATGCAGTGCCCCATCGACACACACAAGTGGGAATCGAAGTCAGGTCTTGGCTTTGGCATACCCACAACTGGGGGAACCAATGAGAATGGTCACGCTTTTTCGAACATTCACCGCAACCTTGTCAAAATCGAAGACATTCCTGAGGAAGTTGAAAAGAGAGCCTACGACGATATCCTAGACCAAATCTCCCTCGAAGACTCTGTTCTCCAAGAACTATCCATCCACCTCATTGACCTACCACTCGCCCATCCACAACTCATAGATTGGGACCAACCAAGTGTCATACACATCGATGAGTTCACATCAGAGGAGGCACTTCTAAGATTCATGGGAGCTGAAACTCCTCACAAGAAAACAAAGCCAGATTCTGCCTATATCTACAAGCTAGATCCCAAGGGGTATTTTGGAGAAAATCTCCAACCTATTTCTGATACACCCAAAATTGGAACTAAGGAGAATCTGAGACTAGCTAAGGCAATGAAGAGAACCCCTCGGCGAGAAAATCCAGAGCCACAAGAAGAACATGAGGATTTAGCATTGCCTCCTCAAAATAATCGACCAAAGGTGTCTTCTTTTCTAATTGAGGATACTCGAGAAGTCAACATTGGTTCTTCAGAGATCCCCAGACTTGTTCACATTGCTGCATCCCTATCACAAGACCAAGCTGACCTCCTCTTTGAGGTCTTAAGAGACAACATTGGCTGATTTGCATGGTCATATCAGGACATGCCAGGACTTGATCCAAAGCTTGTAGTTCATCATCTCTCAGTTGATCCAAAGATCAAGCCCGTCAGACAAAATCTTAGAAAAATGCACCCCAAGGTGGCATTATTGGTCAAAGCTGAATTAGAAAGAATGTTAGCTGCTAAGGTTATCTGACCTATCGACTACTCAGAGTGGATCTCCACCATGGTCCCTATCACTAAACCTTCTGGTGACATCAGAATCTGCACTGATTTTAGAGATCTTAACAAAGCTTGTCCAAAAGATGATTTTCCCTTGCCCAACATAGATATGATTGTAGATCTTATAGCTGGACATGAAATTTTGTCCCTCATGGATGGATTTTCTGGGTATAATCAAATCAAGATTGCAGAAGAGGATCAGCATAAGACAGCATTCACTACCCCTTGGGGAACCTTTTGCTACAACATGATGCCTTTTGGCCTAAAGAATGCTAGGGCTACCTATCAAAGAGCTATGATAGCCATTTTTCATGATCTCATCCATAGCATTTTGGAGGATTATGTGGATGATATCTTGGTCAAGTCTCATACCTTCATGGATCATCTTGCTGACCTAGAGAAAGTCTTTAATAGGTTAGCCAAATATTATCTCATGCTGAATCCCAAGAAATGTGTCTTTGGGGTCACATCTGGCAAGCTTCTAGGCTTCATAGTTTCTAAACGAGGTATAGAGATCGACCCCAAGAAGGTCAAGGCTATCTTAGACATGCCTCCTCCCCAGACACTGCAACAACTTCGCTCTCTTCAAGGAAAGCTCCAATCTGTTCGGCGCTTCATCTCCCAGCTTGCAGATAAGTGTACACCATTTTCACATTTACTAAAGAAGGATGAGAACTTCAAGTGGGATCCTTTATGTCAGCGCAGCTTCGACCATCTCAAGCAGTATCTCATCAATCCCCCTATCTTGGTTCCACCAGTTCCTGGTCGTCCCCTGATTTTGTACATATCAGCAACACCTACTGCTCTAGGGGCACTTCTAGCACAGCTTGATGACTACAACAGAGAAATAGCCATCTACTACATCAGTAGAACCCTAGTTGGTTATGAACTCAATTACACTCCTATGGAAAAAGCTTGTTTGGCAATTGTTTTCTCAACTCAAAAGCTTCGCCATTACATGCTAAGTCATACCATCCAACTAGTCTCCAAGATTGACCCTCTTAAGTATATGCTCTCTAGAACAACACTTATAGGCTATTTGGCCAAATGGGTTATGCTCCTTAGTGAATTTGACATCCAGTATGTGGATAGAAAGGCAATCAAAGGGAAAGCTATAGCAGATCACCTAGCCGATGCACCTCTAATAGATGCTTATCCATTGATCACAGAATTTCCAAATGAGCATATCTATCTAATTGAGGAACAACCCCCATGGAAACTTTATTTTGATGGCTCATACACATCTCATGGATCAGGGGCAGGAATATTGTTGGTCACACCTCAAGGAGATTACATTCCAAAAGCCTTCAAGCTACAATTCCCTAGCACCAACAATATAGCTGAATATGAGGCCCTCATAGCAGGATTAAAGATAGCTGCAGAATGGAACATTGTTGAGCTACAAATCTTTGGCGATTCTCAGCTCATCATCAAGCAAGCCCTAAATGAATATCAAACCAAAGATGAAAAGCTATTACCCTACAAAGAGCTAGCTGATCAGCTAACCCAACATTTTACAAAGCTTCAGTTTACACAAGTGCCTCGAATATAAAACAAAGCAGCAGATGCTATGGCTACTATAGGCTCACTCTTGGAAATTCCCCAAGCAGCTACACAGTATGAGTTTTTAGTGGATCAGCTCCTCACACCCGCCTATGCGAATGAGGATTCAAACCGTGTTTGTATCTTGGTTGGTCCCCAATCCCCTTGGTACCATGAGATTCACGCTTACCTTAACGATGGTATCATATCCCAACACCTCACATGTACCCAACACCAAAACCTCATCCGAGAATCATCTCGCTATGTTATCATAGCCAATACCCTATATCGTCGGGGTTATCATGATACTCTGTCTCGATGTTTAGACCAAAATGAGGCTGTGATGGTGTTAAAAGAAGTACACTCTGGACTTTGCGGTGCCCACACGAGTGGTATTGTCCTAGGGTGACAAATCCTTAGAGCAAGCTACTATTGGCCTACCATTGAAGAAGACTCCTGTGACTTTGTCAGAAAGTGTCTCCCATGTCAGCAGAATGCAAATCTTGTGCACGCTCCAGCACAGGATCTACAGCCTATTGCACCACCTTTACCTTTCACTTGTTGGGGCCTTGATCTAGTTGTAACTATCACACCCCTCTCATCTGATGGACATAAATGGATAATAACAGCTACAGACTATTTCACTAAATGGGTGGAAGCAGTCCCCCTAGTCTCAGCTATAGGAGTTCAGGTCTCCAAGTTCATCTTGTACCACATTGTTTGCCGCTTCGGCATCCCATCCACCATCTTCACCGACCACGGAGGTAACTTTGAAAAGCTCAACATGGAAGAATTATGCACTTCCCTCTGCATCCATCACCGCTTTTCTAGCCCATATTTCCCACAAGGTAACGGCCAGGCAGAGGCAACTAACAAAACCCTCCTCAAAATTCTAAAGAAAGATGTCAATGATTCCGACCGTGATTGGCACCTACAAATAAATCCAGCCCTATGGGCCTATCGAACTTCCTTCCGTACATCCATAGGCACAACTCCATACTCCCTAGTCTATGGTGCCAAATCGGTACTACTTATAGAGGTTGAACTTCCCTCCTTGCGCATATCTTTGCAAGGGCAAATATCAGATGAATAATATAGAGTAGCTCGACTCACCAAGCTAGATCTCTTAGACGAGAAGCAACAAAAAGCCTATGATCATCTCACAGTCTATCAAACTCGTCTCAAAAGAAATTTCAACAAGAAGGTACTTCCACGACACTTTCAGCCAGGTGACATGGTCCTCAAAGAAAACATGAAAGTCCAAGTAGATCGAGAAAAGAAAGGCAAGTTTGAACCTACATGGCTTGGTCCTTATGTTGTCACTGCTTCCTTTGGCTCTAGAGCTTATCAGCTATCTACACCAGAAGGAGAACTCTTGAATGATCCTACTAACATCATTCATCTCAAGAAGTTCTATGCTTGAAGATCCTTGGTATACCCAGCTTTTGAAAAATACAAAAGAAAAAAATAGTAAAGAGAAATAAGCATCTAATAGTGAAAATTTGGCAATTCAAGCACCTTGGATAGGTATCTTGGTGAAAACTTGGTAATTCAGGCGCCCTGTGTACTAAAGACTAATCCATTATCTATCACTATCCTATCCCTCATCCATTCACCCACCATCCCATAAGACACACTTGCTTGTTCCCGTGGTGTTCCAACCTAATATCCAAAATCTGATGAAGCTTGTAAATACCTCCTGTACAGCTTGTAAATCTTGTACCAAAGCTTGTATTATACCTTGTAAATCTTGTACCATACCTTGTCTATCTGAATCTTGTCCAAGGTTTGTACCATATTCTAGCCTATAAATAATCTTGTATCCTAGCTTGTATGCTATCATGTGCACACACAAAACCCCATTTTCACTTAAGCTTTTCGCAAACCATCTATCTATCCACCTATCACCTATTATAGACATCCCATCCTTCACAAACATTACCATCTCACAAAAACCAAAACATGAACAAACTTGTACATTTGTAACATATCTTGGTCCCGCAGCTTGTACATCCTCTTTAGCTTAGTACCATTGTATCTATCCAATGTTCGTGTCAGTTCGTCCTTGATCAGCATCTTGCACCCATCACACATCTTGGTTAGCTATTCCAACGCATCCTTTGGCTAGATTTCCTGTCACCAAAGTGTTATCTTTCTTAGTTCAGCTTGCCAGACCCATCACTCATCCAAATCCACCAGCTTCGGTGCTCTCTGATAGGTCCTTGCAGGATATAGCTTTCCTCATGTTTGATCTTGGTCCGTTAGTACCTTGTCCTACCCATCTCGTTGGCAAATGGCTCTCTTTTGGATTTTCACTTTCTTTTGATTTGGGATCTTCCCTTTTGGGTCTTGAAGTATCTTTTCCAAGGAATCTCCTTGTTCCCTCCTCACGGTTGCCATGATCTTCCATATCATGGTATGCTGCGAATGGGGCAATTAGAGCGTAAGGTCTTGATCAGGTCTTTCATTTGTTTTCCTTTTCTGCTTGTGGGTTCTCCAGTGTCGTTTCCACGCTACTTCCTCTAGGATTCATGTGTGATGCTGGGGCAATCCTTGTGTGTTTGTTTTAAGTTAGTTTGTCAGTCCTTTGGATGGTTGGTGAAAAGGCCTTGATGTTCTTGGTAACCCTGGCAATTAACCAATAGTCCTATAGCAAATCTAGTGCTCAACTACATGGTGGTATTTCTCTTTGAAGTATCCCCCCGCTCAAAAAGCTTCAATGGTTTTCCTTCATCTCCATTATCCCCCATCCATATCCAACATCTGTCTCTCCTACCCCAGCTGATGCATAAGTATCTCTTTGAATCACTCATCACTCTTAGCTTTAGGGATCCACAATCCTAGTCTTAGGGATCCACCAATCCAAATCAACCCACCAAGCCTCATCTTTCAAGATCCACAATCCTAGTCCTAGGGATCTCCGAAACCCATCTTCCACCAATCTAACTCTTTGAAATTTTGTTGCATCAGCTTTATAATCCCCTCAACCATCTCCCTATCCTGGATTCTTTTTTATAGCGCTCTGCTCCTTCATCCTCTGCAATCCCTGAGATCTTAAGCTTGCTTCCTCTTGTGCCTCTAATTCTCCCTTTATCATTCTCCCATAGTGAGAGTTTTAGTTAACTAAACCTCTTCTCTTAAGCCAATCTGAGTCTTCTTGCTCATCTCAGATTCTTGTACTTTTCAAGAAGTCATCGAGCCTCGCTTTCTCTCCCCACCGCCTTCTTGAGGGGGCATCTTGCAGTCCATTCTCTCCTCTTCTGCTCTAGCCTTGGGCATCTTATTTTCTTATCTTTGATGCCATGCCACTTGTGGCATCACATCAAAGAGGGGCAAAATGTAGACACCTAAAAATCCTTTAAAAAATAAAGTATTTTTATTTTTTGAAAAAATCCCTGATGACATCATCATTTATTAATTAATTAATTAATTAATTAATTAATTAATTTTTATGCCATTAAATCCCTTTATATTAATTAAAAATATTTAATTAAGGAATCCCTCCCAAAAATGTTTAAATCTTATTTAAACATTATTTTCTTATTTATTAATTATTTAATTAATAAATTGATCAAAAAACCCAAAATAAATAAAAATTTTATTTTTTGCCCAAAACTTGGCCAATTTCCTTAAGACCACTAACCTCTTCCAAAAATCTTCTAATCCTTCTTTAATTTTGATTAAAGACTAATCCCATCATTTCCTACCCCTAATCCCAACTCAAAATATTTAATTAAGATTAAATATTAATCCTCATGTTTATTAAAATTTTTTTAATAAATATCTCCTCAACCCAAACCCTTGAAATAAATAAATCTTTATTTATTTCCTAAAAATCTAATTTATCCTCATCCTAAGAAGTTCTAGACTCTTCTAGAAAGTCTTCATCCTCATCCTAGGAAATTCTAGACTATTCTAGAAAGTCTTTATCCTCATCCAAAGTCTAGACTCTTCTAGAAGATGTCTTTAAACCTAATCCTAATCCTAACAAATATCTCCTCCTTTACCCACCCTCATTAAATGCCATCCACTTGCCTATCCCTAAGCTAATCCTAAACCATCCTAATCCATCCTCTAATAATTTGCACAAGCCTAAACAAGCTTAAAACCTTCCTAATCAAGTCCAAGTCAAAATTGCTCTCATCACCCTCAAAATATCTCAACCATAAAACTTTATGAAGTCCACTAGGTCATAAATGACTCTTACAAGCCCTTTTATTGCTCTTACAAGTCATTATGAGGGTCTTTATGAAGATTTTATCCCTTGAGCATCCTTTGTTGACTCATCATTCCCCTTTCCTCCATCCTCTCACCATGTGACATGTGTCACTCCTTGATTGGCTATAAGGAAGCAGAATCCATGTGCTCTCTTCTCATGCAATCTGAGCCCTCCATGAGCTTTTTCCCATCCTTGCATCTTAGCCTTCAATCCCTCAAGCCTCTTGCCTATAAATTGGATCCTTCCCCTTTGCAAAATAACACAATCCATGAAGTAAAGTCATAATGCCATTTTGAGAAGCCATTTTACATCAAAACCATACACTCACATCCAAATTCCAACTCCATTTGAAGCCCTTTTTGAAGCATAAGGTTGAGCATACATCCTATCTATTTAGACAAAGCCACTCAACAAGAGAGCTTCTCATTGAGAGAGTCCATTAATGGCTCATATTCTCAATTGAGAGTTCATCTTAGTCTATCTTGAAGTTTATGAATTTTGTTTAGTTTGTAGAAGCTTTATTTAAATTTGGTTTCTATTAGCGTACTAGCATTGCTCATATACATTTTGGCACGCCCGGTGGGACCCCGCATGGGTCATCTTCATTAGCTTTTTTAGTCAAGTTTTGTATGTTGTTTGCTGATTTTGGCTAATTTTGCTTGTTTTTGTGATTGGTAAGATTGTATAAATTGGTTTTGTAGGTCCACATGAGCATGAAGAAGACAAAGGAACTCATAATCTATCTCATAGTGTTTGCAAATTTTTCAAGCTTATAGGTGGACAAAGAACTTGAAATTCTTCTTCCTCTTCTTGTCTATATTCTTCTTATTCCATCTACTTCTTCTTCTTCTTCTTGTGGGAGATCTTGGCCATTTTTTTTTAATTTGAATCAGTAGCTTGTAAATTGTATAAGAGGACAAGAAAATACAATAAGCATGATAGAATTCATTGTTGCAAATCGAAACTATTATTCAATCATTTCAATCATTGAAACTTGGTCTATGGGTTAGCTTTTGGGGCCCAATGGGTACATAGAAATGGGTACCCAATTGCTTACAAATCAGGCACCCGATTCTTTAAAAATTGGGTACCCATTTATAAATTGGGTACCCGATTTTAAAAAGAATCGGGTGCCCGATTTGTATGCAATCAGGTACAACAATTGAAAGAAATTAGGTGCCTGATTCTTAAGACATGAGTGGGAATTTGGTATGGCTCCCGACTTTTGCATGGGGTTTTGCCTTGGGGAAAGGCATGGCATAAGCTTGCTCCCACCAAGCCATGCCTTTATGATCCTTTTTTTTTCTAAGGCATTTAATCGACAATTTCTAGTATTGTCATAATTTTTTTGTAGTCATTCCCATTGAATTTTTTGATGAGACAAAAACTCATTATAGCTCTTACTGTTCTGATTTCAAAAATGTAAATTTATAGTGTTATTAGTTTATTTTCTATTTCTCCATTATTTATTAATCAAAACTATCTCCTGAACGTTGAAAAGTGAAATTCACTAAAACTTTAATAACTTTTTTATTTTATAATTTTTCTTAAATTAATTTATATGTCATCAATTTACATACAATTCTTTTGATGTTAAAAAAAAAATTGAAAAAAATGAGATTTTGATCAAATTATGTGGTCTATACATGAGAGGTTTTAAAATTTACATTTATAGCCAATTAATAATTAATTAAAAAAAATTATTCAATAAAAAATTAAGAAAAAATATTGTCATCAATCTTAGGTGTATTAGATAACTCCCTTTAAAAGGATTTGCAAATATTCATTTATTTGTGTCAAATTATGGTGTCCGTACACGAGCGTGGTATGGTCCTGAAACAGACATTTAAAAAAAGAGGTATTTAAAGATTCATACCAAAAAAATAATCTATCATATGGCTACACAAGTAAATTACATATTCAAAAACTAGATTTTGAACACTAAAAATTTTATTTTTGGAGTTTTTTTATATTCAATCTCTAAATACCTCAAATTTTGACATCAATTGACAAAAAATTTCAAAAATAAGAAAAACACTTCCACTTTTTGGCCAAAAGTGATACCCAACTTCTCGCACTGACCCTTTACATATAACTATTATTTTTGTCTAAGGTTAATCTTAGTACATAAGATGATCCACAAAATCTTACATTATGACCTCTTCCACTATTCTTGTTGTCAAACTTCTTGTTTAGTTTCTCCTCAACTCTTAGAGAAAACTAGTATGCCTCCTCAATATTGTTCATGCAAACTAGACACAACTCATCCTAAATACTTGGCCTTAACCCATTAAGATAATGGGTGACTTTCTTCTTATTAGCTTCTACATGACCAGTTCTAATGAGAACTGAGTATACTCTTGAACAAATTTTCCTTCTTGCTTTAACCCTTACATTTTCTTCAACATATCAAGCTCATAATCCATGCGGATGGATTGTCACTTTAGTTTAGCTATCATCTGATCCCATCTAGGGATTCTATTCTTTCCCTTTCTATTTCACTCCAACTAAACCTCCTACCACCATATCTTTGCATGTCCCTTTAGTTTCACCTTTGCAAACTTGACCCTATCAAGATCATCAATATCTTCATATTCAAAGTACTCCTCTAGTTTATTTATCCAATCAATTAGCTCCTTTACGTTACGATTTTCCAAAAATGTGAGAACTTCAAACTTAGGTCATTTTGTAATCTTTGAGATGGCCCTAAAAGACCTTTCTTTCTCTAAATTTAGAACTGCCTCTGCTTCGACCTTTTCATCTACTTTGTCCTCATCCTCTCTTTCATCTCTTACAGGAAGATTTATTCCTGTACACATTTGTTCTATTAATGCTTGTATTTTTCTTTGGAGTGCTCAAAAACCCCTAGGAGTAACATCTATATCTCTTAAATAGGAAATTTTATACCACCAGGGAAGGTTCTAGACATTGAAACTTAATATCTAGGGTCAATAGACCCTAACAAATTATATAGAATTGACCAAATACATCTTTGACAATTATTTTATAAATTTCAAGTTGTCCAACTTTGGAAGGCCATAACTCATGAACCATTGCAATGATTGGCTATTATAACCACTTTTGGAAATGTTAGCTCCTAATATATAGAATCAAAGCAATGCTAGAACCCTTCTATTGAGTTTTTGAACCTCATCCTGGTACTCTAAGGTGTCCAATAGTGAGCCTAAAGATTTTTCTACAAAATTTTCCACCAAAAATCTGCAATAACTTCTCTGATACTTATGCTTGAGCTATGAGATTTTTATGGTAGGCTTGCAACTCTAAAATAAACTTCTTCTAGAAAATAGGAACATTCTAAGCTCATATGACAAACTTCTAAATATAGCAAGTTCCCATAAATAGTAACCACCCTATCTACTAGTCCTTATTAAAATAGGAAAGTTTGAAAATAAAATATTTTTGGGTGATGCAAGATTTCTCTTACACCTAGGATGCTCTTACATTAAGAGACTACCCAGCACCCTATTGGCCACGTTAGTCTAACCATAAATTTGAGGATGGTGTATAGATCCAAATGAAAAATTTGTGCCAAGTCTATCCCACAAAGTTCTCCAAAAAATGGCACATGAATGTCACATCTCTATTTGAAGCTATGTTTAATGGGAGGCTAGGAATCCTCACAACCTTTTTGAAGAAAACATGGGAAATGTGGCTTGTTACATTGGTTTCTTTACATGGGATGAAGTGCCCCATCTTGTTGAACCTATCAGCAACCACATAGATACTCTCACGTTCTTTTTTTGTCTTGGGCATTCCTACGATGAGATACATGCTTACATACTCCCATTGCATGTTAGGGACTGGGAAGGGTTGATAGAGACCTACATTTCTCATCCTTCCTTTAGTTTTAATGCATACCATGCATTGTTCCACATACTTAGTCACATATTTGACTAGTTTTGGCCAATAATAGAATCTTTTAACTAGTTCTAAGGTTTTACTTAGACCAAAGTGTCCACTTAGACTCTCATTTTATTTCTCTTGAATTATGTTCTCTTATTGATCCCCTTAGCACACACAACTAATTACCCTTAAAGAGTAAAACATTTTATAAGGTAAACTCAAAATATTTTCTATCAGAGTGGTTCTAAAAATCTGAACATACATTTTAGGCCTCTCCAAAGCCTTCATTTTCCTTATAGGGATTCATGAAGCTCTCTATTCCAATGCTATGTAGTTGAACTTCTTGAACTATCAACACCCTCCTACTCAAGGCATCTACCACTTTATTCATTGGTCCTTTCTTGTCTTTGATTGTGAAATTAAATCCTTGCAATTATTCCACCCACTTCAAGTTTCTATTGCTCAATTTTTCTTGAGTGTTAATGTAGCTTAGAACCCAATTATTAGTGAACACAAAGAATTATTTGGGAAATATATAGTGCCTCCACTTCCTAAGGTACTGAACAAAGGCATAGAGTTGAAGGTCAATGAAAAAATATTTCTTTGTGGCCTCATTAAGTTTTTCACTAAAGAAGGCTGCTAGCCTACCTTCTTGACTCAATACTCCCCTTACTACTAGCCATTTGCATCACATTCTACTATGAAGAGTTTCTCAAAACTAGGTCGTTGCAAAATAAGTTGGGTAGCTACTTGCTTCTTGAGTATTTCAAATGATTTTTTAACTTATAAGGTCCACCTAAATTTGGACTTGATTCCATCCTTTATGGTCTCTATCAAAGGTGTACATATGTAACTAAATTTTCTAATAAACTTCTTATATAATTGAGTAAGACCATGAAAAATTCTTACCTCGGTTGAAGTAGTAGGTGTTGGCCAGTTGAGGATTGCATAAACCTTCTCTTGGTCAATCTTCAAGGTTCCCTTAGACACCACAAAGCCTAGGTACACCAGCTCTTTCTTGAAGAACTTAGACTTCTCAATAATGATGGGAAGCTTCTCTTCATGCAACCTCTACAATAGTGCCTCCACATCCTTGATGTACTCCTCTTTAGTCTTGCTGAAGATGAGGATATCATCTAGATACACAACTACAAATATGCATGTGAATTATTTAATCACTTCATTCATGAGCCTCATGAACATTCTTGGAGAATTTAAGAGACCAAATGGCATCACTAACCATTCAAAGAGTCCATTTGTGGTCTTGAATGTTGTTTTCCATTCATCTCGCTCCTTAATCTTTATTTGGTGGTATCCACTCTTCAAATCTAGTTTAGTGAACTACATTACTCCTCCAAGGCAATCCATGGTATCCTCATTCCTATTTATGGCTCTTGAGTCCATACACAATCTCTATTTTCCTTCTTTCTTGCATGCCAATACCACATGGACTATACATGGGCTTATGCTCTTTGAATCAAGCCTTGATCCATGAATTCTTGCACCTGCCTTACCACTTCTAGGTTTTGGTATGGAGTGAGCTTGTATGATGCCTTGTTAGGTAGGGATGCACTAGTAAAAAAGTCAATTTGGTGAGTATTAACATTTATACCCTACCACCAAAAAATCAAATTTAAATGATAATTCACTCAACAATCACCAGGAGTTTCTTATGAAATGATTTAGCATTTCCCATATTCTTATTTCATATAACACCTTAAGATAGTTTTAAGTCACGATCATGCAATTTGTGCACTATTAGATATCCAAATCTATAGCCACTGCATAATCTCCATGAGTTAAGAAATGGTTAAGGTTTGAGTTGAAAAGTAGTGGTTTCCTTTGTTTTGCTTGATCGCAAGGATTAGATAGTAACATCAGTCTAAGAAGATGATGGTGTGGATATGATCTAACCTTGACTTTTGCAAGGTTGAGGTGGTTAATAAAAAGTTTCTAGTGTAGGTTGTGATGTAGAGATGATCAGTGGATCACAGTTTTGTAAGCAGTAATAGTTATTAAGGGAAGGTGATGGTGAGCTTGCAATAGTGGGTAATTGAATGCAAAGCATGAGGATTGGACCATTGATAGGGTGGCATAATGGTAAGAAATGTTTGGTCAATGTAGTAGGAATTAGTGGTTAAACCTTAGTTGGCCAAGGGTCATGATCAAATTGGAAGTTCATGGTAGCAGAAGCAATTCCTTGAATGATGAATCTAATCTTTTCAATCTCCTATAACTACTCATATTGATCCCTAGGCTTGATAAATGCAAAGGAGGTACTCATTGCCATCATTTGATCCATTCATTCAAGAAAAGATTAAATAGTTGTCACTCCTGACCTCTCAATGATTTGTTTAGTGTGGAAGTGATCCTCTCATGTGTGGATTTACTCAATAGCTAGATCTTTTCATCTTTGCAATAACTATTCTTTGAAGATTTTATTGTAGTGCTTGATTTCTTTACCTTGTGAGAGAAGTCACCCAAGTTATGCTTGCACTATAAAGTCAAATATCTCTTTGTTAGGGTCAGATCTTCTTCATTTTCTCTAGTACTATCTTGGAAAACTACTATAAATTCCCTTTTTCCCTTGAGTTATATGACTATCTACCTTATCTCTTCTAGCCATAATCGTACTATGTAATCTTGTTTTCCTCTCTTTGACATACTATGAATATTAGTAATCTACATTCTCTATATCTCTTTAGCCTATGAATGATAAGAAGTGAAGCATTTTCCTTGTGTCACTGATATGGTTGTCTAATATTTGTGTAGCTTACATATTAAAGAAAATTTTGTATCTCTATATCTTTTGGACTATTATAATAATAGCACTATGCATGGATGGGCAGAAACTAGTCTGGACACCCTATTTTGGTGCACCACCTCTTTAGAATAGACTAGGTAGTTTCTTTCATGTATTTCTTCTCCCTTTTCTCTTCAAGAATAGTTTAAGTGCATCCTAATAGTAGAGGAAGTCAACCTTCTCCAGAGACTCAACCTCATAGTTCAATTCTTATAGCTTGAAGGTTATTTCCATGTTTTACAAGGCTATCCTTAGATAAGACTTTGGACAAGCATGCACGCTTTTGTGACAATAGTTTTTGGCATGCTTAAAGGGACATTACATTTTAAAATATTCCAAATTTCACTGATGTTGAGAAAATATTCTTTGTTCATGGTGAGGAGATAATATTGCCTCTAGTATAAAGCCTTAAAGAGGCTCATTGTTCAAAAGTACGTGGGGACTCTAAGATTCAAACACGTCCTATTTCTAGATCAAAGTTGTTGTGATTCATGCCCAAGAGAAAAACAAGGGTATCTTCCAAAGGTATGTTCCAATATCAAGAACTTTCTATTTCTAATCCAAGAAGAAAGGTTAGAGTATCCTTATCACTAATTAAGAGTGTGATAGTAACACATACCCCTACAAGATCTATCTCCACTCTTGTTGTTAGGTCTCAACCTAGAATACCATCTGCTCATATCAATAGAATACTTTCTTATATGGCTAGAGCTCATTCTTTTGCAACCTTTAATGGTGGGATCCCCCATCTATTAGCCCAAAGGCATGACATACCAGTATTAGCTCTCAAAAGTGTACCTAAGTTTACTAGTGAGACCTCTATCTCCCCCATTGAATATGTTCAGGAGGTGTCTAATGACTACAACATTCATGGTATCACCAAGGATGATGTAGCAATCAAGCTTCTAGCCTCATCTTTGAAAGGAAAGACATTACAATGGTATAGAGTTTTTTTCCTCACAACTCTATTGCTAATTGGGATGGGTTAGAGGCAGCCCTATGCAAGCATTTTGAGGACAAAAGTGACCACCTATCACTTTTAGAAAAACTAACAACTATCAAAAGGGGCCCCCATGAATATATGACTGATATCAATTATAGATTTCAAAAAATATGAGACTGAATACCT
Organism: Cupressus sempervirens; assembly: GCA_028749045.1. Taxonomy (NCBI): domain Eukaryota; kingdom Viridiplantae; phylum Streptophyta; class Pinopsida; order Cupressales; family Cupressaceae; genus Cupressus; species Cupressus sempervirens. The sequence goes on from CM053787.1 coordinate 657,208,872, forward strand.
ATTGCTATGAAGCCCTCTCCTAATAATGCATTCTTTTATTATCTCAAAGCCTTTAATAGTGATATTGCTACAACCTTGCAGTCTATGTGAGGGGGAAACTTTACCAAATTCTTATGAGGTTTTTGTAAGAGCTAAAAATATTTTGATATAGGGAGGGAAGTTAGCTACAAGATTGCCAATGCCTTTCTTCATTGACATGCCTAATCAATAGCCTATTGTAGCCCTTATTCATGTCTGCTCTATAAGTTAGTCTCTTGTTGTAGTCCCCATAGCCTCCTCATCTTCTAATGGAGTTGATAGGATTAAGGATATGATGCAAAAATTGATTTAGAATGTAGATAGAAGGATGCTGGATCAATAAAAGAAGATGAAGAAAAATAGTGCAGTAGTGCAGAAAATGGGAAATGAGTTGGTAACCATAAAGAAGCAACAAGCTCAGAATAATAAGCCTCTCCAACTCTAGAGTCAAGGTCCTATTCATAGTAGACATCCAAATCAAATTCATACCCCCTACAATCATAATACACCTATTGATCACACTCATAATCATAATAGACCTATCAACCACCCCCAATATTCAAACAACAACTTAAATAGGACCCTAGTCCCTCAAAACAACCTTGCCCAAGATAAATATTTATTCCCTTCTTGTAACTATTCCTATGGATACTACATGTGTCAAAACATAGAATCTAACTTGGCTTTAACTATACCAAAGTGAGTAGTTGTCTTGTAATACAATGCTAATCAACCTGTTGATACCTTTTAGTAGGATGATTGTTCTTTTATGAACTACCTAGAAGAGCATGGTAATGTTAACCAAGATTATTGGGCTTACAATATCAAGAGCAAGAAAAGAGTTGTGGAGGAGATGGTTCATCAACCTCCTAATCAGCCTTCCACATCACATGTAGCACCACAAGTCCAAGTAGTTGCCCAGCAACACAATGCAAATCAGCCTGTCAATGCTTCTCAGTAGCAATGGCAAGGTGAAAATAGAGATAATGTAAATAACCTATAGACTATCCCAACTCAAGCTTCTACTTCCAAGACTCCTACCAAAACATTTAATGCTTCTTTTAGTTTGGCAGATCAAATGAGTAAGACTAATGCAAATATTTCTATTTGGGATGTTGTAACTACTATACCATCACAAAGGAGCCTACTACAGTAGGAGTTGGAAAGCATTGAACTCAAAGATCAACCACCTAGCATGGAGAATGCCATGAGTTTGATACACCCATCAAGGGAGGTAAAAATAAATAAAAAGGTTAGACCTACTCCATTTTATGTTTCTCTACTTATAATAGATAAGTTAGTCCACAACTGCATGATTGGTTCAAGGGCCAGTAGCTCAATAATGCCCAAGCATGTTGTGGAAACTTAAGAAATGAAATATGAACCTATTGTTAAGGAGGTATTGTAGTTAGATGGTAGTACTATCAAGATTGTGGGAATCCTGAGGAATTTTGAAATGGCCTTACATGTCTGTCTAGGTTGCACTATAGTTCAAGATATATCAATTGCTAAAGTCAAGCCTCATTTTACCATTTGTTTATTAAGAGACTTCACTACTCAAATAGGTGGTTACATATCTTCTAATTGGTCATATATGTTTTTTAGAACTATATATGGAACCAAGGCATCAATCAAAGCAGAACCACTAGCCCTCCATCATATTGAGCCCTATACTCCTAATCTCATCAATTTGAATTGTACCACCCTAGAGATCTATACAAAAAATGAGCCTTCCACTTCCTTATCTGATACACCTAATTTCCTCTTGGATGAATGGGTTGATGCTTATTGGTTTGATCCTATATCATAAAGCTTAGAAAATGGCCTAGGCACTTATTGTATATCAGAAAAGGATGCTCTTGTCCCTAATTTGATGAAAACCAAACAAGATACATGTGGGATATGGAGCATGTACTTTGATGGATCAAGAAAAAAAAAATGGGTCAGGGGCTAGTGTAATATTGGTTTCTCCTGCAATAGAAATGTACTACTTCTCATTTAGGCTGAAATTCAATTGTACTAATAATGTATTTGAATATGAGGCATTGATTTAGGGTGTCTTGATTGCTCAAAAAAGAGGAACCCAAGCATTGAGTGTGTATTGGGATAGTGATCTAGTGATACTTAGGTGAGGAATCAAAATGTTACTAAGAATAGTTTTCTCAAATCTTAAAAACACAGGGTATGGGATTTCCTTGAAGGTTTTGATGCATTTAATATTCAAAGAATTCCTACAAAGGAAAATAGACATGCTAACAAACTTGCAATAGGGGGTGCATCTTATGATGTCCCAAGAAGCCTCGAAGATAAGAAGAGATAGAAAATTTAAATGGTGGTGAGGCCTATTGTTCCTAATAATGATATCAATTGGCTAGTCTTTGAATCCAATGCACAAGTTATGAGCTCTTTGTAGAATGAAGCAAAGTTCTTAGATGGAAATTAGTTTAGATTGCATGACCAGTATAGTGATCAAATCATCAACCTTAGCTCCAAAAAATTAACTAAGCGTCTCATCACCTTAGAGGGTGTCTTCAACCATGATGACCAAGTGAGGGAAAGAAACATGAATCATGCTACAAACAAAAGAGACCATGTGCCAATCATGATTGCTGATGGAAGGATGCTAAACTTGGGGAAGGTATGTTCTAAATCTAAGAAAGAAAGTTTTATCCATCTGTGTCAAGAATTTAATGATATATTATATGATGATTTGAAGGGATTTGACCCTAGTCTATTTGAACATACTATAGATCTGGTAGATAATGTCAAGCTTGTTAGTTAAAAATAGAGACCAAAAAATCCTAATATTGAGCCCCTAATGAGAAATGAGCTATCCAAATTAATTGAGGCCAATATCATTTTCCCCACCAAGCACTCCTCTTGGGTGGAAAACCTTGTTCTTAAGAGGAATAATGGAGAGATTAGACTGTGTGTAGATTTTAGGGATCCTAACCAAGCCTCCCTTAAAGATCATCATCCTCTCCCTTCTATGGAACAAATTTTGTCTAAGGTTAGTAGTTCAAAGAGATTCTCATTCTTGGGTGGATTTTTTGATTATGATCAAGTGTTGGTCAAGGAACTTAACAAATATAAAACTACTTTCACTATCAAATAGGGCACCTATTCCTATAGTTAGATGCCTTCTGGACTAACAAATCTAGGTACCACATTTCAAAAAAGCAATCGAGATGGCCTTCAAAAATATGATTCAAAGGTTTGTGTTGGTCTACCTTGATGATATCACAATATACTCAAAGGATGTCGTAGAGCATTTTGGTCATCTTAGGTAGGTATTTTTGATATGGAGAAAGTACGAGGTGTCCCTAAATCCAAGGAAGTGTCTTTTTGCCACTAATCAAGGGAAATGATTAGGACATATTATATCTAAAGATGGTTTAACTATTGAGCTAGAAATAACAAAGGCATTACTTGCCCTTTCTTTTCCTAGTCACAAGAAAGGTCTACAAAGTCTTCTTGGTGGAATAAATTTTGCAAGAAGATTTATTCCTAACCTAGCTACCATGGTGAAACCTCTTACAGCTATGCTAAAAAAGAATATGACCTTCTCATGGACCAAGGAAGGGAAATAAATTTTTGAAGAGATCAAAATAGCCATAGCTTTAGCTCCTACTCTTATTAATTTGAATCTTGATAAAGATTTCATCCTTTATACCTTAGGAGGTGAGTTAAGTATTCCTATTATTTTGACTCAGCTAAATGAAAAAAATAAAGAGCAGCCTATTGCTTTCTTTAGTGAAGGACTGAAGGAATATGAAAATAATTATAGCTATGTGGAAAAGTAGGCCCTTGCAGTCATAAGAGCCTTGAAAAAATTCAAACACCTACTGACTCATAAAAAAATCCATTTGTTTATTCCTCATGCCAGTATAAAAGATTTTTTGTTAAGAAAAGACATTAGTGAGAAAAGAGCTAGTTGGATCACCAAGGTAATGGAATATGATGTGGAGATTCAGATCACCAAGCTGGTAAGGGGATAGGGATTGTATGAATAGATGATCTCATCTCATGAACCTAATGAAGAGGTTGTCTTAGTGTTTGCAAAATAGCAGGAGGCAAGAAATGACAATCCAAGGAGTTGGATGGATGATATGAAGAACTTCTTAGCTAGGAATTGGTATCCTCAAGAATTGGATAAAGCTAAGAGAAGATAGTTTAGACTGTAGTCTATTCCTTATGCTATAATTTATGGTGTTCTTTTAAGGAAATATTTCAATGCAACCCTACTAACATGTATTGATACAGATCAAGAAAAGAGGATAGTTAAAGAACTTCATGATATTCCTTATGGTGGCCACTTTTCAACAAGAACTATTATAATGAAAAGTATGAGAGCTAGTTACTATTGGCCATCCTTGTTCCATGATTGCCACAAACATGTATGGAGCTATAAGAAGTGTGTTTTATTCTTAAATAAGAAAAGACTTGCAACTCTCCCACTTCATCCTATTCAGGCTGATCAATATTTTTCCCAATGGGGATTAGATTTTATTGATCCCATCAATCCTCCCTCCAACTCTGGTCATAAATGGATTCTGGCTACTATAGATTATTTTACAAGGTGGGTAGTTGCAATAGCACTAAAGGATGCCATAAAACCTTTAGTCATTGAATTCCTTGATGGAATTATAACCAGATTGGGTGCCCCTTCAACTATCATTTTAGATAATGCTAAATCATTCACAGGGGCTTAGATTTGTACATGGGAACTTGATCCTGGTATTTACTTGAGCACATCCTCTTATTATTACCCTTGGAGTAATGGTTCCGTTGAGTCATCCATTAAGAATTTGATCAAGATCATCAAGAGCACTATTGAAGATAGTTAAAGGTGTTGGCACTAGAAATTGAAAACTACCCTGTGGGCTGATAGAGTAATACACTAGAGAGCCATAGGGAGTTAAAATCCCTTCTTGTTAGTAAATGGTAGGGAAGCTAGGCTTCCTATCTCATTGGAGTTTCCTACCCTTGAGTTGGCTCGTCAACTAAAATTAATCAAAGATGAGGCTATTTCTATAAGAATCATAGCTCTGATGGAACTAGAAGAGAAAAGAGGTTAGGCAATACAGACTTTAGAAATCCATTAGAGATAGATGAAGAGGAGTTATGATAAGAAGGCTAAGGCTAGAATTTTTAGAGAAGGTGATATTGTGTTGAAATGGGATGCAGACAAAGTGAAGGTAGGGAGACACTCAAATTTTGATGCCTTATGAAGTGGCCCCTATGTAATTATTAGTTGCAAACAATCTAATGCCTTTCAATTCAATAGGCCTAATGGTAAAGTCTTTCCTATTCCTATCAATGGGATATATCTTAAGCCCTAATTTTTATGAAAATCAATATTCATGTACATAGTTAGACTAATTTTTCTTCCTTGTTATTTCCTATTTTCAAAGAAGTATAGGGGTACATGTTTTGTTTTGTAATAAAGGGATCTAGTTCCAATTTTTTTTTGCAAGTTACAAATGAAGAAGGAATGTTATGGTTTAGAATGTAGCAAGGGTGATAAATTTGATGATTTTTACGGTTTTAGAGACTCCATATCCCAATGGATCTTTTGATGGTCAGCGGTCATGTGCAAAAAAGGCTTGCATTCCCCCTACGTTTCTACAAATGTTAACATTTATATGCTTCCACCAGAAAATCAAATTTTAAATGATAATTCACCTAATGGTCACCTAGGGTTTCTTATGAAATGATTTAGCATTGGCCATGTTCTTATTTCATATTACACCTTAGGATAGTTTTAAGTCAAGATCATGTAATTCACACACTTGAAGACAATTAAATGCTAACCAAGGTCAAGATGGCAAAGGTGTGCTTTTCTTTGTATTTGATTGATCACATGATTAGATTGGCATGCTATGGTTTAAATTGTCACAGTGTGGAAAATGTTGATCTTTAGTGTTTCAAGACATATCTTGCACTATTATATCATCGAGATCTATGGCCAATGCATAATCTCTGTGAGTCAAGAAATGGTTAAGGTTTGAGTTGCAAATTAGAAGTTTCCTTTGTTTTGCTTGATCATAAGGGTCAGATAGTAACATTAGTCTAAGAAGGTGATAGTGTGGATATGATCTAACCTCGACTTTCACAAGGTTACGAAAGTTAGTAAAAAGTGCGAAGTGTAGGTTTAGAGGTACCAATGATTAGTAGATTGTAGTTTCATTAGTAGTAATGATTATTAAGGGAAGGTGATGGTGAGGTTGTGATCATGGGTGATTGAACGCAAGGCATACATAACACTAAGAAATGTTTGGTCCATATAACAAGACTTAATGGTTAACATAAGTTGATAAGGGGTCGTGATCAAATTGTGTCACTGTAAATAATTAATTATTATTACACTTTACTTAGGTTTACTTAGGTTAAATGCATTATTATTTATCATATAGACTCCTACAAGTATGCATAGTTATATGAGTTTTCTTGTTGACAACACAGGATTTTGCATATTCATCTAAGTTGTCATATAGAAAACATAGTTGTTTACACTCCAATTGAGAACATGGTGTCTATAAAATCTCTTTGCAAGATACACCTATGTAAGCTTATCCCCTCATTATCACACTAACTTCTATGCTCAATGGAGGACAATCCACACTTGGTGGACATGTTCTTAGTTGTAAAGCTTATCACTTTACTAACTCCTAGTCATTTTAGATGCCTTTATATATAGGAACTTCTAGTGTGTATTGTACATATGATATTCTCATTATTATTATTCTGATCATCTATTATTGGTTCATATTGTATTAGTGTTTGAGCTTCTTGATCTTAGTGTTATTTTTCTATAAGGAAAATTCTTACAAAAGTTGATGGCAACATAAGTAGTTATTTGAATGATGAATTTGATCTTTTTGATCTCCTCTAACAACTCTCATCTATCCTTGGGCTTGATAATTACGAAGGAGGTAATCCATTTTTGTTGTTTGATCCATTCATTTAGTCAAAGATTAAATAACCATCTCTCCTAACCTCTTAGATATTTGTTTGGTGTGGAAGTGATCCTCTCATGTGTGGAATTACTTAATAGCCAAATATTTTCAGCTTTACAGTAACTATTCTCTGAAGATTTTATTGTAGTGGTTGATTTCTTTACCCTATGAGAGAAGTCACCCAAGTTATGCTTGCACTATAAAGGAAAATATTCTACTCTATCTTACGGTTGGGTCTTCTCTATTTTCTCTAGTAGTACCTTAGCATGCTACTGTAAATTTCCTTTTTGCTTTGAGTTATATGACCTTCTACCTTATCTCTTTCAACCATCATTGTATTGTGTGAGTTTTTTTGCCTCTCTTCGATGTACTATGAATATCTATAATTTTGATTCTCTATATCTCTTTGGCATATAAAAAATAAGAAGTGAAGCATTCTCCTTGTGTCACTCATATGGTTGTTTGATCTTTGTGTAGCTTAAAGATTAAAGAAAAATTTGAATCTTTATATCTTTTGGATTGTCATAATAATAGCATTGTGCATGTATGGGCAGAGACTAGTCTAGACACACTATTTTGGTGCATCACCTCTTTAGAATAGATTAGGTAGTTTCTTTCATGTATTCCTTCTCCCTTTTCTCTTCAAGAATAGTTTAAGGGAATCGTAATAGTAGAGGAAATTGGGCTTCTCCAAAGAGTAAACCTCATAGTTCAAGTCCCATAGGTTGGAGGTTGTTTCCATGTTTCACAAGGTTGTCCTTATGTAAGACTTTAGACAAGGGTGCAAGCTTTTGTGACAGCTATGACTTATTACCCTTCTAGTTGATAGTGTAGTAGGAGAACCATAACTTACTATATCCTTTTTTTTCTCAAGCAATGCTTATACCTCCCTTTGTAATAGATTTTTGGCTATATTTTCCTCTACTTTGGACTTTAGTACTACTACATAACTCTAACCCTCCTCATCATTGAGGTCTATGAGAAATTCTTTACCACTATACAACAAGATGCTAAGAACCTTGGTTTGTGGCTCTTCTCCCTCCAACGAAAATTAGATTTTGAATGTCTTGCCTCCCTTCTTAAATGAGATGGAATTTTTCCTCCCATCATACACTAGTTCTCTATCAAATTGCCAAGGTCTACCAAATAGCAGATGCCAAGAATCATGAGTAGGATGTCACACAAAAAAGTTGTCCTTATAACCTACAATGGAGAATTCCACCCAAGTCTTCTTGTTGACTAGTATACTCTATCCTTTGTTGAGCCAATTCACCTTGTAGGGATTCACATGTGGTACCTTAGGTAGTTTAATCTTTTCCACTACCTCCTTTGATATTATGTTGTCAGTAGATCTAGAGTCTACTACCAGTTTACATACCTTCCCCAAGATCTTACATCTAATCCTAAATAGAGCTCTTCTATTTTTAGGCTCATCAAGAGAATTTTTTTTTAATCAACACCCTTCTAAACATAAGATTCTCTCCCTTTTTGAATCTATATGGTCCACTACATAATTGTTTCTATAGTTGTTCTCTTGAACATATGTTATCCTCTTGTTAGAGTTAGAAGAAGAAGGCTTTTCAAGACAACTATATGTTTGATGGCCTACTTGTCCATAGTTATATTACTTCATACTGGAAAAGTAAGAACTACTCCTACCTGATCCTCTATCTTGATTTGAGCCTTCTTGATTACCCCTACCTCTACTATAACCCCATCTAGGAGTTCATTGGTTTTCTTAGTGAGCTTACTCTCACCTTGATTCCTCTACTCATTACCTCTACCTTGGTAGTATCCTCCTTATCCTCTCTAATTTTTCCCCTTGCATTTTTTCTTTAAAGTTGGAATCCCCTTTCTTCTTGTTATTTTCCTCTACCTTTAGGGCTATTTTATGGCACCTTTGGATAGTGGTAGGTTCCCACAAACTAATCTCCTCTTCGATATTCCACTCTAAACCTCTTAGGTATCTAGCCACCTTTATTGGATCCTCTTATTTCTTTTTGTACCTAAGACACAATCTCAAAGACTCCCCTATATAAGTGGTCACATCTAAGAATATTTTCTTTAGTCCTTGCCCTCTTTTATGGAGTTGGATTTCAAAGTCTTCTAGTAGGAAGTTCTCCTTCAACTTAGTAACCATGGCATTCCAATTAGCTATAGGATTCTTTCACATGTTTATCCTCTCATTTTGTACATATTTCCACCATGTCAAGGCTAAGACTCTAATTCTTGACTTAGCCACTTTGACCTTTTGTGCCTCTGATATCCCTTTAGGCTCAAAATGGTTCTCCATACCATCTAACCAATCCAATATTACATCAATATCCATTTTTCCACTAAATAGTGCCAGACCTTCCAAATATTTCCCTCCTATGGATTTAATAACCTTCAAAAAGGGCTATTCATTTAATACAAGGTTAGGTTTAGGTACAACATCCTCTTCTACTACCTCCTCACCCTTTTCATGATCTTCTTCTTCCTTTATTTTTGTTGCATCAACAAATTATATCAAATTTATTCACCTCTTCCAAGGCTACTTCAATGAGGCTATTCTTCTTCTTCTTTTCATCAACTTCTTTGGCCAATTCTATATTAATCACCATATTGGACTCACCTACTGATTCTCCAATAGCTATAGACATATACCACATTTCCCAAGTCTTTAATTTTCTCTAATGCCACTGTGATGTGATAAAAAATCTTTCTTCTTCCCATGGCTCTCCTTTAGGGTCTCCTTAGGTCATACATTTGACCAAATAGGGCTTCCACACACCCTATCCTCTTTAGAACTCTAACCAAGTAGATCTTAACCTTTCAATTGGTACACATAAATCAATTAGAATAATCTTTCTTACTAACTCTCCCTAAATAGAAATAATCCCAAATGGGTGGTTAGTCATCTATGAATTTATTTGGACTCCCCACAAGACCCTCAACCAAAATCAATCATGAAACCCTAATCAAGTTCCAACTCTTAAATATAAAAACATCCAAATGCTTGGAATAGGGCTACAAAAATTAGCCCTCCAAATGTAGAAAAACCCAATTATCTTGCAAAACTTCTTAACAAGGACTCCAAAAAACCACCATTCCAAGCACACTTTTTAGAGACCTTATGGATTTTGAGGGTCTAGGGTTCCCAAATTGTCCATACTCTTTGGGTACAATTTTAGCCTTAAAATAAGGGTTTCAAGGGTTTGGCATGATGTCTAGTAGAAAGAGTATTTTTCCTTCCTTAAGACTTCCACCAAGGCTTCCCATTTGGTTTGGGGTTACTCCACAACACCTTCTAACATAATCCAATCTCAAGTTGAAGTATCATCAATTCTCGACCACTCCAATTCCAATTGCTCAGCTTTGTGATTCCTAACCAAGTTACCAGGACTTGCCAAGGGAATAACTTCAAATATACCTCCTAAGCTTTCTAAGGCCCCATCTCCATTTTACACAATGTACATGGAGTTATGTTCTAAATCCCAAAAGACCATTTAGATACTATGTTGGGAAGTGGCCTTATGACTACATTTTTGCAAGCAGCTTGATTCAAAATAAATAAACTAATAGGAAAGAAAATATTTATTTCAACCACTCTAAACCTTAAAAAATGAAGAACTAAAGCTATATAGAATCCTAAAACTATCTGCTCTAATAGCTTAACAACAAAAAGTTCCAAATCTTATCCATCTACATGCCAAATCCGCAAAACTCTTAATACTCTTAGAGAAAACTAGTTGCTTAGTTTGTACAATGAAAAAACCAACTTCATCAACCCTTTGAACAAGTTGAGAATGGCCTCATATAGGATTTCCACCTATTTTCCTAACCATTTTAGATAGTTATAACACCTTCTAGAAAAAGTTGCTCAATATGCAAGAAAAGTTGTCAATGTTGCCATTGACAATAATTGAGCAATGTTTACATCTTATGGAGTTAAATCCTAAAACTTGCTCCAAAAGTCATGAAACCTTTTCTAATGTCCAAGTAGGACTTAAGACACATATACATGGTCTTAAAACCTCTATTTGACAATTCTAACCTTCTAGGCCCCAAAACACCTAGTTTAGTTTAGTGAACAACTAGAAGCAATTTGACCTATATGAGTTGTCAAACCTAACACCTTACCTTCTTAGGACTACATGGTCCCTTTTATACACCTAGTGGTGTAGCTAGCACCACTACAAGCCAAAATCCTAAAGGGAGCCCTAGGTCTTTGTTATCCCACCTAAGTGCCCAAACACCAAATACTACTATAGCTATCAAAAATATGGACGTACAACATTTGAATGTAGATTAGAGACAAAACCCTAGTGGAGAAATCAAAGTAAGAAGAATTATGCACCTAACAATACATGTTTCAAATGTTACAAGTCTGTACATCAAAGAAAAAATTGTAAAACTCAAGTACATCCAAAAAAATAGACAAAGGACAATAGAAAAGGAATAGTGGACATTGAAAAAGTGAGGAATGAAATGAAGTAAAAATAGAAAAAGAAAATTGAAGATGGAAATAGTGGAGCTAATGGAGCTGAGGTCACCAATCCAATGGATAAAGTGATCATGTCATCTCTAACTAAGTAAAAGAGGTATGTATGGGATTGAATACCTAAATGATTTAGCATACATCAGTTCCTTACATAAATGTGTACCAAAAGTTCATATATGCATATATAAGATGCTTGAGAATAAAAGTTTGTAAAAGGTTGCCAAGTATTAGTAAATTGTCTATGTTGATCGACTATTGCAACATAGATTGATAACTCCAATAGAGACTAAAGGTTATGGAAGAGACAAAGCTATTTTACTAGGCAGCTTCCACTCAACAAAAGACACAACATTAATGGTAAACCTAATCAATTAAAAGATGAGGTATATAAAAAAATTTGAATAGATTACTTCATACCTTGCATCCATATTTTTGAGGAGCTCTGAGTGACTAAGAAATTAAATGATTAAGTGATTACAAGAAACTAATAGAGATTTCAAGCAGCAAATTGATCAAGAAGGTTGAACAAAGAGTGTGATTGAGTGTCGAGTATCCAAAGAAGGAAGAACATCAAACCCTAATTATGATCATCAAAGCTTCATTGACCACTAGAATGAGTGAAAAGATTAACAAAGTGTAATTGGTGATGAGTGATGCCTATCCTTCACATAAATTTTGTTCAATTCCAAAAATTATTGTTATAGGAGACTTAATCGGTGCTTTATCATTGATACCACCTAAAGTCATCATGATTCATGATGTCTAAAGTTGCTACATGTACAAAATTGGAGAAGTAGGAGACTATGAGATTAATAAAGCTTATAAGAAGTTGTGTGATGAAGGCACTTCGAAGGATGAGTTTTAACATTATTCAAAGGAAAATGTTAACTTGAGCCCTATAATTTATGAGAATTTCATTATAGAATGGAATAAAGTTGTCTTAAGAAGAGTTCATGGCATGAAGTACTTATTACAGGATAGACCAGTTGAAGTTATGAAGATGATAATGCACCAAGTTAAGGTCTATCCAACCCTAAATAGGAATAGAACCATTTGATGCTTGAGCTAAGGATAAATTGAGGCTAATACAGGAGACAAGTGGAATGAATGTGGTCTATCCATTACAAGAATTTCTAATCCACTTATAGAATTTTTAACAAGAGTCCTTTCTCACAAATTCTATCAATCAAGAATATTGAATAGTATGTCATGTATGGTTGTGGACCAATCATGGAAGATTGTGATGAAAGATCATGAGTATGATCTTGTTGAGATGTAAATGTTACAACTAGTAGAAATCCTACCATCTATAAGAAAGGAAATTAGTTCAATGTGCAACTAAGTACATTTTTTTATATCTAGAAGTATTTTCCTAGCATGAGAAATGTTGTATGGGAACAAGATAAACTCATAACAAGGCTAATCAATGATTTTATTACTCAATTGGGAGATAATTTTGATAATGAAATGAATATATATTTTGATGAATTCAAGTTGAGAATGAAATTTCTAGAGGAATTGGTCATCAAATGTTATAGTGACATATGTTTTCTTGTTGATGCAAACAACACATTTGTGCAAGTAGTAAAGTGAAGAAAGGCATGGCTATAAAGTTTTGGGTATGAAAAAAAGAGTGATAATGTTAGTGCAAACATTGATACATTATTAAAAGAAGAGATAGATGTTGAGGTAGAACCATTTGGGAGATATGAAGAAAAAAAGGAAAGGATAATAGTGAACATAAAGATAGCTTCCAAAGAGAAGAAAAGAAAGAATATGATTAAAGACCTAGAAGCCAAATTAGGCACCCTAGGTAAGGGTAAAGAACAATTGCAATTAACTCAAGGTCTTGGTGAAGAGGTAGAACATAACAATACTGACGATGAAAAAGAAGCAAAAGATGAAGAAGATGACAAGGGTAAAGCCCTAATTGTTGTCATACCACTGAGAAAGAAGACTCAAAGATCAAAGAAGAAGAAGGCAGCAACAAATCCACCAAAAATTAAGCCAAGGACCAAGAAAGCTACTATTGGTGAGTAGTTTGTGAAGCAAAAAGTAATAGAGACTACTGAGTCAAGTGAGCCTCAAACTAGGAGAAGGAGATGTATGTGAGAAATGTAGGCCTCTCTATTCACACACACTTCAACATGATCCTTATCTATAGAATCATCCTAGAATGAACATTGGATTGTTCATCCAAAATAATCAATTGGTTTATTTGTTGCCTCCAAACTAGAATGATTATGTTATTTCTCTTAGACTAATAAGTTAGCAACCAAACATCTAGAATTAAGGGTTTTGTATTGCAAAATGAGATGCAAAATTAATCTAGATTGTAGGAGTCGATGAAATCCAACTCCATAATCACCAAGATCACCTACATGCAAAATAACCTATCGAAGGGAAACCCAGAAGGAAGAGGTAGAGCTTGGAAAAACCCTAAACATACATGAGAGAGAAAATAATGCAAACAATGAAATTGTATTTACAATGATAGAGCCTGACTATAAAGGCCTAATGGAAGCTTGTAGAACAAGCTAAAAGGTGGTAGAAGATAAGGTTGACAACCAAGCACTCTTTCACAAAAAGGTGGAACATTGTAGAAGGGAACAAACTCCCATGTTGTCAATAACTCATCACTACATGTATTAAATACTAAATACTAAATGAATGCATTAGCCTAAGTAAGCTTAAGTAAATAGAATAAATAATTATTAATTAATTGATTATTTACTCTAACACTTCCCTCTTAAGTGCAACTTAGGGGAATGCCTTAATCTCACAAAACTAAGATGAAAATGTATAATGGGTCCCGGCAACAAGGCCATGTTAGGTACCCATGTACAATGCAAAGAGATGCAACCTCTAAAAATGGGGAAAGAGAGAAAAACACATGGCAAAAACTCTCCCCCAAAAGGAGGTAAGAACTTAGTGAAGAACTAAAGAAGCCTCCAACTAGGGAGATGTCCCCTAAAACAAGAACAAGGAGTGATAATGAAGACCATCACTGAAGCATGAAGAAGCTACAAAACTCTACCATCAAGAAGAAAACTATTGATCTGAAGAACCTCTAAGGAAGAAGAAGGCATGAACCAAGCATGTCTATATGGTAGATGATCCGTCTCACTGAAATGCATGGGTAGCCAGCCACTACAATCGCCTCATATATAGGGTCAACCATTGAATACATAGCTCACACTATCAAACCATCAAACCAAGGATGCATTAGAACAACAACATAACCCCCCCTTAATGCAAATGGGGTGAGATGATAGGCAACTGAAAAGGTGGGCCAAAAATCACCTACAAACTAACCAAGAACGATGAGAGAGGAAGAGGTACAAACACCTATAAAGACATGGTCACAACAACACTGCATGGGAAAACAAAAGGAATAAAGCCTAAAACAAAAAACAACTATCCCCCCCCCCCATGGTGCTTTATAAAAATAGTGCAAGTACAACTAACTCAAAAATAATGTTCACAAACCCAAAATGCAAAAGTGACACTTTAACTCAGTGCGTACACAAAAGTGCTTACAAATGATGTCTATAATGATCAAAAAAGGAAAAAAACTAACACAAAAGATAGGACAGCCCAAAACAAAAGAAACCATGCCAAGAAAATGATCCTCGAACTTGAAACAGCCAAGATATCCATCATAGAGCAAAAATGCCAAAAATATGATAGAAAGAGCATGGGCTAGAATCTAAGAAAAAAGACCACATTTTTGAAAAGGTGACAAAACTAGCTTTCTAAAAATATAATGTTTTCAAAAAATTGACATAGGATGCAGAAGATATGCATGTCAGAGTCAAAAATAGAACTTTGGACTTCAATAAAAAAATAGGGAACAAAACTGCATCAAAACCTAGAAATACCTATACTAATGTCTCCATCTCTGAACCATCTTTTCGGTGCTTCTTTCAAATTGGAAAAATACCTCCATATGCTCAAGTTATGGCCAAAAAATTGCAAGTAGGTCAAAAAGGACCTTGGAGAGTTGCCAGAGGATGATGCAAGATGACATCATGCTGATGTCAACTGAACATGGGCCTAAATTTGATAGCTCGGCGCCTACCGATGCAAAAAAAAAGGTTCCACATGGAAAAGGAGATGAAGTGGCAGGGGCCACGTGTCACACCCTAACAGTTACTAATGAGGCTGAAAATCCCCACTAGCACTGTATAACCGATTATTTACTGTTGTAGATGAAATGCCATGTGTTAGGAGATTAAATGACCATGTGGCACTAACTGGGCAAACAAGTGATGTAGGTGTTGATGGGCTAGTGGCAGACAAGCTGAAACAGTCAGCAGAGCAGAGGGAGAAGGCAGTGCTATCGGTGATAGGGGAGGCGTAGGCAGAGGTCAGGGCTAGGAGGAGTGCAAGTGGTGCAATCTATCATAGTAGGGTGTAGGTGGATCATAGGAAACCTCGTGGTGGCATGCTCTCCACAAATATTTTTAAAAAATGTTTTGTTCTACGTCTCTATAGTCCATATGGAGGGCCCGTAACTAAAAAAACATTTGCCTCCCAGAGCCCTATCTGCAAAATTGACAAATTTTATATGGATCCTAGCTGAAAAATGCCTTCTAAACCCAATGGCAGCATCTAATTGGGCCAAATGTGATTTGAAAAAATGCTCTTCTCCTAGATTGAAGAAAAATGTGCAAACAAAGTAGGGTTTGTATCTCTGAATTGTGACTTCAAAAAACCTTCAACAAAGCAGTAGCAGGGAGGCTCTAATACCATGTAGGAGTTGATAAAATCCAACTTTGTAGTCACCAAGATCACCTACATGCAAAATAACTTGTTGAAGGGAAACCAAGAAGGAAGAGGTAGAGCTTGGAAAAACCCTAAACGGACATGAGAGAGAAAATAATGCAAAACAATGAAATTGTATTTACAATAAGAATGTGTTGTGAGTTGTGAGATACAATGAGAGAGCCTAACTATAAATGCCTCATGTAAGCTTGTAGAACAAGTTGTAAAGTGGTAGAACATAAGGTTGACAACCAAGCACTCTTTCACAAAAAGGTGGAACATGCTAGAAGGGAAAAAACTCTCATGTTGTTGAAAACTCATCACTACATGCATTAAATACTAAATATTAAATAAATGTATTAGCCTAAGTAAGCTTAAGTAAATAGAATAAATAATTAATAATTAATTGATTGTTTACTCTAACATAGATGAGATGCAAGTATTAATCTATAAATGAGAAAGAACAATTCATCTATATGTATGCATATTAATCTATATGAAAGCAATATGGAAATGTAAGCTAAGAATGTGAGAATGCTTGAGTCAGCAATTTAGCATAAGTTTAATGGAAATCAATTGTTAACCTATGTGATGAGGAATTAAAGGCTTCTTAAATAGAATCCCAAAACTTGATCAATGGTTGAGACCAAATTGAATGAATGGTTTAGATTTGAAGAAGATTTAGTTAGAATGGAAAGTTTCCTTATGAAAAGGGAGTTAATTTATTTAATTCCTTTTCTGATTTTAGTCCACTCAAAGTTTCCATTTTTGAACTGAAGAGAAGATTTGGAGAATATATTTAATTTAACAAAATAGAATATGACCTCATAAATGGATATTCTAATCAATTGAATAATTAAATTCAACAATTAGAATGAGGATTAAATCACATATATTTAATTCTTCATGTATATTAGCTAAAGGGGTGAATTCAATTTAATTAAAGTACTAGGACTTATAACTAAACTAATTCAATTGAAAGGTTGATTTAGCCAATTCAATGAATATTTTTTAATTAATTAAAGTAAGTGGTTAATATAGATTAATGATTTTTTGCATTTGACACTTAGGTTGAGTAGAGATTATCATAATTAGAATTGTCTAGTAAAATAGGACTTAAAATTGATTAAATAGATGTAAATTGTTTTAACATGGCAATGTGCCAATTTTGGGGTATTACATTTGCCCCTCCATTGAATGAATGTGCAAGTAGTACATTGATTCAAAGAAGTTAGAACTATGAAGCATAGATCAAGGAATGAGATTGGTTCTGAAATTGATTATATAGAGACCAATTGATAAGCTTTTTAAGGTTATTTATAGAATGGAGTTTACCCTTAGGAAATCTAGATAGAAAACCTAAATACTAAAATTGATAAGCTTTTCAAGATTATTTCTAGAATGAAGCTTAACCTTAGGGAATCCAAATAGAACACCTAGATACCAAAATTGATAGAAGAAAGATTGTCAAACTTCACAAAATTGTTCCCAAAATGAGACTCAATTCTTAGGGGTCAAGGTTAGAATGTCATGATAACTATCCATTAGAAGATGACAAGATTAATCATGATTCATATAATTATCCCCAAAATGAGGCTTATTCCTAAAGAGTGAAGGTTAGACTATCTTGATACCTATCCATTGAATAATGATCGAAAGCATGAGCTTGGAATTATCTCGAGAATGAGGCTTAATTCTTAGCAAGAGTAGGATTATCTCCAAAATAAAGCTTAACTCTTAGCAAGAATTTGGAATTATCTCTAGAATGAACCTTAATCCCCTACAGTCCAAATAGAACACCTGAATACTAGTCCATGAAAGAGATAACAAGACCTATCATGAGTCATAGAGTCATCCCTAGAATGAGGCTTGATTCCCAGGAGTCAACTTAGACTATCTCGATACCTATCCATCAAATTATAACAAGAACTATTATAAGACTAATCAACAAATAAAAAGATGAGAAAATGAACTACAATGTTAGATAGAGGGGAAAAAGATGCCCCAAGTGATGAGATGGCCCTAGTAATTAGGACATGATGTTTAGATTAAGTTGAAACTAGTTTTGAAAGATTCAATGATATAATCATTCTACCGTATTTAGGAGCGCAATCAAAAGATGACATGGCAAAGTAGTCATGTAGAGTAGTATATTGAGAGATACTAAAGAAATCTAAGGTTTTGAAGAATATAGAAGATATTAGAAGACTTTGAAGAAAATTTGGAGTCAATTCAGAGTGATTTCGAGGTTCAAAAGACCAAGTTTGACCAAATTTGACTAGAGTTTATTGGAATTGACATTTTACAAAAAAATTGGAAAAAGTCAAGAAATGTGATTTGAAAGAATTTGCAAAGATTTGAAAAGTATTAGAAAAAGTAGACTGCACAAGCATTTAATCATGTCAGCCGTAAAATTTTAAAATGCAATTTTGAGTTGACTATGTGTACTAGATCTCGAATTTGATCCTAAAATGAGTTCAGAGCAGCCAAATTATCTAGCAGGTGATTTTCATGCCAATTGGAGCATTTTAAAAAAATAGGTCAAAACCTATATAAGGGCCCAAAGGGTCACCTTCAATTCATTTGTGCTTTTGTCTTGTGAAGAAGAGAGCTCTTAGGAGAAAGATGGTGGTTCTCATGCATACACATTAATTTGAGTGCTCCAGGTGACATAGTTGCCCAATAAACTACAAACCTCTAATGAGTCATCAATAATCTCGCTTTGCATTGAATTTTTTTATGTATTTTGAGTCATTTTAGCACTTTTTAGGGTTTTTTGCAATGTTGACATGTTAGCTCTCACATGAGGATTTTGTTCTTCACACGGCTCCAAATTACCTTTTGCACAAAGAAGTACCATCCTAGTACTTCACCTCACACTTTGGGTTTCTTCATGCAGAAGAGACCCAATTCTCACATGAGAAACCCTACATTTAGTTATTTTTATGCTGAGTGTTTTGAACTTTTTCGCATGAGAATGTGTTTCCTTGTGTGAAAAGGTGAAAACTTGCACAAGATGATAAAATCTCACATGAAAATCTGGTGTAATTTGCAAAAGTGAGTGTTTGAAATTTGATTTTTGGTTGATATTTTGCACTTTTATTCATCATTTTTTGCCTATATGAAACTAATTGTTTGCATTTTTTTTTCATGTTTGCAAGTTAGCTTTTCCAACATTGAGTTTAGCGTTAGAATTCTTTAGAATAACTGAGAGGGGGGGTGAATCAATTATTCAAGGTCCAAATGCCCTATTAATACCTTTTTACTTCTCTTAATGAATCCATACTTAAATCAATCATATAAGTAAGTTACAGTAAATCAGCATGCAAAGATAAAACACTCAAGATCAACACATGACACAATGATTTATGTGGAAACCCAATTTGGGAAAAACCACCAGTAACATGCTACTTGATTCTAACTCTTCTGAAGTGATGCCCTGTTAAAAGCCTGCCATGTTAAAGGCTTACAACACACTGTTAAATGTGACCTTGTTAGAGGATTTCACCAAACTGTTAGGAATGGGCCTGGTTAAAGGTCTTTAGAACATTCACTTGGAATGTCACCCTATTAAAGGATTTTTCTAATGGTTGTTAAACTAACCTAAGTCCATAGGATTTGGACTTACAGTTACAATTGCTAGAAAGTAACAATAATGATTTTTTGATCTGATATAACTTACAACATACTTTGCAAATTTTAGATCACACTTTCAGTTCAATCCTTATGCTTGGCTTTAATCTCTTTAGCTCTGACTTCTTGTCTTCCTCTCAAGCTTCGTCTCCTTGAGTCTTCTCACTCATTTTGCCAATGCAATCATCTTTGTGGTCATCTATACAAATAGAATTTTTGCGCTATCTTCTCCTAGGTGCATTCTTCAGCATTTCATGCTTTTATGCTTGACCACTATCTCTTTTCCTTCTATCCCCTCTCGCTCTCTCTTATTAACTTATGTCTTCTTATATAGAAGTTTGATTTGCCTTTACCGCTCAATTTTCCCTCTTCAATTTTAGGGTTTCAAAATTAATTAGGTAGGATACAATGTATCTACCCCATGATGCAGAGCCACACCTTGGAAAGCTTAGGAGGAATACTCACCTAACTGAGTTACTTCAAGGGGCACAACATCAATCAGCCGGATCGAACTTGAACCAAACTCAAGATTGGATTAATCAGAATATATAAATCTCCATAGTTTATCTTCACCCGTACACCAAGATCTTTAACCCGAAATGTCCTCAAAGAAAATATATTTGCACTTTTATAAGAGAGACCAAGATTGAGTTGCTGCCAAACTCCATAGTCGATTATCTATATCCTTTCTAAGGCAAAAACTAAAACTTTCTCTATTACCCAAATTTGAATACCTCTCTTACATAGCCAACCGACTTATTTAAAACTGACTCTTCTTTTCTAATAAAAGGATGAGAAATTTTTTTTCATCTTCTATCCAAGAAAAGGATAAGAATCTACAACTGCCTACTACCTATTATTGGAATCTGACAATCATGCAGTAGGCCACATTTTAAATATCCACATTTTTTTCGTCTTCTATCCAAGAAAAGGATAAGAATCGAAAACTGCCTACTACCTATTATTGGAATCTGACAATCATTATCTACGAATTAAAACTATTCTAATTTTAAAAACCTATACCTGGTCCTAGGTGGCTATATCTGGAGAGCTCATCGAACTGCTACTCTAGGTATGCCACCACATGTAATCCGTTTATTGAAAACATTAAATTTAAATATTGAAAACATAAAACATTTCTTATTTTATTTCTCGCTTTGCTACTGCAGCATACTCCCCTGTAGAATGAATCTCAAGTACTCTTGAGATGATGTGTTGTAGAAATGAATCTCATTCTTCTTTCAAACTTTCCAATTTCCTTGAACTAGGATGAGCATATCTACAAGAAAAACAAAAATAATATCCAACTTCTCCACCTTGTAGCTTTGATTCTTTAATGCTGTAAATGTCACAAAAAATTCTCCAACATGATTCACTATACATGAAATCTGCATCCCTGCATAAACATTATTAGAAGAAAACATATCATCAGCATTAAGATTATTTGAGTTTTCTTGTTGAATATGAGCTTCCTTATATACCGTGTAATGTGCATCATATCTATCTTCATCAATAGTAACCATAAACTTATCTACTTCTTGACTATCAACCAGTTTCACATCTTGAATCTTAAGAATCGTATTTATCTCTTCTTCCTTTATTAAACATTTGTCATCATCTTGATCTTTTGTAGTAATCTCACTTTCAAATATCTCTTTATTATTACAACTTTGCTCAAGAACAATAACAGTATTGCACTCTTTCCTTTCTTCTTCAAGCTGAGTTTCCGTACTACCACCATTCCTTTGCCATTCTCCCATGATGGCTGTAAACTCTTCCCATAAATCAGATTCTTCTTCAGAACTTGCTGCTACACAATCTTTATCTCCATCCTCATGCCATTGCTCTTGACATTTCACTACACCATGCATTTTGAAGGCTTCATTATTTTCCTCCAAACTCTCTTTCATAGGAGTACCTTTCAGCATTGTACTCATCTCTATTTTCAAAGGACACATTATTGTTCCAACCATAACTTTATCACACTCAAATCCCATAGGACTTTCATCTTTATTCTTCTCATCAACATTTACTTGCTGCATTGCTTCTTGCTGAAATTTATCTTCTTTCTGCTCTTCATGTTCTTTCCCTTCCAAAGGACAACTTATATCTATCATTGTTGAGATTTCTGTACCAACTTCACATACATCTGCACTCTTTATGGCTGCCTTCTTTGTAGTTTCATTTGCCTCTACCAAAACATCTTTCACTTCCTCTTTCACTTCATCATGCATTGGAAATGCTATCCTATCAAAAAGACCTATACTTCTTGATTCCTTCCATGTTGTATCATCCTTCAATGGAAATAAAAGCATCTTCTTCCCATTCTTGTTGACGGTATATGTGTTTTCTCTACAATCATATATGGTTGACCTGTCATATTGCCATGCTCTTCCCAAAATCAAGTGACAATCTTTTAAAGGCATAATATCACATTCAATGGTATCAAAATATGGTCCAATATTAAAAGAAACATATGACTTTTCAAAAACATCAATCCATTGTTCATCTCCTAACCCATATGCCCTGTAAGGTAAATCATGAGGTACTCTTGGAAGATTCAATTTCTCAACCATTTCTACTGAGATTATATTTTCAAAGGAACCATTGTCAACTATAACTTTGCATACCTTATTCTTGCACTTGCACTTTGTTTGGAATATAGAATGTCTTTGGCTATAGCTTTGTCTTTCTGCTTCTTCTTCTTCCATTATTCCTTAGCTAGGTTATTTTCTTCTTATCTAGTCTCTTGGACTTCTTCTCAGACTATTTCTCTCAATCTTTCACAATCACACAAACATATACACAACTACTTTTTCCCAAACCTTTTGCTGAGCTCTGATACCAAAAACGATGCAGAGCCACACCTTGGAAAGCTCAGGAGGAATACTCACTCAACTGAGTTACTTCAAGGGGCACGACATCAATCAGCCGGATCGAACTCAAACCAAACTCAAGATTGGATTAATCAGAATATATAAATCTCCATAGTTTATCTTCACCCACACACCAAGATCTTTAACCCAAAATGTCCTCAAAGAAAATATATTTGCACTTTTATAAGAGAGACCAAGATCGAATTACTGCCAAACTCCATAGTCGATTATCTATATCCTTTCTAAGGCAAAAACTAAAACTTTCTCTATTACCCAAATTCGAATACCTCTCTTACATAGCCAACCAGCTTATTTAAAAATGACTCTCCTTTTCTAATAAAAGGATGAGAAACATTTTTTCGTCTTCTATCCAAGAAAAGGATAAGAATCCGAAATTGCCTACTACCTATTATTGGAATCTGACAATCATGCAGTAGGCCACATTTTAAATATCCACATTTTTTTCGTCTTCTATCCAAGAAAAGGATAAGAATCCGAAACTGCCTACTACTTATTATTGGAATCTAACAATCATTATCTACGAATTAAAACTATTCTAATTTAAAAAACCTATACCTGGTCCTAGGTGGCTATATCTGGAGAGCTCATCGAACTGCTACTCTAGGTATGCCACCACATGTAGGATGTTTATTGAAAACATTAAATTTAAATATTGAAAACATAAAAAATTTCTTATTTTATTTCCTGCTCCGATACCTATGCTGCAGTAGTAGAGCGGGAAATAAAATAAGAAATGTTTTATGTTTTCAATATTTAAATTTAATGTTTTCAATAAACGTCTTACATGTGGTGGCATACCTAGAGTAGCAGTTCGATGAGCTCTCCAGATATAGCCACCTAGGACCAGGTATAGGTTTTTTAAATTAGAATAGTTTTAATTCATAGATAATGATTGTCAGATTCCAATAATAGGTAGTAGGCAGTTTCGGATTCTTATCCTTTTCTTGGATAGAAGACGAAAAAATGTTTCTCATCCTTTTATTAGAAAAGGAGAGTCAGTTTTAAATAAGCCGGTTGGCTGTGTAAGAGAGGTATTCAAATTTGGGTAATAGAGAAAGTTTCTGTTTTTGCCTTAGAAAGGATATAAATAATCAACTATGGAGTTTGGCAGCAATTCGATGTTGGTCTCTCTTATAAAAGTGCAAATATATTTTCTTTGAGGAGATTTCAGGTTAAAGATCTTGGTGTGCGGGTGAAGATAAACTATGGAGATTTATATATTCTGATTAATCCAATCTTGAGTTTGGTTCGAGTTTGATCCGGCTGATTGATGTTGTGCCCCTTGAAGTAACTCAGTTGAGTGAGTATTCCTCCTGAGCTTTCCAAGGTGTGGCTCTACATCACCCCATATCTTGTTTTCTTCTTGAAACTTCGCTAGTTGTATCTTAAAAATGTTCTACATGGTGTTCTGTGCCACCAACTCATCATTCTTATCTTCCTTTTAATTCATAGATTTCTATATAACAACCTTGTCGGCTTAGATCTGGCGAATCTTCAATTTCCTAAATAATGTAGCAACTCGGCATTATTGAGTTACTGGTGCTTGGCACCTCTATGTTACTCAGCACCTATACTAGCTCAGCACTTGAACTTGCTCGGCACTTGAACTTTCTCGGCACTTGAACTTACTCGGCACTTGAACTTACTCAGCACTTGAACTTACTCAACACTTGAACTTACTTGGCACCACTCAGCATCTAAAGTTTACTAGGCATTAACTAGAACTTGCTCGGCTCTTACTAGCTTGCCCAGCTCCTTCTCTCTAATGAACTTAGTTTGAGCTTTACAAAAGACTTAGTTGAAACCTTAAATCTTTGATATGTTTCAGTGTGCCCATTCTTTGTAGTATGTCATCAAATACATTCTTTCATCAATGGCTTAGCTGATCCTTGTACTTCATTTCAACATCATAACTTCAACCTTTCTCTAGGTATTTTAGTTACATCTTATTAATTGCCTCCACCTTGACAGTCAACTAATTGATAGTATTTGGATCACTAAAGCAATTGTCATCCCTACAAGTAGCAAGTTTGACATCAATGACAAAACAATGATTAAGGACATTCTTTACTAGTTCCATATTTTATTCCAGCAATCTCCCTCAACTTTTCTTATAATTATTTCAATCATTTCCAACATTTAGATCACATTATTTTCCTTACAAAGGCTCGATATGACAACTAGATAATGTCAACATGGCACACATCGATGCCCTTTATTGTTCATATCTTTATTTGACTCCCACATTTTTGGTGAATCATGGCCTATTGATAGCTTTGGTTGAGCATTTCCATTTGCAAATAAACACCTTCCACTTTCTCTAGGGAGAGATGACTATCACTCTAGAGGAAACTTATAGGATTTGACAAATCTTGTTCCATGGGCCATGGGTAGTATACAACATAGTGCCATAAATAGGCACAATAGTGCAGAAGACCATATTCTAGGAGGAGCTCATCATGGGAAAAGCCATTACATGGGATGAGCTAGTTCATACATATGGACCCACTCACAAGATAGCATAGTATTTGGCATATTCATCAACTACCTTCTAATGCCTGACAAAGGCCAGCACAGACCTGAGTGTGGGTGGGGTAGGATGTTGCAACAGATGCTAGATGAGCTAGTGCACTATGAATGGGGTCATTGCACTATGGAATGGATGCTTTACAATCAGAGGGAACCTTTGGGAAGAAAAATTCTCCTACTCCAACTTTATCTTTGCAGAGATTTAAAAGTTACAAATTAAATGGCTTGGATAAGAAACAATTTCTTGATACAACATGGAACAAATGGACATTTATGTATAGGGCACCATCAATTATGTGAGTGATGCAGATGTAGCTAAATTTTTTGGTGTCAAAGCCACCAATTAATATAAGGTTTCTAATCTCCACGAGGTTGACATTGTGATTGTAAGGGTTGTGGAGAGGGCACTTCTTCATTGTTTGCTTCATCACTGATTAACTTATACCATAGACCAATGGTTTTCATCTTTGCTATAGGCTCCTACCCCCTATGTGAGTGCTTATGTAGAAGCCAAAGCAGAAAAAATAAGTAAAAGTGTGTTGAATAAGGTTTCTAATCTTGACTTGGTCAACATTGTTGATTTAAGGGCTATGGACTAGGCAATTCTTCAATGTCCAATTATGGGTAGCATTGCATCCTGTTTAACTGTTACATGTACAGCCCTATGAGGAAATAAGTTGTTGGCTACTTCTTCTAGCCATGCACTTTCTTCTTTGCAAGTTTTTCTTAAATACAAATCTACATCCATCCCTAGTTTCAAGTGATTTGGTAATGCATCTATTTGCTGTAAAAAGCAATGCCCATTTCTTGTTTTAGTTTCTAATAGGTCATGCTCAACTCTATCATTTGGAGAGAAGGTTTTCATCATGGTAGTAGTGCATAAAACATCTCAAGGTAAAACTGAATGAGTACAAGAATATGGTTGACTTACCTCAGAAAAGCTTCACCCTTAAAGAAATTTAATAACATGTGAACTAGAAATACAGAAGTTGTGGGATGAAAAATAGATATTAAATAGTGTAAGAAAACTTGGAAACTATGCACATCAAGTAATATGAAAGGTAAACTTGACAACTATGCACAGCAAGTTATATGAAAGCTAAATTAGAAAACTCGGTAACTATGCACAACATGTTATATGAAAGGTAAATATGCATAGCCTGATGATTAGTAATCATCCATATCAAAGCTCGATACTTAAAATATCGGCAGTCATACTAAACCTGATCCCTGATTAGTATGTTGAACTATAGTAGATGTATTCAGCTCAATATGAATTAATAGATAATACAATAGAGATTCTCAATAGAATTGTATGCATATCTATATGTATGTATACCAATTATATATCTAATCGGATATATTTCAAGATTTTAGTTAATACATAGGTCAGGATGAGTTCAATTGATCATTGGACAATTGAGGAATCAATAGTCTAGAATTGGATGGATTGAGAAGAATGATAAAACTAGTCAGCCAACTTATCAAGATGATATACATAATTAATATGATAATAATGGAAATATTGTGTAAGGAGAAAAGACAATCAATATCTATGATTTGTTTATAACAAACAACAATAGTTCATATATTAAGGAAAGCATCCATGATTGTTACTGAAGGAAATATAATTAGTTGACCAAATTAGGAATTTTGATTAAGTTACATGAAGAACTATAATTTCTTGCATGAGACAAAATGGTTTGATGTGACTTCTACCATCATGCCTCCTCAAAACATATTAAAGAAAACTAAATTACTTCTCAAAGGATAGAAATCACATATATTCATATTTACACACCATAATCAAGCCCCTAAGGAGCCTTGTCACAGCCAAGAAGGGTCATATTGATCCACAATTATCAGGATAAAGAAATGCATGTGAATCTAGAATCAAACAGAGATAGTGTCACAACAAGATCATCACATAAACAAGATGGAAAATAATCAGACATGGTGATAATCATATTTGCAGACTCATAAAGAGATTTCTATAAATAGTGATTGCATCAATAACTCATAAATTCTCAAGTTATAACAAACTTCTCTTCAGATCAGCCATCATATTAGGATTACGGTTTGGATCAAAAGTTGTACTCATCCAATCCATATAGGATTGATTTACAAACATATCCAAATATCTATCTTACAAAATCAAATATTGCATTTGCAACTCATTCAATCTATAAGAGATGAATCAAAAGCATATCAAACTTCTTACCACCCTAAATTTGATTATGTTATTCTAAGAGCATTATTGATATTATTGAAATTGACATAACAGATATAATTTTTTATATAAATTTATCTCCATTATTTGAAGTAGTCCAGATATGAGGTTTATATATCTAATATTTGTTTGATCTAGATAACATCCACCAATAGTAAATAGTTAGCCTCTCATGTGGGAGTCTTGGTTTTGAGTCTCCTTGAACTTAACCCATAATAAGAATTAATTTCAACAGATAATAAAATAATGAATAAACTAGACTTCATCCCAAATTGGTCATATTATGACAAGTGAGGATATAAGACAAGTGTTGAAGTTCTTCAATTGTTTTACCTACCTACCTGTCTACCTAAAGTATAAAATAATTGAAAGGATGCATAGTTATGGCTACAGCAAGTTGGCAAGAAAGAAAGTGTATTAATATTTAATGATGTTGAAATTCTTCTTACAAAGGACATGAAGAGGAAGAATCATGAAACTTCATTGGGAGACACTTTAATAAACAACAAAGGGGTCAGATCACAAGGAGGTAATCATACCAAGGAGGAATGTTCAAATGACTGTTGGACTTCACATTCAATAATAGCCATATTATCTATCATTTTGAATCCATTTATAGAGTGTCACAATGTCCATATAAAGTGTCACAATGTATACATAGAATGTCATAATCTCTCTAACCTTACTTGTTTCTGAGCATTTCTTTTTAGCACTATGGACTGTAGAAGCTTCCCATGCTATTCACACTATAAAACTTACAAAATATAATGTTCAATCATAACTAAAAGTATTAAGTACTCACTTTTTCAATTCATAGGCCTTATCCACTAGAAAGTTCTGGTCATGTTCTCCCCACACAATCAAAATGTCCTACAAAACACCCAATCATCAATCCTTGAATACAACTTTGGATAAAAGGCATTTAGGTAGGAGAAAAAAAGACCATGAAAATTAAAACATCATGCATAAGAAACAAGTAAGTAGGAAATGCCTTCTCAAGAACAAGAAGATTTGGGGCAATTTCAATATATTGTTGAGCTCATTTTTCAATTATTTACAAATTATTGTAACTCTATTAATCCAATAGCAATACAATAAAAAAAAATAGTGGCATCACAATTTAGCAGACAAGTAGGGGATTTTCACATTATATTATTGAATTTTTTTGTCACTTTTTTTTGTACTGCTCATGAGTCATAACACGGGGACATGTAGCTAGTAGTATTTGACCAATTCTTGATAGTTTTCTTCTAGTCAATGTGTATTTACAAAACTCAGACAAAAGAATTAAAAATCTTTATGTAAGGTAAAATGTTTAGTTACCTTACACGAGACTAATTTATATGGGAGGGTAAAAGTAAGAACTCAATGAAAATAAAAGAAAGAGTAATCCTCCTACAATAGCAACTGTACCTTGTGAAATTTTGGATGCCAAAAAACTTCCCCTAATGATAGCAAGGCTAGTGCATATTGTGTGTCCTAGTGTTGTGCCAATAGCAACTCCAAGTGCATTCTTATAAATAGCGAACTAAAAGTATAAAAGGAAATTCCACAATAAGTCCAAAGTGTCCAATTCAACTTGGAATTATCCTCATGCATAAAAGTGCTAGTTCTTACAAATATGACAAGATAACAAAAAATTTATGGATCACATGGTTCTTATTTTGTAAGGACACAAAAGCTCCTAATGTAAAAATGATGCCACAATATTCACCTAAGGATCATAAAGCAACTATAAATATAACCCAGGCCTCCAAATGCTTTTGATAAGAAAATTAGGTTTTATAGGGATCATAAAACCCAAGAGTTAAAACACATCATAAGGTTGATAATAAGTAGTAAGAGCACAACCAATAAAAGAAGGCCAACCAAAGGGCCAGTTCAATAGCTAGACAAAAAGCCAAATATTGATAATAAGTAGATAAAGCCTAGCCAAAAAACAAAGACCAATCTAAAGACCAATACAATAGACTAAAAAATCAACTAGACAAAAAAAACTATAGTAATCTTTCATTCCAAAAGACAAGAAAAGAAAAACCATTGTTATTCCTTTATCTTTCTCTCCAACTCCTACATCATTTCAGTTGCTTCATAGGATTTGTTAATCTTGTCTTCCACCTAGTCCTACTTCTTCTAACTTTCCTACTCCATGTTGTTGAAGGTAATGTATGTAGTCACTTCCTCTTCCATCCTATCTCTTTCTCTATCCTTCCCCTCATTTTCATCTAGAAGACCCCTTTTTTTCAGCATTCTAGTAAGGGATGAGATATTATCATTGATAGAGGTCAAAATGGCAAGCAACTGATTTGCTAGATTATGGTTGTAATTTTCCAAATTGTGGATTCTCTTCTCAAATAAATTAAGTTGATCCCCCTGATCATTGAAATTCTCACAATCTGGCATCTTCCTCTTCTATTCTAGCTAGCCTATTTTTCTCTGAACTCCTCCAACTCATGGTAAAACCATTTGATTGACCTAAAATTGTCAATCATGCTTTTCCTAGCATTATTAAGAAAATTTATCCCAGTCTCCCTTGCATTATCCATTATGGCCACCATTTCTAGATCAATGAGATCCTCTAACTAGAGACGACCCTATTTTTCTTCTCAAATTTGTGGTTTCATTGCCTCTCTTACAATACCCATTTTGGAAGTTCTTACATTAAAGTTTCTCTAGTCCAAGTGCATATCCTTAATGACCACCTCTCCTCCCTCACCACTTTTCTTCTCCATATCTAGTTCCTAAGGATGAATAGGGGAAAGAGGAATAGTAGGAAGCTCTAGCCTAGAATCCACAATCCCCTTAACATCCTTCTCTTTTGACCTCCTCTATTTCTTAGCTACTAGCTCCATTGATTTAGTTGTCACCTCCTCTACACCCTCTTCATCAATTTTCATATCATCCCCTCCCACATTATACTCTTCATCTACCTATCCAAATGATTTCAACCCATGGCATCTAGGGCTCTTCCTACCTAAGGTTTTTATTGATGAAGGCAACTTCTTGTCTGAATCCTTGGCTTTTTTTGCAGGTGTAATGTTCTCTTGACCCTTTGAACTAATACTTTGGACATCCTCTAAATCAAATAAGAAACTAGAGCTTCATGTATCTATAGAAGCATCTACACCCTACAAGGGGGTTTTTCTTATGGTCTAAGCCTTGAAATGCTCATAAATTAGAAGTAATAACCCCTCATGTAGGGATAGATTCATTGAGGGTTTCTTATTATGCATAGAAATACTCTTACACATTGAAGTATATAAATAAAAAGGGAACAAAATCTTGACACCATAGCAAAAGTGATTGAGTAAAATGAAGTGATGTGTTCTTACCCTATCAAATCTAGTGTCCAAAGAAATATACTCTATAATGGCTCGTAAGACATACCTCCATAGCTTCTTGATAGAATCCATTTCACAGTAAGCTTCACACTTTACCAGTTCATTTCTCTCCTCCACATTCTTTGCAAATTCCTTCATAGCATTCACTGACATCTTCTTGTCCCTAAAAAACTTCATCACCTCTGCTAGAATTTTAGTTACTAAAGAAATAATTTCCTTAATGACTTGAAACAAAACCCCATCCACTTTCACCCTTCTGTCCATCCATGAATCCACCATACTGTTAGTGACTGCAGGGTCAAAACCATGAAGTTTTGAAATGTAGTTGGCTATACCACACTTCTCCATCTTTTGTCAAACTTTCATCCTGTGCTTCCATTTTTCTGCTTCACCAATAGGTTCCTTCCTAATAATTTCCCCCACCATCTCTAAGTTCTCAACACTCACAATTCTCATAAGCCCCAACTTCTGATAACCCTTCTCCAACCTCTAGAAACCCTAATGGCCACCTCTATGATAATCACCATAATTTCTATCTTTACCCCCAAAATAGTAAAGAAAGAGAGAAATTAACCCAAGAAATGTGTCAAGGTGACACCGATAACCTCATCTAACTACATTTTTCATAAAAACCATTAATATAATACTTAAATCCCAAATCTCATTAAATACCATTATGACAATTAGATATCCATTGTACCACCCTAGATTTTGTCTAGTTCAATTAGGCTTTCTGCCTCTTCTAGAATATTTTTGCCAAAATTCCAAATTATCCCCTTATCTTGCCTGACTGCTTTGTTGGAAAATTAGTCTACCACAAAGTTTGCCTCCCTATATTCATGAGTGATGTGGACACTTTTAAAATTATCAAGAAGGGAGTAGGTCTTATCAATAATATTTTCTATTGACCATGATGGTTGAGTCATCCCTTTAATACACCTTATGATATTATATGAATCCCCCTCCAACCATAATTTTTTAACTCCCATGTCCAAAGCTAATTTCATCATGTGGCATGCAGCACTAGCTTCTACATAATGGTTTGTCTAATATCCCAATGGATGAGAAAAAGTTGCCTCCCCTCCACTATATTTATTTCTACTAATACCTCCACAACCCAAAGGTCTAGGGTTTCCTTTGGCTACACCATCAAAATTTTCTTTAGCCATCGCTTCGAAGGTAGTAGCCATTTCACCTCCTATCTTTTAGCCCTCATATCCTTGTCTTTCTCCTTCTTCGTACCACCAGTTTCAAAATCTCCTCGTTTCTTACTTGATAATTTTTCTTCATGCTTCTATATATCTTGTTCATTAGAACAAAAGCAGGTTCCTCTCTTTCTCTAAAGATTCAATTGTTTCTTTCCTCCCATACTCCCCAAAAGAAATGAGGCAAATTCTAGGTACTTAAATCCTATAAATGAGTTCCTTTATAGAAACTATTCCATTGGAAAAAGAAAGCCAGTACATTTCTTGGCTTGCACCAACTTACCCTAAGATTCTTAGTTAAATTGTCTCAAACCTCCCTAGAATAAAAATAATGGATAGACAAATGATTTGTTGTTTCCATCTAATTTTTACATAGAATGCATCTATTAGGCATATAATTCCCTCTTTTAATTAAATTATCTTGGGTAACAATTTTTTCTAGTAAAGCCAACTAGACAAAGATATTGATCTTTTGGGTAAGATCAGGTATCCAAGCTTTAGCCTAGGGGATCTTCTCATTCAAGCTCCAAAGATAGTTATATCTTGATGCAACTAGCTAACAACCATTTGGTTTGTCTCCCCAAATAACCTCATCCCTCTTCTTGTTAAGAATCAAAGAGCTCAGCATTATCATAATTGGCTTGAGGTCATCTGAAATGAGAGACAAGTCTCTCCAACCCTGGTCAGTTCTATAATCAGAAACTTCCAAACCAAATTTCCTAATACAAACATTTGACTAGTTTTCAAAGATAGGATTATTTATAAGGGGGCCTTGAGTCAACCAATTATCATGCCAAAAAAAAATTTCCTCACAATTACCCACTTTCCACTTAATCTTAGCTTTGGCCAGATCCCTCGCCTTAAGGATTCCATTCCAAATAATCGATTCATTCAGGATGTCTTCATTATTGAGCAAGAATTGAATAGTAGGTCTTCTAATATACTTATTAACAAAAATATCTCTCCATTCCCCTATGCTACTAAAAATGTGCCATATCTATTTAGCTAGTAGAGCCTTATTAAGGTGCTTTAATTTCCTAATTCCCAGGCCCCTATAGCACTTTGGAAGATAGACATTATCCCAAGCCACAAGGGGATATCTATTTTAACCCTCAAGGCCATACCAGAAAAAATATATCTAGATCCTTTCCATTTTTCCAGAAAAATTAACTGGTATCCCAAAAAGACTCAGGGCATACATCAGGAGATTCTAAAGAGTGGATTTTACCAAAAGACATTTTTCTGCTTGAGTAAGAGAAGCCCCTTTCCACCCCACCAACTTCTTCCTAAACCTTCCAATGATCCCATTCCAGAAATAATCAGGGGGCTTTGAACCCATAGGGAGATTAAGATACGTGAAAGGGAGCTTTCCCACTACACACCCAAGAATTATCACTATTTTCCTTTGTCTTTCCTTTGGAGTATTAATGAAGAAGACAAAGCTTTTCTCCAAATTAATAAGATGTCCTAATCCTCTAATATACAAATCTAGAATTTCCTTCATCACTTTAGCCTCCTTAATAGAAGCCTCCCCTCCCATAATAGTATTATCCACAAAATACTAATGGAAAAAAGAGGCACTCCTCAAAGATGGTTTGATCCCTGTCACTCTCCCTTCTTATTTTCTCCTCTCAATCAATCATCCAATACATTCAGCCATGATAATGAAAAAAAAAGGAGAAATAGGATCCCCCTGTCTTAACCCTCTTGAAGGTTTAAAAAAATATGAGGGAGCCCCATTTACCAAGATTGCAAGGGAAGAAGTAGAAATAAGATGAGAAATAAGCTTACAAACTTTTTGATCAAATCCAAAAGCTTGAAGCACCAAATTGAGGAAAGTCCAGTCCACCCAATAATAGGCTTTGGAAAGATCTAGCTTAAGAAGCATACCTTCTCTTTTTCCTACCTCCATGAAATGAATCACTTCATGAACCATCATGATAGGATCTTATATCTGTCTTCTAGGGACAAAGCTTGTTTGTTACTGTGATATAATCAAAGGGATAATTTTGAGGATTCTTGACGTTAACAACTTTGAGATAATCTTGTAAAAAGTGTTTCAAAGACTAATAGGTCTAAATTTATCCAAAGAAACTACCCTAGGGACTTTAGGGATGAAGACCAGGAAAGTAGAATTTATCTCCTTAAGAATACTTCTTGGTCCAAAACATTCTTGGACAGCCTTCACCACATCTTCCATAACCACCTCCCAATAAATTTGAAAAAAGAAATTTGAAAAACCATTAGGTCTAGGGTATTTGTCAATAGGAAAAGAGAAAAAAGCTTCTTTAACTTGCTATGCTTTTAGGATCACTCTCAACATCTTGTTATGATGGGGTTGAATAATCTGTGGGAGATAAGAGATCATTTCATTCTGATCCACCTTCGATAGCAAAGCATCCTAGGATAGAAGAGATGAGAAATAAGAAACAACCTCAACATGAATATCATTCTCTCTTGTCAAAAGATCCTACCCTTTTCAAACCTAATAGTCTATTATTTTCTCTATGCATAAGAGTAGAGATATGAAAAAACCTAATATTTTGATCACCCTCTTTAAGCCAATTTATTCTAGATCTTTGCTTCTAGAACTTCTCCTCTTTGCTAATAATATTATGCAAATCTATCAAAATGGACATCTCAACATTACAATTCAAATCATTATACCCTTCTTGTTGAATGTTGTCCTAGATAGAAGTGAGCTTGATAGAAAACTCCTCTTCATCCTAAAAGATATGGCCAAAATTAGTCTTATTCCATACTTTAATTAGTCACTTCACATTACTCAACTTCTTGAAAACTTTAAACATAGTTATTCCTTCCACTTCCATTCCCCACTAATAGTATATCCTATGCAATAAATCTAAATGGGAGGTCCACATCTATTCAAATTGAAAAGAGAAGTTCCTCCTAGGTTCAAGAGAGACAATCGAGAGTGATATAGGGGAGTGATCTAAACCAACTCTTAGGAGCATGGACAACCTACAAGAGAAAGAATTCAGTCAGTCCAAAGAAATAAGAGCTCTATCCAATCAAACTTGGATAAAATCACTTCCAACTCTTTTGTTGGACCAAGTGTAAGTTCCACCTGATAGATCCACATCTAATAAAGCAAAGCTATTAATGAAATTGGAGAGGTGATCCATCTTGCTTTCCATATCTAAAGCCAAACCTCCCAATTTATCCTCATACATAAGAGGAGTATTGAAGTCTCCCATAATAATACCTTTATTTAATTTACTAGTCTGGACCATATCACAACTCTTAGTCCAATAATTCTTCCTTTCCCTTTTAGAGTTAGGAGCATAGACATTCAAAAGGAACCAATTTTCATTGGAGTGTAGATGAAACACTTTACAAAAGAGAATATTACCATCATTAAATAGAGTAGTAAATCTAAACTATTTAATATTAAAAAGAGTAAGCAAACCTCATGACACACCTTCAGACTCCACTACCACACCTACCATATTACTACTAAAGGACATCTTACCTAGAATCTCCTTCTTCATTTTTGTCTCCTAAATCATCAAAATATCAAGTCTCTAATCTCTAATCATATTCCTAAGAATTTCCTACTTATGGACCCCATTGAGGCCCCTTATATTCCAAGAAATTGTCTTCATTTCAAATTAGAAGTACATTCCAAAATATTTCTTTGGCTCCATTCCAAATATTATTACTTCAAGATTCATGAGGACATGAATACACAAATGACAAATAGAAGCCTAGAGATAAAATCCAGTGAGTCCAAAAATCAAATTTGGCTAATTCTTGCAATACTATTGTACTTGAAGATCCAAAAAGAGAATTTCATAAGAATATTTCAAAATCCATATAAATACAGGACAAAATACTTTTATGATTATCATAACAAGTGTCACATAGAAACTATTTCCTTTTGTTGTAATACATTTAAAAATAGTTAATTTGATTATGCTATGTGTTTAGAAAAGCTAGGTCTTCTAAGACTATATATGTTGAGATTAAAATGTTACAATGATTATTATCAAATTGCCCAAATCTATATTAAATAATATCTACAATAACAATAAGACATAAATAACCATCAATAAACTAGATTTCAATGTAATATAATGAATATGAGTTAGAAGTATTAATAATATTAGATAAAATTTATTAGTTTAAGAGAATATGACAATCTACAAGCTTGTTATCATTCTACTATATGGACTATAGATCTAAGATAAATCATATCAATAGTGTAGGCTAAACTCCCCACAAATGACACAAGAAAAATTGGAAACAAATTCAACTATGCAAAACATGCTTTTCTTTACTAGATTTTTTGTCATTTTACAAAAATGGAGATGAAGATCATGAAGAAAAATTGCTATTTTTTTTGTAAAAATCCATTGTGTTTTGCACAATCCAAAAATGGTATGGCAGGGCATTCTATTAAGAGCTTAGGCACACCCATATCAACTATTAGTTTAATACTTATAGTATAAATGAAATGCGTTCAATACAATAGTTTAAGTCATGGGTTTTCATGTTGGAGACCTAGGTTCAAACCCTTATGTGACACCTACATTGTCTAATTTATTATTTGTTGTTACAATTGAATAAATTGGGTTTATTACCTCATCCACTTCTAGGAGTGGAAAACCCTAGGGTAGGTGCAAGTATCATGAGGATTTGATGGAAGTGATAACCTTTATTTG
Organism: Cupressus sempervirens; assembly: GCA_028749045.1. NCBI lineage: Eukaryota > Viridiplantae > Streptophyta > Pinopsida > Cupressales > Cupressaceae > Cupressus > Cupressus sempervirens. The sequence goes on from CM053787.1 coordinate 657,245,619, forward strand.
TGGCATCTAATCCAAAAGAACTACCTGCATCTCACTAATGTCTTTTACTCCAATTCTCATTTCAAGGCATGTAGCTGATTAATATGAGAATCAAACTATAAAAAAAAGTCTTCAAAACACAAACATTTTTGTTAACTCGTTTGTGACCTATTATTGAGATAATAATTTATAAATAAAGGAGGAAATGACAAATGATCTAACACTCTCAATGCTTCGAACTATGGAAGCTCACTTTTACTGTTAAAGGATCATTTTGTTAATGTTGAGGCCCCTAAGATGTAATGTTTAAAAATGTTTTAATAGTACAACAGAGTTATTTAAATTGAATTAAAAATGCCTTCAAAGAGGAAAACAAATATTTAGCCATCAGCTTATCAAGCAAGCAGAGCAAAAGTACAGCTACTATATAGTGTAAATAGCTAGCAACATGTGAAATAATTCTAAAGATTTTTTATCTAGATCATCAGAAAACATAATGATAAGAGTAAATCCAAGGGACAACTTACTACAATTGTGGCTATTTGGCTACGATCTCCCCACTCAGCCAAAAATGTCAAAATAAATGCCTACACCAAACATATTAAAATTGTAGCTATCACAAAAGGCAAACTAGTAGAACCCATGAAAGCACGTAAACATTGATAATGATCACATGAGCCAATAAAGCTTATTAACTACATATGTAGAAATTTTACAAAATTTGAAAAAGGTTGGATTGTAGAGATGATATTAAGTTACAAAAAATTGATGATATTATTTGAAGGTCATCCCATTGGGATTGGGAATCTAAAAGTTTCAAACATTATCTATAGAATGTGAAACCTCCAAGAAAATTGGTGTGCAAAACCTTGATAAAAAAACACCTAACTGTTGTCTTTCCTGGGATAGTTTCAAGCTTTTCTTCCACCTAGCACATTTATTGAAAAAGAGAATAAGCAAGAAAAAACTTGTGTTTACACAACATAGAATAGGAAGAGATAAATACAAAATAGGAAACTTCTAAAAATGTGGAGTATATAAATCACATCAACAGAAACTAAGGGAAAAAGACATTTAAAATAATCCAAAGTGCTATGGCAACTTAATTTCTTAGAAAATCTATTCAAAATGATCCTCTAACCAATTGATATCAAGAGTTCATAGTCTAGTAAAGAAAGAGAAAACACTAACATACCTCCTACATCTCTTTTTTTGTGAATTCTTTGAATCTGACCTCTAGGCAATATAAAGTAAATGCAAGCCAAAAAAAGCATATAAAATTGCAAAGAGACATCACTTGATAAAAATCATAATATAATGCCATATGTTAGCTAGTCGACCATGACAACCACATACAAGATCATGACAACCACATACAAAATAATAAAGTCTCCATATATAACAAGATGTAAATTTTGGTAGATGGGGTCTTCTACATTTTGAGAAAGAATGTGAATCCAGCAATTATCCTTCTTAATTTCTTTAAGATTATAAATTAGTCAAAAAGCGTAGTCACAAAAGCATTCTAACCAATTTCTAACTCTGGTTTCATTTTTGACATTTGATTGAAAATCTTTCCTCTATGATTATATTTGTGATCCTCTAACACCCACTACATTCAAACAGAAAATGATGAGTACCACATGACATAGGTGTCTTAAGCTTTCTGAAGGAAATATCAAATAAGTAAGGAACACAGAATATGCAATCAAACAAATAATAGAGAACTAAGTATCACAGATCTCTAGATGTGGTGAGGTTTTAATTTAGAGCACTAAGAAATTTTGATATGATAAAATATTTAAAAAGCTTTATGCAAAAAGAAAGTCAAATAGTATCTCATCAGAATAGTATGTACACTTCCCTACCTATAGTAGCAATATTTTTGTACTTCCTTTAGATCAAATTTGGAACTATTCGCCCTAATCTAGTTGATAGCACCTTCATTCATAGCATCATACAAATTAAAGCAATTTAGTATTTTCTCAAGCTTGACCCCATATGAATGAGACAAAGATCTCTTTACCAAAATCACTTTCATTAAGAACACTATATTCCAAAATTGAAGCCAGAAATATAAAATGCTAGAGTAATTGTCTTACTTATAGTCATAACAATAAGTGCACTAAGAGCACCAAACAAGATAATGGACTTTGGATGACACATTACCATGAGTGCAGCAATAATGAAAGTCTCATATCCAACCTTATAGGGAAAAAAATATGTAATCAACATACTATAAGTATTAAAAGTCATACTGCAAGAAGCAATTATGGTGCAATGATCCTAGTGAATTCAATTTAAAAGAAAAATGTTCAAAAATAGAATACTACCTCACTAATAATTATCATAGACAAACTTGCAAAAAAACCATCAAGAACATCCAGTCTAGGGGATTCCAAAGCACCATTAATTATATCTAGCTTCTCCATAATCGAACCCTTTTGCATAAAGTCTATGTCCAACTACAAAGTATCCATGACAAATCACATTCAAAGGAAAGAGAAAAAAAAATGGTTTCAATATATTATCAACTAATATATGAAGGTAAGAGCTTTGAGGGAAGCCGCTTGTAGGCTATTTCATGCCCCCTTGGCATGGTAAATATATCATCCTTCTTAAAGTTAGTGACTAGGAGAGAAGTAAGGAATTAGGACATATGTATTATGAATCAATAATTGTTCCTTAATTTGATTTAAAAGCATAGTGACATATGATTACTCATTGGGAATTAGAATTTTCTACTACGGAATGTCACAAAATGACATTCCAAAGTGCAATCAAAACCCTAATAGGGAATTCAGAGAAAATTAAGGTCAGTCCTAGTTGGGGACATTACATAAGGAGAGGATACTAGAGCACACATAAATATTTACTCATAGTTCCAAACATTCATATATGATAGAAGATAGGAAAAAATTATATTCTATAGACTATTGCTATATAATTCTTATGAAACTTGGAAGAAATCCCTCACAATTTTGATTTAGAAACTGAAGGTCTTCCCTCTTCTCTAACAATAATATAAACTAACAAACCTTAATTTTGTGTAAATGTCCCTAAAACGCTTTACAATTCAGGAAAGTGGCGGTGGCTAAAGGAAAACAAATTATATTTGGTTTCCTAGTGCTTTTGGCCAAGATAGAATCTTCTTTGTTATTGTTACTGGATAGTTTGTAATAATGCAAATGATTAAATTTTCATATTGGATAGATCAATCCCATAATCACTGAGAAGACTTTGTAGATTCATTGGAAGTTGTTAGAATCATGATATGGAAAAAGGTGAATTAGGAAACATGCAATTGAAAGGAAAACATATTTTGGTTTACCAAGAACCAACTTACCTTCTTCCTGTTGTATTAGATCATATCTATCATACATAAGTTGATTGAATGTTTTCATTTGCCCAAAAAATTGTTACAAAATCTAGTATTCAAATCAAGTACAAAATTTGATGAATGAAATCTATCTCACCAAGCCACCAAAGGCCAACAAGGCTGAATAGACAAACATATCCAAAAAAAATTTGCACATGAAAGCTTGATACTTAGAATATCAATAGTGATACTAAACCTAAACCCTAATTGGTATGTTGAACTATAGAAAATGTCTTTCATTTGGAGAGAAGGTTTCTATCATGGCAGCAAGACATAAAACATCTCAAGGTAATACTGACAACAAAAAAGATAATCAAAATCTAATATATCATTTAAGAGATTCAAGTGTATAAGTTTGGTTGTATGAGCGATTGATACTCTTCTTCTAGAACTTGTTGTGTATACCAATAATTGATGCTCTTCCTCCAAAACTTGTTGAAACTTAACCTTGATATTATTATTTTATATTGAACTTGAATGCAGAATATTTATGATGCATATTTTGTCAGTATACTGCATAAATACTAAATCTATTCCAATTGTCATTCATTAGTATTGTATTCCAATTCTAGTTCAGTGTTGATCTTATCTCACAAGACCAATCATCTCAGAGGGAGTCAAGAAGGATGTTAGGAGGTGTGATGTTGTGAAGAAAAAGTCTTGAAAGGCTTTGGAATGTTGCAACAAATCTCTGAACAACAAAATATGGCAAATCTAAGCATAGTTAGAATATGGCACCAATCCCCACTACTTCAATTACATCTTGGCATAATCAGATTTGGTTTTTGATGCCTCGATAGTGCTCCCTATAACTTAGATGGAAGTAATTAACTATACACATAAGTTCTAATGTCTAATTTTATATTAGTTAAATAAGTGTCAGTTTTTTATAAAATTACTTTATGTCCACTTAGAAATGGATGCCCTTGGATTAGGGAAAGGGATTTGTACATGAAAGACAATTTTATTATTTGAAAAAAAATTTGGTGTAACATCAATTATTTCATAATTTCAAATTGGCTTTTTCTCCCATCAAAGAAATAAAAGGATATTTGGGGTCTCATTCACTCACATGTTAAAGAGTACAAATAACAATATGTTGTTGGATTAAACTTGCAATTTCTTCTTTGATTATTTTGAGAATGAAAACCCTCATTGAATCACTAACTTCAAATCTAGAAATCAATCCCTGTGGTTTGAAGTGGTTCCACACATTTTTAGAGTGCTTTTCATCTTGTTGATTCGCTTAAATTTCTTATGCGACTTAGCAAATTTTGGAGCTGGTAGTACCATTCTTACCAATCTTTACTTTTTGCACTAGGACTAAGAACTCAGACAATAAGAGGTATTTGGACTCTGGAGTAATACACTAAGAGGTTTGTGAAATTCAAGAATGGGATTGGGGTTTTTTAAAATTTCTTAATTAGTAATTGACATCAAAAAATTTGAGATCAATCAAGCATTAGGAAGATTTTATGGTTCATCTTGTTTGAAACATTGAGGAATTTCTAGTTTAATTCAATAAAATTGTCTACAAGCCAATCATAGTATTTAGTAATTCTATTATTCCTTTCACTATTTATTTTTAGTAATTATTATTAATGCAAATAAAACCAGTTGGCACTACTATAGCAAGTTGGGCACACATATATTAAGATCTACATGGATCCATCAATATAATTCCTCATCTACTCAAGTGTTGGACTTTAGATATACAAATTCTTATTACCCAGTAATGGGTCTCCAAGGGTTAAACCTTTAGTGGAGCAAAGAGATAGAGGATAATGAAAGTAATATGGGGAAAAGTTGAATTAAGATTCACTTTAATGGAGTTGCATAAGGTTATCCAAGTTGTAGTGGAATGGGATGTGCAATTGTAGATGCATTTTTGCAGTTTATTTGAGAGGATTTTTGTCCAAGGACAAATGTAGGCATTTAGTCTTTGTCTTGTGCATGGGTTTTTCTGCTAACACAAGACCAATCAAAGTGGAAAGAGTGATAGAACTCTACATAGAACTAGAAGGGCATTTGAATTTCCAAAAGTGGTAGGATTAAGCTAAGGTTAGGTTTGATTTTTGCATGATAGAATAGCTAGAGGCGCACTGAAGGACCAACAAAGGGGATGAAACCATTCATAGTTTTTGGCTTCAAGGAGCCAATTTGGAAGCTGGTTGAGGAAGAAAGAGTAGCATGGATGAGCTACTACATTACATCACTTAGTGGGAGAAGGACCAGTGAAGGATAGAGGAAGAACAGAGGAGAAAGTTGAAAGTGAGACTATAAAACGTTACAGAAAGGACTAATAACTAATGCAGTGCCGCCTCCTATTTTAGGCAAAAGTAAGAATAAGGTTGAAATAGTGGGAGATGTAATGTTCAATGAGTCAAGGGAGGCTATGCTTAGTTTCTAGGATCACCATGAATAAGATGCAACATATGAAGGAATAGGCAAAACCAAGGCATTTAGGCCTTTGTTGTTAAAAATGTAGAAACTCTATGAAATAGTTCTTTTGAAGTAATGTAATATTAAAAACATAGCACTTATAAAAATTTAAAATATGTGCATATGATTTATAATTGAAAACAAAAGCTACACAATAAAAAACTTTTAAATTAGTGCATTCAAGACACTTTATTACTACTAAAACAATACCAAATAACATAGATAATGAAAAAATTCTATAAAAACAAAATATTTATTGCATACATATATGTAACATTCAAGTTATATGGATATGTGTGTTCAATTTATGTTCTTATTTATCTTGTTTAATATGTGGGGCTATGACTATTATAGTGTCATAATAGATATACCATTGTAACATTGTGACATGGCACATAGACTATCAAATAAATGGATCTTTTAAAACCCATGGATAAGCAGGCTCATCACATGTAGTTAGTGTGTTAATATCAATAGCTTGTTTAAACAAGTAACAACTTTTTTATAGAAAAATATCTACCAAAAATTAAATATTGCTTCAATTATGAAAGGAGTTAACTATTTGCCTAAACCACTGGACAAGGATTAAACAAAATTGTGGTAATTATTTTGAAAATGAAGAAATTGCTATTTGTGTAAATCTCTAGAAAAGGATAAACATAATTGCAATATTTCAATATTTAAATTTGAGAAGAGAAATTTCTACAATTAAATTTTGAACCAATAGTTTGCTATATTTAGATTAACCTAGATATTGCTATATTCAAATTAGAAATGATTTTTCTATATGAAAAATGAAAATAATATCTTATGCATAAAATGAATTCAAATTGAAATAGATGATTTTAAACATATTAGTGATGATCCTACTAATGTAATAGATGATACTTAACAATAGCATTGATGTTTATGTTGTTCATAACTTTAAATATCATTCTTTGTGAGCCACTTCATGGTATTGATTTGAAGTCTATATAGTAATTTTATCTCTATAAGATTCTCTCCACACCATTAGAGATATGAAGCATGCGGACTTTGAAGAAAGATCAAAATAATCTTGCTCTATTTGAGCCTGATTTTACACATGGAAGTGTTAGTTTAGTTTATTCATAAAACAATGAAATAATTTTATGAATGCCTATATTGGATGCAGAACCTAAAGCATCTGTTGCATAGAAAGAACCTTCCAGTTGTCAAAAAAAGATTTAACTATAGCCAAAAGGCATCTAAGCATTTTTTTAGGGTCTCATCAATAATTCATGAAACATCCAAGATTATCTTGTCAAGAGAGACACTAATTCAAACCTTATTACAATTTTCAACTTTCAACATATCCAAAAGGGTTAAAACTAAAATGATATGACAAGCACTTGTTAACGAGATTTCTTAAAGATTGGTTTATGATAGACAATGGAATGCATTTGAGTAGATATTTAAGAAGTCAAAAAAGGTTAGTTGGTATAAAGCCCCTTTGACCTTACCATTCTAATGATCCTTCCATCTAAATTGATAGCCATAAGAATGACCACATAATCAGCATATTCTTTCTTTGATGAGTTACATTGGATTTGTTTTCAAACAAAAAACTAACATGGTTAACAAATGTTGGGATGATTGGTTCACAATCTTGTACGGTGCCTACAAGACAAAGGTTGTCTAGTTCAATTTCTTTTTTAGTTGCTCATATAAACCTTCTATGGTATTCCTTGTAGTCTAGTGAGGGACTCTATGTTCAAGCCAATTCAAAATTTAATGCCAAGCTCATACTATTATATATTGATCCTAAAATACTTTCAAGGAACCAATTGTCTTAAATGCACAGACTTGAGAACAAAATGTACAAACCTTGAGAAACACACACTTTGATCAATCTTTCAACTCTAAAAACTAGTGTTAAAACTACCACTATGATGCATCACTGAATACAAAGTTGACATCTATTTTGAGAGTTGTTATCTTAAATCTTGTTGTTGATATCTTGGAGTGGTAATGTTCATTGCCTTTCAATGTAGAGACTTAAGAAACAAATGCCCTAGCTTTTTCTTCCTTATACATTACACTTAAAAAATCTATCTACACCTTCCGACATCAATTTATTATTCTTTTGTTTTTTTTTTTGTAACCCTTCCAGATTTATAAAAATAACAAAAACCTAAAAAAATATGTTTTCTTTTAAAAAAATGAAAATAATTACAATACTATATTTTATATATACATAAAGATCAAGTTGTAATATAGTCTAATTCTATTAAGGGAGTCCAACAAAAACAAAAATCCATTCAACCACATCAACTATGTGTTGAGTGGCAACTAAGGGGTCATTCAATGTTACCACTAGAATCCATCATTACTAATTTCATTTGCTACATTAGTACAAGAAGTAATTTCTTGTGGTGGTGAGATTGGATCCTCCTCCATCAAAGCCTCATTATCATCATCCATCATCATGTGGTCCTCATTTGCAATGATATTATCACAACCTGCCTTCTGATCTAATGAAAACTCTTGCACACATGTGGGAAATTAGGAAGGCATCCATGGAACCACTGCAAGGTGATTATCTATAGGTTTGCTTGATAATACCTTCATGTTTGATGTAGGATTAGATTGTCTTGCAAGATGAAAGAGGTCAAGCAGGTTTCTCTTCCCTTGAATCTTCCACGCTACTATAAACACAGAAAATTTTAGTGTCACCTCATACAATTAAAGCTACATTTTATTTTGAGATTTTTATAGCTAAAACAACTGAATCAATTGAATCCATTTTAGAATAGAAGATACATACAAACCACTATAGGGTATTTATCATATACATCCATTACTAAGAATTCCCATTAATAAAAACCTAGAACATACAATGGATAATGAATTAATCAGTACTCTTATGGTTTTAAAAGTAATTCGTGTTGAATTTGATTGGAAGATTAGGCAAGCTAGCTACTGGAAGAATTGGAAAAATTGGAGGATTGACTTTCTTGTGCAAGGCCCTTGATAGTAGATTATTGCCACTAGTTTAGTTGGGTAGCCAAATGGCCAGGTGGTTAGGAACTCCAACTATAGCTCCCTCAGCACTATAGTTGGGGGGTGATTCCCATTCTCCTTTGCCATAGTAGGGGGTAGGGGGAGAAGATTGGTTAGTGCCTTAAATGGAGGAAGGTTCCAACTCCAATAGAATGTGGGTTCTCATTGCATGAGAAGAGTTTCTTACCATCGTCCTTCCATCTCCCCCTACTCTAGTGCAAACTCAAGTAGGTTATTCAATATTTTTTGCTTCAGAATGCATGCATAGGTTGAATGGGAAGTCTGTAGCCATATGATAAAGGTTCTATAGCTCTAGCTCCTTCAGGCACTCTATCAAACAATAAAATCAAAAATGATTTTTCATTTTAAAGTTAAGCTCGTGTTGCTTAGATTTTTTTATAAAAAGAAAAAATTCCATCTACAATCCAACCAACCTAAACCTGTTTATTGATGGTCAAAATTTTTGGTAGAAAAATAAGGTCAAATATAGTAGTGACAGTGGGATTAAATGCCAGCTAGAGTAGATGGGGGGATGACTCCAACATATTAGGCACATTTCATGAGTCATCCTTTCCCATGATTCATAGACCCAAAAGGGATGGCTATACCTATATAGCTAGTGTGAGCACCACATCCACCACTATAGTAGCCATAGTAGGAGATAACCAGATAGTAAAAATGGCATATACCTATTCCTCATTAGTAGATGTGGTTAGATCCAAATGCTAGTGGCAATGGGACAAGACATAGATGTCCTTGCGATGAGATGGGATCTCTAGGAGTGATCAAAGGGGACACACAAAGGCCATGTAAAAAGGTCAAGTGGTTATTTAGGTAGTAAAGAGAACATAGCAAGAGATGAGAAGATGTAGGACCAATAAATTATGGGGCCATAGGATGGTGATATCCTAGCATAGACCTATGATGCCCTAAGGAGATCTAGAGATCGAGTGAGGACAACATAGCGATAGTTGGGGGAGATGCATATATAGCTTACAGTGCGAGATACACATTTATCAGAGTGAGATTGAGAGATCTACAAGCTATGAGAGTAGATGGAGCGACATCAGGATGAGGCTCATCTTTAGTTATCTAGAGCAGTTTACTATTCTACATAATACATTGCAATAGTACCAAATGACGTAGAGCAGGTGCCCCAATTTTTCCAATATGCTAGAGAGTTAGGAGGTGCATGGCATTCAGTGAGACTAGATATGCCTCCTCCACCTCCTCCTTTTCCAACTAGAGGTGAGGGAGAAGGATAGAGGTAGCTTACTTTTTTTTTATTTTGCTCTAGCTATGTATTGATTGGTGTGCCTACACCATTTTGTATCATATTGAGATCAATAGTGCTTGAGTAGTGTGCAGTTTTGTAGCAATGTACACAATTGACTTCAGACATATATATGAGATTTTTGATTCATGTATCTTCACATGTGTCATCTTTATTTCTTTATAGTTTTTTGTACATGAGATGTTAATGTTGTGATTATGAATGCAAATTTGATATAATTAATGAATGTAGTGTAGATGAGATAAATCGTGATAGAATGTATATGAAATACAAAATGTGAATGAACTAACATCTCATATAGTGTTTCATTTTGTTGATAGTGATAGGTATCTCATGAAGATCAATAGGATGAACCAAATAAGTGAACACTTGTGTAGTTGTGAAGAAATGAGATACTTTGAAGAAACCAACAATCACTCATTAAAAAGAATGCAAGTAAATTAGTGATCAAACCATGTGCTTATGCAATGCAGCCCTAAACTAGATGCAACCCTAAGCCTTGTTTCTAAACTCATAAAATTATCATTGTTGAGCATTTAGCTAAAACACAAATGTTGTAAAATTCCCACTGATATTGCAACCATGGAAATATGAATACGACACATGTTCCAGTTTTGCCAAGATTAAATATAAGAATTTTAGGCATAAGAAGCCAAAATGACTAGAACATTTATCCCTTTTGATATAGCAAGCAAACATAAGCATTAGAGCATAAACACTAGGATGACCAAAATGTTTCTTGTGTGCAGACACACCATACACACAAGAGATCCTTTTTATGCTAAGTAATCAGTAAGTATTCTATCCTCAATGACCCTTGTGTTTGTAACGTAAGATAGAAGTATGCTAAGTATACTCACAATGACCTGTATGTTGACTTAGTAGAATGAGTATCATTATTTATTATAGCATGGAGAATTCACTTAAACAAGCAAGGAAAAAACCAACCTCACTGTGTTATCCATGTAAAAGGAGTCAAGGTACACACAGCCATCTAATACAAGATAGAGGCTCTTATAGTGTACACCCCTTTTATATGGACACTTTAGACCATTGGAACTAAACCAAAAAATAGAAGGAAAATAAAGATCATGCCCCTATTCCTCATTTCTCTAGTCAATAGAGACATCATCGAGTTGCTCAAAGTGACATGATAAAGAAAAAAATCCAAACAAGCAAAGAAAAGCTCAACATATCCCAAACAAGTTCAACATTTTTAGTTTAGTTTTTGTGTAATAGGATTGATGTCAAGTGTCAATGTTCAGAACATATGTAAGAGAAGTCTCTTCAGTAGGGTGATGATAATAGATAGACACAATTAGAACAACTCGTGATTGAAGTCAAAGAGGAATCTTTAGTAAGAAGAACCTTAGTAGGAAATTGAGTGATTGTAGATATACATAGTTAGGACAACTAGTGACTGACACAAGAGATCTTCTATTAGAGGAATTTCAATAGTGACATAAGAAATAGTAGAAAGATGCAATTAGAACAACTAATAAATGACACTTAAAAGATTTTCCATGAGAGGAATCTCAAAAGTGACACTAGTGACACTAGGCAAACATAGTTAAAACAACTGGTAATTGACACTTAAGAGATTCCTATGACACCATAGGGGATGCCCATGAGTTATGACAAGATTCAATCCATGGATGCAAGAGTGAAAGTAGGAAACTAAAGCAAGAAAGCAACTACACAAGATCCAGAAGGTGCGCTATGAGATGTAACATTTGAAACAAGAAACACCTATAAATAGCAAGTTTTCACCTTCTTGGCAGAGATTCTCTTTTTTATTGTTTTTTTCGTTGCTAATATGATGCATGTTTGCTAGGTTTTCATCAATGGAACTTTTTTTTTTTCAATTTTTTTGTATTTTTCTCTTTTTGATTTTTTTTTGAATTTTTTGAATGTTTTTAGTATTACCAAGGTGCCTATTGCTAGGTTTTCACCAAGGGAATGATTTTTTCAATACTTTTAAGTATATATAGAGAGCTTTTGAAATCAAATCATTTGTAGAACCACTTCAGATAGAGAGTTTTGATGGGATCCTTGAGCACCTTTCCCTTGGCTATAGAAAGTTGGTAAGCACTAGATCCAAACACTATAGTAACTATATATGGACCAAGCCAATTGGGTTCAAACTTCCCTTTCTATATCTGTAGTTGTTAATTCTTAGGTTTTTCTCTCAGACCAAGATCATCGAGTTGGAAGTCATGTGGCTTAACTTTCTTATTATAGCTTCTAGACACAAACTAATGATAAGCTCAAAGATGATTGTGTGCCACTTTTTGATGTTCATCTAACAATTATAGCTCTTGAAGTTGAGATATTCTATAGTCATCATTAGTAATAAGGCCCTTCATGGAGATTCTCAAAGTAGGAATCTCAACCTCCATTGGAAGCATAGCATCTACTCTATATACCAAAGCAAAGGGTGTTGCACCTGTTGGAGTTCTGATACTAGTTCTATAAGCCCATAAAGTTGGATTAATCTAAAGGTGTCCATCCCTTCTAGATTTGTTAACTGTGTGATGTAAGATCTTAAGGATAACCTTTTTGGATGCCTTTGCTTGACCATTACCCTAGGGGTACTAAATAGATGACCAATGTTGCATGATTTTGAACTTTTTGCATAACTCCTTGAGATCCTTGTTTTTAAACTATCCTCCATTGTCAATAATGATGGAGGAAGGTACATCATACCTGCATATGATGTAATTCATAATGAAAAGAGCTATAGTTTTTCCATTTTCTAGAGAGACAGACTACCTCTACAAATTTAGTAAAGTAGTCTATAGCTATAATGATGAACTTATGTCCATTTAAAGAGGATAGGTGAATTTGACCCACAAGATCAAAGGCCCATTGTTGGAATGGCCATAGCATTATAGATAGAATTAGCTCCTTGGTTGGAGCATGAATTATTTTTCCATGGAGCTAGCATTTTTTTATAGGACTTAGTGTATTTGATTGTCTCTTGCTCCATATTCAGCCAATAGTAACAAGCTCTAATAAGTTTATGAGCTAGTGTCAAGCTATTAGAGTGAGATCCAAAAAGTTAATTCATGTTTGGACTCATCAAGTTCTAGCCACCTAATGAGTGTTCCATTGAGATCTGTCCTAAACAAGTTGTCAACAATAATAACATATTGTAAAGCATTACAGATAAGGTGACATTTTTCATTTTGGGTTAGATCATCCAAAATTGTTTAGTCACACAGATAAGAGTATATATGGTGGTAGCAGGATGATTCATATCCTACAATAGAATAGATAATTTGAGATTTAAGGGAATTATAGGTAGGGTAGAGTAGCATTTCCACCAGGAACTTTTGTCAAAGATCATTCTCTGGCATCTATAACATGCAAGTAAGAGTAGCCTAGTAGCCATTGCATTAGTCACTTTGTTGTCGACCTAAGGAACTTGTTGGAAAGTGATATGAGAAAAGTATTTCTTCAAGTCATCCACCATGCATTTATAAGGGAACAATTTCTGATCCTTTGTCTCATACACATCATTGACCTGGTTGATTATGAGCTATGAATCACCAAAGATTTTTAATTCATCCACTCTCCATTCAACTATAATCTTTATGCCATTAATTAGGGCTTTGTATTCTACAATATTATTTGTACCAAGAAGTGAAATCTTGTACACCTTAGGTGGTGAATAGCTCTGTGGTGTTATGAATAAGAGCCTAGCACTGGATCCCTGTTGTCTAAAGGAACCATCAAAGAACATCAAGTTTGGTGTGTTAGCATGAGAATTGATTCATCAAGAAAGTCAATATTTAGCAAAAGAAGACTCTGTATTGGTGCTTCTTCTAATTGATCAATAATTGCCTCTCCTTTGATAGCCTTTCTCTCAACTTATTGAATGTCAAACTCGCTTAATATCATGACCCACTTAGCTACCATCCTATTAGAATTGCCTTGCTGAGTAAGTATTTTAGTGGATCAATTTTAGCAATTAGTCATGAAGTATGAGTGAGCATGTAGTGTCTCAAATTTTGGAAAGCAAAGATGACTGCCAAGCAAGCTTTCTTAATGATACTATAATTCATTTCATAAGAAATTAGTCTATGACACAGATAGTAGATAGCTCTTTACTTATTATCATTATCCTCCTAGGCAAGTAAGATACCAAGAGATGACCCTATTGCTGAGATGTACAAAATAAGAGGTTTCTTGTAAATAGGAGGCATTAGAATTAGTGGATTAGAAAGGTATTATTTTATCTATGTTACGTTCTAATCACAATCTTACCTCCATTTATATTTCACACCTTTATGTAGAGTCTTAGTAAAAGGTTGTGATCTATCCACAAGTTGTGAGATGAATCTCCAAATCGATTAAAGTCTTCCTTGTAAGCCCCTCATCTAATTGATATTGTAAGGTGGAGGCATGTCCATGATTGCTTGAACTTTCTCTAGATCAACCTCAATTTCTTTTGTAAAGATAATGTAGCAAAGTAGATTACCTGAAGTCACACAAAATGCACATTTCTCAAGGTTAGGTCTTAGACTAAATTTCTCCATAGGATCTTGGATGGCTCCCAAATCTTGAAGGTGAGTATTTTGTTTTGTGCTCTTAACTAAAGTATCATTGACATAATCTTCCATTTTCTTGTGCATTAGATCATGGAAAATTTTAGTAACTGCCCTTTCATACATGGCACTGGTATTTTTTAGATTGAATGACATCACATTCCAACAGAAGGTTCCCCATCCACAAGTGAAAATAGTCTTTTCCTGATCTTTTGGTGCAATTTTGATTTGATTATAACTAGAAAAACCATCCATGAGTGGGTACATTTCATATAGATAGCTATCATATCCACTATCATATCAATGTTGGATAGTGGAAAATCATTCTTTGGATATGCTAAGTTCAGATCCTAGGAATCTATACAAACTCTGATAGATTTGTCATGGTTGGAGACTAGAACAATGTTCAATATCCATTCACCCTAATCAATAACACATATGAAACTAGCTTCAAGAATCTTTTCTAATTCAGCTTTAACAACTAATGCAACATGACGTTGCATTTTCTGAAAAGTTTCTATTTGACTAGTTTAACTCCTGGTTCAATAGATAAATGATGCATTATGAGATCAAGATCTAAGCCTAGCATGTTAGAGTATTGTTGTGGTGTTCACAACACACACCCCATTCCTCACTAGGAATGGGGACCCCCTACTTTTTTTGACTCCTAGACTCATAGTTCGGGAGTCAAGAGAAGAAGAGTTTTATTAGACCTTAGAATTTTAGAGTCAAATATTCAAAAAAATCACAAAAATAAACAAAAAAATTGAAAAACACAAAAAAATAAAAATAAAAAATTCAAGAATGCACCACCAAGGGCAACGTGCACACCCCCAAAGGCCCCATGTGCGCATGCCCAAAAGTCGTGCACGCACCGCCAAAGGGGAGCACGTGCACCATATGCACAACCAAAGGGGAGTGCGCATGCCACCAAGGGCCGCGTAAAGTGCACGTGCGGCTGAGTGCTGCATGCATCGAAGGGGCACATGTGCACCACCAAATGTCATATGCATGCCACAAGCAGCACACACACCATCAAGCATTGCACATAGTGCCAAGAAGACCCCGCACACGCTCCCAAGGCACCGTGCGTGCTTACCAAGCCACCTTTTCACCTCCAATTTTGTCTGAGTAGCCATAAGAGGGATCGTTTAAGTATAAGTCTACATATATTTAATTCCTTATACTTAAGATACTACTAGTGCACTAGGAGCACATTTTGATGGCAAGTTTAACACTGACACATGCCTAGTGAAGAGGCAACTTCTATTTTTAGTGTCTCCATGCACTTCTACTTTGACTGATGGCTTCCTCCTACTTTCTCTCTCATGCTTTCATTTTTTTTGACATGTAAAGGGCTCATGCATCCAAATAATGAGTAAAATATGGATGGAGTCCCTCTAAGCACAAGTTAGATGGTTAGTTTGTATATATTTAGTTTTTTTTTATTATTAAAAAGCATTTTATTACATGTAAGATAGCTCTCACTCTCAACCCAAATTGAGGAGATGATTTCTTATAAATACCCCATTGTAAAATGTAACAAGGGCCACCGTTATTATGCAATAAAGTTATGCTTTTGGTACTAGCATTCAGAGTGTAGTTATTCTTGCCTGAATGTGTCATTATTTTGTGGATTTTATTCATGAGATTGTGATTGAGCCAAAGATTTATTGCATTCTTTATAGTTGTGTGATCTTTTAGTTCTTGTGTTTGCTATAGATATATGAATTTTGTTGACGTAACGAGCTTGAGAAGAGATCACCCGGTTGTGTCTACATAGCTTTTTGTCTCGCATGAGCACACTTTCTGTGGCCTTGCGATTTGATGAAGAGTGAAATATCATTTGATTTGTTAAAGATTCTCACCGACGATTGCATTAGTGGATTCTAGGAAGCACTGCTCCTATTTTTATTGGTTTCCTACCAATTTCTTTGAAGGTTTAACTTGTAGTGTGTCGTGTTCTATAGCTTATGTCCATTTAGGAATTTCAATTTCAAAGTCATTTGATTCAATGTTATTTGCTTTCAGTTTCATTATTTTCTTTGCTAACCCCCCTGTTAGAGTAGGACCTCATAGTAGCTGCATTGTTAGAGTTGCATTCATTGAAAAATAGAAAAATACAAAAATATTTTTCTTTTGGTGTGATATTTTGAGACAACAAACAAGTTTTACTTCAATTTCAAGATAAAAGGGTTTTAGAACTAGAAAAGGCCTCCTCATGAACACTCACATTTATCTTCTACTGAGAAAATTTTGGTACATCACAAGACAAACACTAAACCTTGGAGCGGATCCTTAAAAAGATTTTCTTTTCAAGAGAGAAATCACACTATGAATTCCTACCATTGACCTCGTGCAAAATGAATGCCCAACAAGTATGACCATGAAAAATTTATCTTTTTCTCTTGGAAGAAGGCAATGAATTCCTCTTTTTCTTCTAGAGATAATGATTTTGTAAGATGTATCATGTGAGGTTGTTCTTCTATTCCCAAGTTGATTGGTTGTGTCACTTCTATCAACATTGACGATCTTTCCTAAAAATGACTAGGAAGTGCATCAAATATCTCATCTGTAGGCACCTTAAAGAGCTTTTCACCTTTTGAAATGTCTTTTATTTTATTATTTTAGGTTTTGATACTGCTAGAATGTGGTTTTCACCATTGGACCTTCTATTTCTTTTCCTTTTTATTATGTGACTTAGATATTTGATGTCACCTTTAATCATGTTGATGCTTTGTTCACTGGTGGTTGACATTACAAGTTCAATAGCATTGAGGTAGTAGGGAAGAGCAAATTCATTCTATAATGTGGGGAGTTCACTAGATACATTGGAATTCCAATCTATGAGCTCAAGATAGGTGAGTGAAAGAGATGTGGTGGGTTTGATGGCATTCACAATATAATCATCAAATGCTTGGAAAAAAGATTAGAGACCTACAGTGATTTCTTCTGCAATTGTGTTCGAATACCTTTGAGTTCTAACATCATTAATCAAAGACTTGATGAAACTAGTTGGATGAGACTCAATTAACCTAACCCTAGATAATTAACCTACTTTGAGCTAATTTTCATAAACATGAACTTGATCTATATCTTTCTTTGTAGTTGCTTCAAAGAGAGACTCAAACTTATATTCTTAAGAATTTTTGTTGCATGGAGACAGATTATAAAATTCACCAATAGTAATAGGGACCCATTCTCCTTAATCATCCTTTTAAAAATTCATTCAATGAGTAAAGCATGATTGTACTCTCCTTTTTCTTGTTGGATATAGGGAGAATCAATAGTGTTGTAAGAAGAATCACTATCACCATCAATAGTGCTAACACGTAGTACAAATTAGTCTAGTTCTACGAAGAATTTAGTAAGATCAACATGGATTGGATAAGGATAAGGATCCTCATTCTCACCATCATCCTTATGGTAATATGACTCAACTTGTGACTCTTGTTCAGATGAAATATCAAGTTCTAGTATAAATTTGTTAATCCCTAGATGGAAGGGAATCTTCTTGAATCCTAAACCAGATGTATCTTGAGACATTCTAGCTATTTCTTTGACATGATCAACTAGACCATTCCCTTTGTAGCCAAAGTCTTTCATAAGTTTAAGACCTGGACCATATTTTTCTGCAGTAATTTCATGAGACTGTTATATAAGGTCAATTGAAGTTTCCTCTTTGTATATCCATGCAGCAATGGCTCTATTTTCATCTTCCTTCTCAAGAGGTATAGTAGCTTTAACAAAGGCACCATTGTACTTAGTTTGAAGTGACAAAAAAAAAGGTCTCTTCACTTTAGATGGTCTCCCATAATGACGAGGAGACTCAAGAAGAGATGTCAAAGATAGAACTACTTCTATGTGGTATTCACCCATCCTGATTTCTTTCAACTTGAGTGATTGCTTGATTTGTTTCAACTTATCATAATGACGGTTTGTAGATTCCCTATTAGTAGGTACAAAGCTTTTTGTAGATTTTAGCATGTTACAGGTGTAACTAGTATTGATAGGTATGCTGACTTCAAAGCCATGAAATGGAAACTTGATGCATTGATGGTAAGTTAAAGGCATAGCTTGCATTTTATGTATCCATGGTCTCCCTAGCAAGATGTTGTATGCTAGTGGATTGTCAAGGACTTGACAAGTGACATCCCTTTATATAGGACCAACTTGGAGAGGCAACATAATAAACCTAAATATTTTCACTTAGCTTCATCATATGCCTTGATATTTATCTTGCATCGAGTATCAATGGACTCTTCAGAATAACCCATTTTTCTAAGCAGAATAGTAGAGACAATGTTTAAAGCAGCTCCATTATCTACAAACACACAACAAACACATTTTTGGTGTACCATGAATTTAATGTGTAAAACTTAGCTATGTGGATGACTTAGTGAATTGTCATCCTCCTCAGAGGACATATAGTAAGGTGAGGTCAGGTGACCTACCATATATTGTAACCTATCAAGATCAAGATCTTGAGGCACATTTTCCTTAGTGAGGACTTTGTCGAGAATCTCTATGAGCAGGTGATATTTTGAGCAATTCAAAGATCATTATTGGAGTATTTGTTCATTCTAATTGATAGAGGATATTGTACCTAGTAGCTATAGTAGATATTGTAACTTTTGAACATTTTCTAAATGGACTAGCAAGAAGTTTGTCCTTGTGTTGTTCTAACTCAAGAGAAAGAGGCTTAGGACCTTTAAGGAACACCTTGGCATGAGAATGCATAAAAACATTGGCAAAAGATTATGATGGTTTTTTGTCAGATATAGAAGATGTAACACCTCTCAAGAAAAATGGTGTCTTAGGTTTAGTGTTGTCTTCTTTTCCCTTGATGGTGATAATGTCACAATACTCAAAATCCATAGTTTCAACCATGTTGATCACATCATCATCATTAGAGTATGCATAGTTGACCTTATTATGAGGTTTATATTTTAGGTTTTCTCCTTTTTCATAAGATGGGGATGGTTCCTTGAAAGCCTTGTGATTTGAGTTCTTGTTATGTCCATCCACAACAATATCACCATCGTCAATTAAGTCTTGAACTTTGTAACATAGGTTGATTCAATTGCTGGTTTTGTGACCTTTGTTCTGATACTATTCACAAAATGCGATTCATTCCACCATGAAGGTCATGGTTGTGGATCATAAGGATAAGAGCTATCCAATGGAGAAATGAGCTTTTTTTGTAGCAAGGTCTTATAGACCACATCCAAAGGTTCACCAAGAGGTGTATATTCTCATTTTTTACCTATAACCCAAGATGAGTTCTTTAATTTGTTTCCAAATGTCTTGTTTTTAGAAGTAGTTCTATCAATATTTTTACATGCTTAGAGATTGTATGTAAGATTGAAAGCTTCCTTAGCAGGTTTAGGAGTAATGTTGTCAATGACTCTATCATGCGCAACCTCTTAGTTTTAGTTCACATACTTGGTCTTATCTTTGCTAGAAGTTGATCCTTGTTTAGTGTCCTTTGAAGGGTTATTTTTCACATTTTGACCATAAATTCTTCAATTTGGATAGCTTGTGTAATCATGTCTTCAAAGGTGCATGGACCTTGAAGTGTAACTTTATACCCAAAGTCAAGTAAAAGATTATCTATAAAGATGCCAAGTTTTTCCATTTCAAGGATCTTTTATTAATTTTGGTGTAAAGTTGTTGCCATCTCTAAAAGAATGTGAGGAAAGGTTTTGCAAAATTTTGTTAAAGGTTACACAAGTCTTGTATGTTAACTAGATGTTGTAGGTTGTGGAAGTACTATTGAACGAACAGAATAGCAATCTCATCTAATGTTTTGATACCAATAGGCAATCGTGAAAATCATTTTATGGCTTGACCACCTAGGCTTCATGGGAATATATGCATGAGATATGTCTGATTATGAATAAATTCCATAAACAAGGCACTGAATTCCCATAAATGGTCTTGGGGATCAAAAGTTCTAAGGTATTTAACACACTTGGATAACTCAACTCCTTTTAGAAAAAGAGGCATGTTTATATCTTGATCAAAAGGAAATGGACAAAGAGTGTCTAAGGTGTATATTTTTGTAGGTTTTTCCTTATCATGCATCATTTGGGCTAATTGTTCTTGCATGATCTTTAGTTGTTTTTGCAACTTAGACCTTTTAGTTTCCTCTTCATGTGTAATGATTGTTTCAACATTAAAGTGATGAGGTAGCTTGGCTCCCTCTTGAAAAAGTTTGAGAAAGTATTTCTCTTTATCTTTGTTAGGAAATATTTCCATAACTTTTTGGAAGTGTTTATCTTTATGAAATCTTTTGATGTCTTTGCAAAGTATCTCTTCATTTTTCTCATTCTCATCAACAATGGGTTCTTTATGTCTTTCATTCCTTTGGTGATCTTGTTCTCTACTATGTTCTCCATTTTCTTGGTCTTGATCAACCATTTTAGGAATGTGATAAGTTTCAGTGTATGTTGGTTGAAAAGGTCACCTAAATAAGAATTTAGCTTTGTTGTTTAGAGATGTATGACCTTTTCTAGTTTTAGGATCCTCTTGATACAAAGGATTCCTAGTTTGCTATAAGTTTATGGAAAATGTTCTTTGAGCACGAGGGGGTCTAACCGGTGAAGGAGATCATGAAGACTCTTTACTAGATGTATTGGATATAGATTGTGTATAATATGAGAAGAGGCCTCTACCATGATTATTTCACCTAGCTCTACTGCATCCAATTCTATGGGGATGAAACATGTTTCCACTCCTTGTTGCAATAGTCATAGACAATGAAAAAAAGAAAAATCCTAGACAAGGGCCACACTAGAACATAGCCTCAAAGTGAGATAAGAATGTTGTATACTTAGGTATGATTCATCTGAGTAATGGCTAGAACAACCAAGAGTTATGACTATCATGACAAAAAATATGATGAGCACAAAAGGATAGAATTAGATAACTATGTGAGGAGACTAGTTCATGCATAGAACATAAGTTTTCAACTAAGCAAGAAGCCATTGTTTGACAGTGTTTGTAGACATAGATCAGACTTGGAGCATAGATAACTTTGACATAATATTTGATAGTTTTAGGAAAAGGTCATGCATTAGGATTCATAGAGAACCATATGAGAAATCATAATGAACTAGACAAAGTTTCAAAATAGTAAATTTTGACCAATTTTTCGATCAAGGACTTGCACAAAACCATGTCAGTATTTGATGGTTTGACTAAAAGATAGAATTTTGGCATTAGTATATAGTGTTTGGTGAAATCTTTCATTCAAATTCATAGCCAATCACACGAAGAACTTTAAAGAACCCTATGAGTAAGTGTTGACAGGGAGTTTTCTCATGCTAAAATTAATATAATTGGGCACGAGAAAAGGGATAGATCGATAATTTTTTATTGAACTCGAAGTGATTTTCAATATTTTTGATAGTTTTGAATAGAAAACTAACTATGTTTACAAGTTTCAAGTAAATATCAACATAGTTTTTAGGTTTTGGACATCATTTTGGTATTCAAGTAGACAATTGTTTTCAAACACAAGAAGCAAGTAGTAGTCATAAACAATCCAACTGAGGACAAAGTAACTCAGAGGGACAAGGGAGTCTTGACCTTTCATTTATTTGAAATATTTTGACAAGTTAAAAGAATCAAAAAAGACACAATTTAACCCTATAACCAAAAATGGTAGAGGAAGAAAAACATTTGTCTCACAACTTATCTACATGCATTCACCTCACATAGTTGTGTCACCCCACTAGAGGGTGCCTATGTTTTTGGTGTATTCTAATGACTCAATAATGTATACACTAAATAAGCAGATTTGTGTTAGGGACAAGTCCATATACCACCTTCTAACATCTAGGTACATGCCTATGGTGAGTATATATAGGAGAGATTCTTCCCCCTCCTTGTACAAATATTATGCCCCCTTTTAGAGGTGAACCTACTAGCAACTAACTAAGATTTTTTTACTTGGCTTCCATTCATATTAACCCCTAGTGACTTCATGAATGAAGTTGAGGATAGCAGCCCACACCACCATCTGTAAGTGCACACACTTGAATAGCAAGACTAGGGCTAGCACAAGCTAATGTAGTATACAAAGCCTCATGTTGATATGCAATATCATAATGAAGAAGAGGAAATTAATATGGCTTTGGAGTCTTTCTCTCAACAAAGATTCTTTATTATAGTGAGTTGGAATCTCTAGAGAATGAATGTGCTCACTTGGGTCATTCTTAGAGGTTGGATCACTCTAGTAGGCCCTCTAAAGGTTGACTCAGACTAGTGGTTCAAATCTAAGGGTCCAAGTTTCTGATTTCCCAAAAAGGGAAAGAGCATACTCCTCTACCTTATCACCTTACCCAAACATGCAGAACTTGTTCATCACCAAGTTAGATTATCAATCGCAACTTGCCCTATCCCAAGACTTTTATCCCCTAAAAGAAAATCATCATATCTTCATCAACTTTTTTGTGAGAACCACTAACTTTCTTGCCTCACTTAAGCATTGTCTTCCAAAGGTGTCTAGCTTCCTGATTTACTCTTGGGCATCTCTTCCAAGTAGCAAAGAGCATACTCCCCTATTCCTTTGTCTAGAGCCCTATAAAGTTGACAAGCCCTATTAAACTATGTGTAAGAAAGTAGTAAAGAATATATGATTTTTTAATGGGTTTGAATATATTCTTTGACATGTGTATCTTTGACAAAACATCTTGCAATCAAACTATCAGTATTGTTTTAAGGGTTTGTAATAAGGTGTCTTCAACAAACATATTGCAAAACACTATTAAGCTATTGAAAAGAAAAAACTAAAAAATGAAAATGCTTTAGAAACAACCATTAGTTAAATCATGATGATAAAAATAGAATCTAAAAATTACAGTTTTCATTTATTGATGCTGAAAATGGTGTGTACTATGCGAGAAACTGCACAATTATACACTTTTGCATGCAAGGAAGTGTATTATAGGGAGTTAAATCTTAGTTTCTTCATGTGAGAATCAGACTTTTTGTATGAGAAATAGAGGTATTGTATTGATGATAGTGACAATACATTAAAAAAATGCATTAAAAAGAATAGATGAGGCTAGAAACTTGATTTCTCAACCCCACGATTGGTGCTAGAAATATATGCAAGAAATGTGAGCCTTTGTATTCACACACACTTAAACATTATCCTTATTTGGAGAATCATCCAGAATGAACATTGGATTGTTCATCCAAAATAATCAACAAGTCGATCTATTGCCTCCTAATTGGATTGATTATGTTATTGCTTTCAGACCAAGAAGCTAGCAAGCATACATCTAGAATGAAGGGTTTTGTATAGCTAAATGAGATGCAATATTAATCTAGATGAGATGCAAGTATTAATCTACAAATGAGAAAGAACAATTAATCTATATGTATGCATATTAATCAATATGAAAGCAATATGGAAATTTAAGTTAAGAATGTGAGAATGCTTGAGTCAGCAATTCAGCATAAGTTTGATGTAAATCAATTGTTAACCTCTATAATAAGGAAATGAAGGCTTCTTAAATAAAATCCTAGAACTTGATCAACGGTTGAGATCAAATTGAATAGACGGCTGAGATTTGAAGAAGATTCAGTTAGAATGGAAAGTTTCCTTATGAAAAGGGAGTTAACTAATTTTCTTTTGAGTGGAATAAAGAGTTAAGTAATTTAATTCCTTTTCTGATTTTAGTTCACTCAAAGGTTCCATTTCTGAATTGAAGAGAAGATTTGGAGAATATATTTAATTTAATAAAATAGAATATGACCCCATAAATGGATATTCCAATCAATTAAATAATTAAATTCAATAATTAGAATAAAGATATTTAATTAAATCAAATATATTTAATTCCTCATGTATATTAGCTAAAGGGGTGAAATTAATTTAATTAAATTACTAGGACTTATAATCAAATTAATTCAATTAAAAGGTTAATTTTGCCAATTCAATGAATATTCAAGAATTAATTAAAGTAAATGACTAATACAAATTTATGATTTTCTACATTTCACACATAGGTCAAGTAGAGATTATTAGAATTATAATTTCCTAGTAAAATAGGACTTAGAATTGATTAAATAAACCAAAATTAGTTTAGCATGTCAATGTGCCAATATTGAGGTATTACAAGAGACTGCTCATAGGGCCACCTCAAAGAAAGAAAAATTCAATTGGTGAGGTATGCTTATATCTAAAAAGATCAATAGGGTTATCTAGCTTTATATTTGTAAAGCATGATAAATTAGAGGATTCTAATAGAGATAAGGTAGAAGAGGCTATGGTACAAAAGATTGTAAATAGTGAAATAGAGGATATGATACCTCTAGATCTTTACGAAATATGAAAGAAAAGGTGGTAGTAGGTAGAGAAACTAGAAACATAGATCAGAACTAACACATTAGTCAGAATCATGCATGATTTGTCACAAGATCAAATTAGTACATTTTTGGAGAAATACAAGAGCAAATTTATTCTTAAGTACAAGTTGTTTTTACTATTGCAAAACAAAGAGGAATCTATAAAAAAGAAAAATAAGTTGTTTTGGAAAAGCACTATGAATATTGATGATGAACATAGTAGTGGAGAAAGCTCAGGTGTGCCAAGTCTACAAGGTAGTATGTCTCCTATCCATGTTGACTCCCTAGACACTCCAGAAGTGAAGTGGTCAAGATTACCAATAAAGAAAAAGATGATGAAGATGAATATGATAGGACAATTTCAGCACCTCATATTGAGGGAAATAATGAATCAACTAAGGTTGAACCAAGTCTTACTATTGTTGACTTAGGCATGGATGTGCAAGTAAGACCAAGTGGTGACACCCCCTCACCTACTCCTAAGGCATTATCGAGTAGCATCACCCTTTCATTGAAAAGGAAGAGAAAAGAAATAAAGGATATTTCACCAAATAGTGAAGTTAGTCTGGATGAAAATGTTGAGATGCCACAATTTGATCTAACAAATCTCACCTTTTAGCAAAATTTTTTGCTACATGAAACTTTGAAGAAGAAAAAGAGATAAGAAGAGCTTAGAAGAGAGCTAAAGTAGCAAAAAAAAAACACTACAAGATGTAAAAGATATTTTTGTTGATGCTTTTGACATACAGAATCTAGATGAAGAGACACCAATCATTGATCAACTTGTACATATAATTGATCAAGTTAGTGCAAAAAATTTTGAATCCAATGACAAGTTAATGGATTGGTTAGCTAGAAGAGTTGAGACCAAGGTCATGGACAAAGTGTTCATAACTATAGTTCAGCAGAAATTATTATTATTATAGGAAAAAGAAAAGGTAATGATGGATATTATTTAGAGGGTATAATAGGCATACACAATTTTATCGAATTGGCCAAGATTTACAAATATTATTCAAACATAAGTAGCTAAGACTTAGGCTGAGATAAAGGCATCCAATAGTATTATCTCATAGTCAATAGGATCTATCATAGATCATTACAATAGCCTACTAAATTCTCAAGGTAAATTGGTTAATCTTTAGGTAGTTGACAGCACCGTGAGATCCAAATTGATCTCAATCCAGGCAACGTTGATACCTCATTTGGAGTTCATGTAGAGAGAACTAAAAACATCCCAGGATATTATCACAAAAGATCACAAATTATCAATGGCTAAGAGTCTAATAGATTTAGCTACAGGATTATAATTGTAGAATCAAATTTTGGAGGTAGCAAGAACCATATGGAATCATACGTTAGTCATCATTACCAGATTTCACAAGGAATTCATTGAAACATATGGATTTCTTCAACTCTTTCAACCCCAATAGTGGTGACATCAAGTATTCAAAAAAAAGGGGGAAATGGGAAATGAAATGGATATAGAAGGAGCATCATGTACAAGTAATGCATAAAGGTTGTAATAAAAAAAATTATTCATTTTTCACAAAGTTATAAGACTTAAGGGGAGAGCTCATTTTGAGGAAAGCTCATTTTTGTATTGATATGACAAAGTAAATATATGAAAATGTGTTTTTTCACTAATGTCAAAGAGGGAGATTGTTGGTATCTCTAATCATTGTTTTCTATTAGTGTCAATAACTTAGTCATTTACAAGGTATTCAGATGGTCACCATTGTGACCAAGGTACTCCACATAGTTTTACTGATGTACATAAGATAGTATGTACCAAGAAATTGTATAGAAATTGAGTAAATATGGTCATAAAGAAATTCTCTATATGGACCAAGCTCATTCACGGACTGAGCAAGTCATCAGCAATTGAGTGAAATTCCAAGTATATAAGTAGCAAGTAATATAGTATGTGCTGAGAATAGTACATGTTGAGCATCAATAAATAAATAAAGGTTGACCAAAAAAAATGTCAAGCACTAGTAACAGTAGAGGCTAAGCAATATAGATTTTACATAAAAATCAAGAATGGAATAGAGTTTCAGGAAAAACAACTACTAGGCTAACTTGGAAGGATTATTTAAGTTTTGAAGAGGTTGTTATAGAACATTTAATACTTGCTGAGGTTGTTACAGAACATATACATAACATGGATTGCATATCCCCATGTGTGTGTTCAACTATTAGGATGAAGAGGCAAAACATGGAACCATCTAGAAGACTATTCATGGAATCTTTATATAGTGATGATCTTAACCTAGATCAAGGGGTATCAAGTGCATGTGTGTGAATATTAGAGAGGAGAAGATTAGAAGTCATTCATGAGTTTTGTTATCATCGAATAGAACAAGTGACATATTCATAAGTAGTAAAAGTGGAATGGAAAGTCAAGAGTATTAGATTAGAGGAGAGGATCAGTTAGCAAGGAGAAGACTCAAAATCAACTTGTAGAGAAAAATGAGAGTTAGGTACTGAGTCAATTTTTAAAAAGTTGAATTAGGGTAAATCTCTTAACAAATTGGTCTCAATAGATCTTTTTAAATCTCCTAGCATAGTCCTTACTTAGTTGTAAGTTTCAAATCCTCTAACAAGGTGAAACTAACAATTTCTTAAGTCTATAACTAGACAAACTCCTCACAAAGTAGATCATATGTTATGGTCAAACATTGTAACCTTAACTAGTTAAATTTATTAATATAATAGTGAATATTTGTGGGTGTCATACCCACCTTAGTTTTACCTTCACCTTGAAGGGTTTCTAGGTAACAAATACTTTGTTATGTGTTATTACTTTCATGCATGTGATTGAATTGATTTATAGGTTACAACAATTTTACACTTATTGTATTACATGCATGAGTTATTAATAGGTGTGGATGAATTAAGAAAAAGGTATAAATTGTTATAGATTCTAATTCATCCCCCCCCCCTCGCTAGTATCTAATTTACTCCTCCATAAATGAACAATATCCTCATCATTATCTTCCTTTGCAACTATAAGCCTTCTCCTTGGCTTCTTCAATGTTTTGTTCAACTTGACCTTGTCTAAAATGTCTTTTCTCTTTGTTGCACTCTTGCCTTGAGATATTTTTGTAACGTTTACTACTCATTTCTTTTGTGGTTCAATAACTATAGTAGTAGTTTCCTTGGTTCTCTACATAGTCACTCTTTGAGTTTTAGGGGTAGGATTTGACTCTTTGCCTTTACTAGTATGTGGCTTGTCTACAACTATCTATTTACCTTTTCCTTCAGCGTCTTCATCTTTATGACCTTTTACTTCATTATTTTTTTCATTTTCATCTCCTTTATATTCCTCTTCACCACTAGATAGACATTCACCTTTTCCTTATGTGATTTCCAGTGGTGCCTCCTACTAGGCACCTTCACCTAGAACTCTTTCCAAATTCTTTAGCATCCCATTCCTATTCCTATCCCACTTAGGAACCTTAGTTTCCACAATAATTTTAACTTTATCTATTTCATATGTCTTGAATGTCTTGGAATCCTTACCTATGGGTTCATCTAGCAATGTTGTGAAAGTTGTAACTACTTCATCAATATTAATCTCATAATGTAATGGCTTCATCCATGCAATCCTAGGTATGACAACTTTGATATAAGTCCTATCTATATCTACCAAAAGCCAAATGTTCTCATAGTATTTTTCAACTAATGAATTTGGTATTCTAGACCTATTCTTCATTCTCTTCTTGAATTTATCAAAGTAACCATCCAAAATAGTCTCAAATTCATCTCCCAATTGACTAATAAACTCACTGATTTGTTGGGTAACCGACTTCTTCTTACTTCATGTGATGTTACCTTTAGCAGGAAAATATTTTTTCACATAAAAGAATATGCAAACAAAGACTTGAACTTACAAATTGTAGTTTTTACCTTTCTCATACTTTTAAAATTTTCATCCAACTGTTGTAGTTGTAGGTTGACCAAGTCATAGGAATGATCTTTCTTCACATTTTTCCATGCAACATCAACTGTAACATAGGGAACACTATCTAGCTAGATTGATTGTTAAAATTTGTGAGCAATAACTCTCACAACAAAATTTGACTCAGCATCCTTTATTGTAGAAATTTTCATACCATGCTTGTTGAACACATCCATTGTGTTAGCTTCAATTAAATCTTTCCTCTGACATTGAATGGTCTTCACTTTATCCATCATAGGGTAAATAGCCACTCAGTGAATTTTATTTGTGATCTACACCAGTCCACCCTCTATCCACAACTTCATTTTATGCACTCAAATTAGAACAACCTTTAACCATTCAATTTTGAAAATCTTTGGAAAATCTAGGGCACAAGTGAGTTTGGCCTCGACAATGTGCTTGTTCTCTTCTTTTAGATTCCCATCAAAGTGTTGTCTCTCATATGCATTCCACAACTCAAAATCTACTATTTAACTAATATTTTGTATATAACATGACCTAACATCATGAATCATTATACCCCTGGGTGGGTGACTGGTCAACCTAATACCTTAATAACAAAGGATTGGACATCCTTTCATAGTGATTCCATGGTCAGATAGCATCATATGTTTTACTTAAAATAGTATACTGACTTTATTTAATTTGTCAACTCAAGAGTATGAACTTTAGAGGATTGTTAGAAATAGGGATTGCTAAGAGGGGGGTGAATCAATAATCTACAAACTTTAGTCACCAACTAGATGTTCTTTCTTACTTGAAACCACACATAATTAAGTAATAAAGTAATGTTGAACAGTAACAGTAACCATGCACAAAGATAACTCATAACACCATTTTTTTTTAACTAGGGAGACCTTGGCCAAGGGATAACCCTAGTAGGGATGATACCCACTAGATAGTATATTGATATATAAGTTACTTGTTAGAGGATGGACCCTGTTAGGAGTCAATGAGAAAATTTAGTATAAGGAGTCCCTATTATGAGACTTTGAATCCCTATTAGGAGATTCCAATCCTATTAGCAGTTGTGCCAACCCTATTAAGAGTTGTAGTATAGTAGATGCAAGATGAGCCCACTACCAAAACAAGTAATCAAACTTCTAGAATATAGATTGTTTCTCGATTTGATCTCAGATCTCAAAATAGCTTCACAAACTTTACTTACATCACTTTCACTATAAGTTTGCATATCATAATACTCACACAACTTACATCACAAAATATTACTTCTTATCACAAGATTTCATTTTCATAAATACCATGCCTACACAAATTGCTACTAGGTCACTTAAGACCATAATACACTTTTCCAACTTAGATTAAACATCTAAGATGTTATCCCTAATTGGACAAGTAATTATTTTGTAAACAAAATAATTACTTTCCTTTAATTCCTCTATCATATTTCATTGAAATATGAATATCTCTTTTTTGTATAGTCTATACTGACTTTTGAGGTTATACACATCATCATCAATATGTATACTATCTCCATCTAACTTTTCTAATCATAATTTGATGTTAGCAACAAGTTACAAACAAAACAATACACTTTTGTATACCAAATTCATACTTACAATTTTTCGAGTACCAAAAGCTAAGTATCTTTATTTTTAAGGTTTCTTGTAAGTATGTACATCATGTGTTGTCATAAATGACAATAATTACATATCTTCATTAGCCAATTGTCAATGAGGATGACTACAAAGTCTATGCTCTAATTTTCCTTCAAGTCTTTACAACTAAAGTGAAGGAAATGTTGAAGGAATTCTATGCTAGCAACTGAAACAACAACTTTCAAAGCTTTAAAGTATTGTTGCAACAGTAAACCTATCTATTAAACTATGTTGCAAGAACAACTCACTGATTCTATTATCAATGGCTACAAGAGCAATAGAATTCTAACTTGCAAAGAAATAAATAAGGAAATGAAATATATTCTAATGAAATAGTTCACTCACCAAGTGGGCCCACTTTGATGAGTGAACAGAAAAGACAATCAAGATAAAGGAAATAAACTTGAACTACTCATTCTATTCATTTATGGTGAAAGAATTACATTTGACTAAAAACTACATCACACTGTACTATAAACAAAATCAACTTGTCATATTCTTCTTCAAAAACCATGCTTAAAGCTACAGCAAATGTTATTTAAAGGAAACTGCAACTATTTCCTAACTCTACGATCACTCCATTAATGAGGATCAATTACAAACTCATAAAGTTTGAAACAAAATCAATATTAATCAAGATTAAATCCTCTAGGAATGTAGCAAGTTGTGGAAGCTACATTCGTCCATTTTTCTAATAGAAAGCATGCAATGACTTGCTCCACTCATGATGGTTCAGCAATCTAGTTGGCTCTAACTTTAACACTAAGGTTTTAACCCTTGAATATCCATAGAAAGTATCTAAAAATCATTTAATGCACACATAACTTGCACATACATATATTTATTTCATCATTAATATTAGAAAAAGTGTAAAGTTCAAATTACCACTCTTGCAAATCCTATGGCTACAAAAGGAAAACTACAGAAGACATAGCATGAATGAGGAAAGATTTATTAGCATGCAACATCCCTTCATTATACCATTTTTTTTCCATAGATTCAAGCAAATATAGCATATTTAAACTATCCATATGTCTACTTCATGTGTCTTAACATATACATAGCATATACATAAAAAGATAAGTTTATCTACTTAAAGCCATAAATTCATGATTGTTGTCACAAGATAACTACTTAAAATAATGGGCTTTTAGAGGCCCATCATTGATTCCCCCCAACTGAGCTATTTCTAGTCCCCAATAACCATGAAGTATCTAATTCTGGCTCAAACTCTCCAATCACTCGTTGTCCTCTCTCCTGGCTCATTCTTAACATAGTCAAAGCACCCATAATTTTCCTTATGCCTTCTCCATCATCAAACTTCTACTATCATATCATGATCCTATGCATTGTCATTTACTGCTACTAGTGGTGACAATAGAATAGGGGGTTCATAATTTAATGGAAGCCAACATTTGCATTATTTCCCTCCCAAATCAATATACCATGGAATTCTAATAGTAGCAAGAGCTATTTTTTAAGGAGAGTGGGGTTCTCTTATCTTTAGGTCATGTAGCATCTGTGTCCACCTTGTCTTGAAGATACAATAGCTATCTCAACATCTCGAGAGGAGTGTTGTTCCCAATCTACAAAGGCTTGTTCTCTCACTGAGCATACTTTACTAGCTCTAGCAAGATTGCCTATAATAAAAATTCAATCCAAAAATGTTCATCTAGAGTGTTGAGCTTTTGGTCTCATGAGTAGAGGAACTATCATTTCATTGTTCCTATAAGGTGCAACTTGATGTTCCCTACTTATCTCATTCTACATCTAAGAGATCACTGGTCTCAACTACACATCCCCTATATACAAGAGTGAGTTTCCACTCTATGTCATTAAGCACTGCCAAATTATGGAGATATAATTAACACAATAAATTATACAATAACATTGGAATAGATTGGAATGCATCATAAAACTCATGTGTAGGTGAAATGGAGGGATTAATCCCTTCCACGATTCTAGTCAATTTAAAATTCACAAGCTGCTCTTTGAGGAACAATGCATACACTAGTGATGGTGTTCTGCATTCCATTAATTCATAAATCAATCCTATAACTTGTTCAATCCTCCTTTTTAAACTTCATTCTAGTTTGAACTCTATTTCAATTGATAGCTCTATTCATTAATAACATGTCTCAATTTTTCTTTTTCCAACTTCCATTAGCTCTTTCCTATAACAACTATTGAAACAAATTGATTCATGTGGACAAAGGTTTAGAAGATTGGGAGGTGGAAATGGTTCTTGGTTAAAAATGTCTATCAATTTAGAGGTCAAATGAGAAATTTTATTGACACTTTGTGTTGTGGAAATTCTCCTACACTTATGACAATTGTTGTCACCATATTGTATTCCTTACTAGATTTAATTGTTGTTGTGGCCAATATACCTAGTCCATCCTGATTGAGCTTTTCCATTACTTCCTCGGTAATTTCATCCTTGAATTTGGGATAGTCCTCAAAATGAAGGTCTTCTAGATTCTCACCAATATCCTGCATAACAAGGCTTTCCTTAAATTTCTTAGATGCTTCAAGCTCGTCAGACTCCTTATCACTATCAAAAAGTACATAGTTAACATTAAGGTCAACTTTAGGTTGTGGACTCTAGTTACTACACTCATTATTAGTGGCTATATTTTGTTGTAATTTTTCCTCTAGAGAGGACTCCTTCTTCACCTTAGAAGATTCTAGGTTAAACATTAGAATAGAGGCTTTAGTAATCTTATTTCCTTTAGAAATCCTTGCACTTTTCCTCGTAGGAGGTGTAGATAGGCATGAAGGATTATTTCATTTCCTCTTGCTTGCAAACATTTCTATAGTAGGTGCTTTAGGAGGTTTCTCTAAAGCTTCCTCTTCTTGTGAGTGTAGGGTTTCATTAACATTACTTTCATCATCATGTTGTTGTTCTAATTTCTCTTCTTTAGCTCTCATGGCTTTAACTTTTCCTTCCTTAATAGTAGACCTAGTCTTAATAGATAATGGGGTCTTGGTGGCACTAGCAACTTCTCTATTTTTGTTTTTCTTTTTGCTAGAGATGGAAGCATAAAATTTATAGATTCTCTTCTTAGTTGGTCTAGAGATGGAGGGAGAGGCTTTAGGAACATTTTTAGTCCTAAGAATAACCTTACAAAAACTAGTAGATGACCTTTCCCTTCATCCAACCCCTTGGCCTCTAGTGCCGACCAACCTAGGATCTACCTCTTTTAACTACAAAAACTCTTCCCATGTCCCAATGGATTATTTGTTCAATTTTCTTTCCACAACTAATTTTATCAAGAAGTGATGGGAGATAGACTAATACTTTCTTGATTATACTAAAGAATCTTGCTTCTTAACAATGTTAAACAAGAAATTGGGAAAATTTACCTATCGATAGTCATGTCACTAAATGAGCCAAAATCTTGAAATGTAGGGTATGCAGGTATTTTTAATGACCTTCACATGTGAAGTATTGAATGATAAATGTTTTTGATTGGACAAACTTTAAAATAAATGATAATTTGGAGGTACCCTATTTCTTTTCAATGTCCAACGAAGGGTCAAGATGCATACTAAACTATGCCCTAGTCATTTGTAGGTCAAAATCTTTTGCCTAATTTTCTTCTTCCTAGGGTAACCTAGTGACTTTGGCTACCACATCTTCTGTAAATTCAATTCTAATTCCCTTAACCATTGCAAATCCATCCTTCAAGGTGCTAAAAATTTGAAGAGAAACCTCCTCATCAAATCACTTGAGACTAAGGTAATAATCTAACCATCCTCTTCTCCAAGAAATCTCATGACTGGCCACATCACCCAACAAAAATCTGTGAGAAAATAGTTCATACATCTAGAGACCTCCACCCATTGTTACTCATAGTATAATTTTAAGAAAATTGTACCATTTTCTAGAGTTCAACAATTGTAAGTTAACAGAATTTGCAATATTATGGTACTAGACAAAGAAAATAGCATACTGTCAGTTTGTTCTTCATAAAGATTTTTAATGCATGCAATCTCATGATATCCTTCCTTACATCTAATCTCATAATTTTTCACTCATGTCACCCCAAAAATGTTGCCAATTATCATTAAAAGTTAAGCTCAACTTTAATGTCCTTAACTCCCTTAATGATGCAATCACAGAAGGACAAGTCATCAATATGTGATGATAGTCATCTCATAAGATAATAGATTTTAAAGTTTACATGCAATTAGAAATTTTGAAACATGAATATCCCCCCAACTAAGTATAGGCATGGGTCACACCAAGATAGGATATATGCAAGAGTAATAAAGTTAAACAATATGAATTTCTAATAAAGAGTGAATAAAATAAAATATATTTAAGAGTATGTGGCATGTACTTGGTAGGCATTGTAGGAAAGTGTGCTGAAAAAAATCATCAGAAATGATGGAGTGATGGGATGGGATGGAAGGATGGAAGAGAGAGAGAGAGAGAGAGAGAGAGAGAGAGAGAGAGAGAGAGAGAGAGAGATGAAATGTAAGGTGGATAAAGTACTTTCAAGAAGAAAGTGTTTATTATGAAAATATTGAATGGAATCAAAACTTGGAAATAGTCATGGTAGGGACCTAGATTGCTCATCTACAGGAATGAGTATATCTTCACTATGCTAAAAGTGATTTAGGAACTCCTCGTGACTTACTAGTTTGTTGTAGATCTTGAGGCGATGCCCACTGACAAGTCACTTGAATCAAATAGGATCAATAGTAGACAACTGGACTGCTCCATTTGGAAACACAAAAATTTTATACAGTCATAACCAACAAGTTTGAAACTTTCCTAAATTGTGTTGATAGTTGGAATCATAAAGAATGGACCAATCTCCTATAGCAAACATTTTATCATTGATAAACTTATCATGCCATTGTTTTTGTTGATGCTAGATGATTTTGATGTTGTTCAATGCAGATTTGTGCATTCATCAAGACCATTTAAACTTGAGATTTGGTCTTGTTGTGCAATAAAGAGCTCTATACTAAGCTCCAAAGTAGTTCTTAATGTTTTATATTCAAACTCTATAGGAATTACATCTAACCTACAATAGACGAGCTCAAAAAGAATAAAACCCATTGTATATTTCCAACTGGTTCTATAAACCCAAAGAGCTTTAGGAAGGTGTATGGCCCAATCCTTTCTATCAAGTGCTACTATTTTTTGTGAGAATGGCTTCCATATCTCTATTGGTAACTTCTACTTGGCCATGAGCTTGTGGGTGGTAAGGTGATGATTTACCATGTTGAATAGTATATTCTTCCATGAGAGTAGCTATTAGATTAGATGTAAACTGAGCTCCTTGATCAGATGTCAACTCTCTGGGAACTCCAAACTATGTAAAGATGGATTCATACATGAACTTTGCAACATTATTATCCTGTGGGTGTTTCATAGTTTTGGCCTTTGCCCACTTAGTTACATAATTAGTGCAAACTAAGATATAGGATTTACCTTATGAAGAGGGTTCAATAAGACCTACAAAGTCAATCCCCCATTTATCAAAGGATGCAACAACTACTTGAGGTTGCAAGGGCATTTCATATAATTTAGTGGGTCTTCCCATACATTGATACTTATCACATCTCTTGGTGTATCTAGTTGCATCCTTGTGTAAACTTGGCCAATAGTACCCAGTTGTCAATATTTTAAAGGTTGTCCTTTTGGCTACAAAATGACCTCCATAGGGCTCATCATGGCATGCCCTCAAGATATGTTTCATCTTCTTATATACACTATCCCATTACATGATCAAGTCCAATATAAAACATGAATCTAGAAAATCTAGAATTGTTAAAGCTCTTTTCATAGAGTAACTTCCTTTCTTTTCTGTAGAAGTGAGCTGATATCTTTCCTATGGTTAGGTAATTTGCAATATCTACATACCATTGATTTTGGTGTTGTGATGTGGAGCCTAATTAGACTTAGAGTTTTATTCGATGTAGTTTCCCTCTAGATTATTTCTACAAGGATTTGGGGTTATTTCTCCCAAGATGGGGTCAAGAGGCAGCACCCCTATAGGGTCCTTGAGCAATGCCCCAAGTGCACCAAAAATGCTCTTCTATTGTAAATGGTGTCAACTACTATTTTTATATTATTCTAACCCTAATTTTGTAAGCAGCAAAAATATTATATAAAATAGGCTTAGGGTTAGGGATTTTCATAATGTATGATGCAAAATTTGGTTCTTGTAGCAGTGTTAATCCTAACAAGTGGTATCAGAGCTAGATGGTCATTGTTTTTTTTTGCCAGACTCTCACCATTTTTTTTTACTAGACCATCATCCTTTTTTTTAGAGATCCTCTATAGGAAGGTCTCACAGTTGAGTGGAAGTCTCATAGTTGAGTGGGAACAAAGGAAAATGAGGGTAAGCTGAGGGTTTACAAGTTTAATGGGTAGAACTTTCAATTATGAAAAATGCAAATTGAGGACTATCCTTATCAGAAAGATTTATGGAAGTTGTTGGAAGGAAAAGCTAAAAACAAGGAACTATGACAAATGAGGAATGGGAAGTTTTAGACAAAAAGGCACTTGGAAGCATTTGATTATGCTTGGTACCATCAGTAACATTTAACATTACAAAAGAAAAGACAATGAAAGAGTTGATGGAAACCCTAGCAAAACTGTATGAAAAGCCCTCCACTTCAAATAAGGTATTTCTCATGAAGTGTTTATTTAATATGAAGATGGCATAAGGTAGATCTATTGCAGATCATTTAAATGAGTTTAATATTGTTACTAGTTAGTTATCTTTTGTGGCTATTAATTTTGATAAAGAAATTAGGGCTCTCTTGATTTTGTGTTATTTCCTTGAAAGTTAGAATGGCTTGGTAATGGTTGTGAGTAATTCTATTTTTGGATCTAATACCTTAAAATATGATGATGTGATCAATGTTATTTTCAATGAAGAAATTTGTAGGAAAACCCCAAGTGGATCTACATGAATGCACAAAGTAGAGGCAGAATGACTAAGAGAGGGAATAATTCCAAAAATCATGGGAAATCAAGAGGAAAGTCAAAGGGGAAGAGGTCTCAATATAGAGGACTAAGAGATTGCCAGTACTATGGTAAACCAGGGCATAAGAAGAAAGATTGTTGGACTCAAAAAAATAGTGAAGGAGATAATGCTTTATTCTAAGTTAATGGGTGTTGCACACATTGCATAATATTTTTATATTATTTTATTTTATGTTATTATGTAATGTTGTATGTAGGAGCACCTAGATAGATGTGCAACATGTAAAGATCCCCATGGGATATACTTAATGAGTTGTATTGTAACATTGTGATAATATTTTATGTAATTATTTAATATTGGAGAAAAGAATTTAAATTCCAGTATTAAATGTGGGGTCAATGGATTAGGTAGCACATGGTTTATATAATACCACTTGATAGTTTTGTGGGACTTGCTACTATATAAGCAGCCACAAGGGTAGTTGTTGTGTCAATGTGAGAAGACAGAAGGCAAAAAGGAAAGAGTTGAGCAGGACAAGGGCCAAGGGAGCATTTGTGAAGGTTGGAAGCATGGCATGGGATGTGTTGATTCATGCCTGTTCACATGGATTTCTCAGTTGTGGCTATGGCTTTGAAGGCTTCCATGATCGTATTGTAATGTTGTTTTTGTTGAATAATACATGGTGATGGATGCTTTTGGAGGCTAGGTTTCTCCCTCAATGAGGGTTTCCCAGGGTATATCTTGTGTCACATTTTGTGGGTATGTTGTCTATTCTCTTGCATGTGGATTTTAATTGCATATTCATTTCAGATCTATTATGGGTTATGTGGAAATAGTTATATTCTTTCTTGCAAGTTTTCTTACAAGTGGTATCAAAGCTATGGTTTTCTTATTGTAACCCTAGATTGAATCCAATTGGAAATGTATTCTTACATATGCAAAATTGTCCACCAAGCCATCTAGAATATTGAGAGTGTTTAACATATTTTAGTATGATCACACTCTTAAACTCATCCATAAATGCATGACAACTAACTTTATCTATAACTAGATCACGCCTTCTTCCAATCTTCCCATCCTTCAATGGATATTCAATAGTTTTGAATCTTTTTACTTCAACTAATTGTTGTCCAAAAGTAGTCAAAGCATTTTCATGAAAAAATTCATCTAACAAAGAAAGATTGCCACACATATCACATGTACTAGAAAGACATGCATTGAAAAGAAAGTATTGATCATTAGGTGGCTTACAAAAAAAACCTGATATGAAATCTTTTATAGTTTGAGGTGATATTTTTATACCGCATTCTTGCAACATATCTTTACTATGCATGGTACCATGTATAGATCGAATACATCATAATGGTAACGAAATTGAATATGATTTTTACAACAACATGTGATTCTTTCCTCGGTAATCCTTACATACCATGGTTTACACTTTTCAAAAGATCTTTGACTAATGGTAATATTTAATACCTTACCATCTACAAATTTTTTAAACAATTCACTTTGAGTCATGTCTAAAAGGTGTTTAGGATGTGGATCATGTATTTTTGACCTAATTCTCAATTTAAGAACATCTCTTGAATTAGGTGATACTCTTGTATTATCATGCCAAAAAAATTCAATCAAACTTTTGACTTCACTAGTAAGTTTCATATCATATCTCGGGAGTCTACCACTAGAAGTCCATAAAGTATTTGTTGGATCACATTCAAAGTTAACCCTTCTCTTTACAGCTCTTTCTAAAGTCTTACGATTCATATTAAGATATCCACTTATGTTGCTAATCAATCTTTTGTCAGATGTTGATTTGTTAACTAAAGCTATTGTTATTGCTCGTCCTGCTGCATTCTTATCTTTAGATTGACTTCTCTTTCCCATAACATCAAAGGCACTAGCAATAGTGGATACAACTTCTTTTAAAGACTCATTTTTACTCTTGGGTTTTCCATACATTCCCAACCTTCTCATTACTTTTCGCATTTTAAACATTTTAATTATTTGCAACATTAGTTGACATCGAAACCCAAATTTCTTATTATAAAAAAATGCCTATACAGTCTATTTGCATGTGTACTAATTTGTATCCATGAAACCAATCCCTCAAGATTATCTAACACATCATTAGGAATATGAAAATTATGTTCAGACACTTTACTATCATCCTGACATGTTTGTTCAGTAGTTGGTGTTTCTATGTCTACATTCATGCAATTTTTATTTTCAGACACTTTATTATTTTCACTGTTATTTGGGATTTGAATATCATTTTCAAATTTTCTTGGTATTTCTTTTGAGGTAGGCATTTTAATTGGAGTGTTTTGTGCATGATCGTTTGACAATTGCTTCTCATGAAAGAAATCTAAATCGTTTAAATTGTAACCTGCTTCTAAAAAATCACCAATTTCATCACAAGAGAAAATTTGATGGTTTGGAGACACATTTGTACTGAATGCATGATTAGAATGTGCACTTGAATTTTCTTGTATTGGGTTCTCTTCTTTGACCTCTTCATCCATCATGGTATTCTTAATGTCTTTCTCCTTTGAAACATTGTTCAAGTCTCTAATTCTCTGTCTTCTCTCTCATTGATGTTGTGCTTCATTCTCTTTATTTGTTGCAGTCTCCTCATCTGTTAGAACTTTTTCTTTCTTCTTTCTCCATTGTTTTGATCTCATGTTTGCACCAATTTTGAATTTGAATTACTAGCTTGCAAATTGTATAAGAGGACAAGAAAATAGAATAAGCATGACAAAATTCGTTTCTGCAGATCGAAACTATTATTCAATCATTTCAATCATTGAAATTTGGTCGATAGGGCAACTTTTGGGGCCCAACAGGTACATTAGAAATGGGTACCCGATTGCTTAAAAATTGGGCACTCGATTCTTTAAAAATTGGGTACCCATTTATAAATTGGGTACCCGATTTTAAAAAGAATTGGGTACCTGATTTTTAAATAGTCAGGTACAACAGTTTAAAGCAATCGGGCACCCGATTTTTGAATTACAAATTAGGTGCCCGATTCTTGAGACATGAGCAGGAATTTGGTATGGCTCTTGACTTTTGCATGGGGTTTTATCTTTGGGAAAAGGCATGGCATAGGCTTGGTCCCACCAAGCCATGCTTTTATGATCCTTTTTTTTTCTAAGGCATTTAATCGACAATTTCTAGTATTGTCATAATTCGTTTATAGTCATTCCCATTAAATTTTTTGATGAGACAAAAACTCATTATAGGTCTTACTGTTCTAATTTTAAAAATGTAAATTTTATAGCATTATTAGTTTATTTTCTATTTTTCCATTATTTATTAATCAAAACTATCTCCTAAACATTGAAAAGTGACATTCACTAAAACTTTAATAACTTTTTTATTTTATAATTTTTCTTAAATTAATTTATATGTCATCAATCTACGTACAATTCTTTTAATATTTAAAAAAAATTGAAAGAAGTGAGATTTTGATCAAATTATGTGGTCCATACAAGAGAGGTTTTAAAATTTACCTTTATAGCCAATTAATAATTAATAATAAAAAAATTATTCAATAAAAAATTAAGGAAAAATATTGTCATCAATCTTAGGTGTATTAGGTAACCCTCTTTAAAAGGATTTGTGAAAATTTATTTATTTGTGTCAAATTATGGTGTCCGTACACGAGCATGGTATGGTCTTCAAACAGGCATTTTGAAAATGTGGTTTTTAAAGATCCATACCAAAAAAAAATCTATCATATGGGTATACAAATAAATTACATATTCAAAAACTAGATTCTGAACACTAAAAATTTTATTTCCAGAGTTTTTTATATTCAATCTTTAAATACCTCAAATTTTGACATCAATTGACAAAAAATTTCAAAAACAAGAAAAACACTTCCACTTTTTGGCCAAAAGTGAGACCCAACTTCTTGCACTAACCCTGTTATGATGGGATATTGGTAGACTTTGGACATGTCAAATTGTTGGACAAAAGGATTTTTTGAATGTTTCATTTAAATGGGGGTTTTAGGGTGTAGCTTGTAGAAATGACCTCCTAAGTAAAAATAGACCTCACCATTGGATTTGGATCGACATTTTCATAAATTTTGATATATAATATACCCTAGTTTGGACATGTTTAGAGGAAATGAAAGATCTTTTTTAGTTTTAAACTATGATGGCCGTCAAATTTAATCTCGTTGAAATTTTTGTCACAAAAAAAGTCACAGTGAAAATGGTAAAAATACTATCTTAGTAAAATAGTCATAACTTTCTCTCAGGTTATCAAATTTTAGACTTCTTATAGGGATTCAAAAGCTAATTGATAGCACTACAAGTTGATGCACATATGGTTCTATGATTTTGAATTTTTTTTTAAGTTTTAAGAGCCCAAAACTTAGACGTTGTTTATTTTTTAGCATAGATTAAGGTATAACTTGGGCATACTGAGCCAAATTTTGGACTTTGAGTAGTCAACAAAAAGCTCTTTCAAAGCTCTATGCATTGGTTTAGATTTGGTGTAGGTTTGGCATGATTTATTTAGTGATATATTGATCTGAATAGTTTATAGTATATATTGACTATGGTAACATTGTGAGTTTATGACATTGTATATTTTTTGAGATTTAAGATTTGATGTCATTGTATACTTAGTTCATATTTCAGATTGGTCTCATATTGATATGATTATCAGTGTTTTGTTTGGATATATATGATGACTTGTTGGGTACAAGTTGTGCATTATTGTAAGCAACCTATACTTATAGGTTGCATTTATGACTTGGATATGGGTTGTCTTTGTCCATTAATCTTTCATTATTGATGCATATTCAAGTTGGTGGCTTAGATTTGGGTTGTCTATACTCTAAGTCACATGATTTGCTGATTTTTCTTCATATAAAAAGATGAGATGTTGCTACCAGGTACAATCATGGTGGAGAATTGTGGTTGACTATTTCATGCTAATAGATTGGACATATTGAGAGACAATTGCTTGGTTCATAGATGTGATCATGGTATCATGGATTTTGGCATGACATAATTGGATATACAATTACATCCTTGATGTTCATTGACTTGGATTCATGATTTGGTTATGGTGGTATATCTTCTTGGTTGAGGATCATGGTTCTTTATTTTATTTTGAGGAGCTCATGATGTGCACTTTGAGTTCTTTGATGGTTTGATGCCTTGGTTGATTCTCATGGTTAGAGGATGGTTTTTCATCATGACATCATGGATAGCTTGGATACATGGTTTAGTGGGAGCTTGTGATAGTGATGAGGTGAAAGTGCAGGATTAGTTCCTTGTTTGGTTTGTGTCTTGTTGGGTTTGGAGATCTTGGTTTCACTTGGTACTGACACTTTGGTTGTGTGAGTGTAAACCTTGAGGATCTTTGTGTAGGAGATAGATTGTATGATTCCATGGGTGACTTGGTACCATGGTTGAGTGGGAGTACTTGGCATTAATATATTTATTGAGTGTTTGTAGATGTTGGAGATTTGTCTTAGATCCTATTGTTGCAAAAGTGTCTAGGACATTTGCATGGTGCACTTTTTATCTCCATGGTGTGTGAAGATGGTTAGATCTTGAGGACTCATGGGGTTCTTGGTTATCTTTATGGTGTGTGGAGATGGTTCTTCATGGTATGTGGAGATGGTTTTCTTCATGGTGTGTGGAGATGGTTACATCTTGAGGACTAATATAGTTCTTGGTAAAGGTGTGGTTTATGCTTTTATTTGACATGTTATTGTTGGTGTTAGAATGGTTTCATTATTATGTCATGGCATACTCTTGATATGCATTTAGAGTTGTGACATTTTATAGTATGTTCATATGGAGCATGTTATCTCTTTGGTTGAGATGGTTAGAACATGTTGTCATGTTTATGTTCTTGAGGCCATGGTTGGAACTTTGACAATGATCTTGGTTTACTTTCTTGGTATTGAGTACATTGATCATAAGTTGGATACTTCATGATATTGCTATGTTGTATTTGGAGTTGGCATGGATTGATTAGTTGTGGATGCTCATGAATACTTAGAGATAGTGGTGGTGTTGATTTCTCTTGGATTAGAGAAGTATTTGTTGGAAAAATTGATGGTTTCAACAAGAAGTTCAAGGGGCAGTCACCTGATATGGACTTGAGAGGAGATTGTTCATAGATGAGTCTTGGTTGGAGACTTGGATATCTTGATGTGCATTCTCATTCTCCACTCTTGGTCTACTCGACAATTTTCTACTTGAGAGGTATAGCCCATTGTTTCTCTTAGGTGTATTATGTTTATGCTTGTCTTTCATGGATGTAGATCTTGAGCTATGGTACATCAATTAGTTTTGGAGGGTTCATTTGAGAGATGGTTTTGCATCAGTTATCTCCATTTTCATATGTTGTTATGTTGGTTGAATTTAGAAAATAGTTTTATATTGGTCATATTGATTGGATTAGGAATGATTATTCCTTGGTTTAGGAATGGTTTATGTGTTTGACCTTCTTGTGAGAGGCTTACATCCATGATTAGTTATATGGTATGGTTTGGGTGTTGTTGAGGCTTCTTGTTGAGGTTTTATGGAGTAGATCATACTTGCACATTTTACATCTAGAGGTGTGTGTAGAAGAGCATGATACAAGTTATTATTTTTATGGCTTCTCTTTAGTCTTAATTATCTTCCTAGATATTTGGTTTTTCCTACATTGGATTTGAGATTGGTTTGAGATTGTGATCATTGTTTTGTATTTATGTATGTCATGTGAGAGATGACATGGCTATTCCTTTATCTCTTTCCTTTGCTAGTTGTGGAGAACATGGGAGAGCATTGGATACTTATTATGAGAGTTGTTCTTATAGCTTATTGGTTTATGTATTGTGGATGTCCTTGAGACTACATGGATTCACTTCTTTGAGATGTTGTGAGTAGATTGGTTATAGATTTGACATTATCTTTTGTAGTGGGAGCTTCTTGAAGTATATGTAGTAGGTATTGCTCTTGATGCTTGTAATTGCAAGTTATATATTGGATATGTTGATGATGTGAGATTCACTTGGTATAACTTTGGAGGTATGGATTGTTGGATGGATTTGGCACTTGCTATAAGTGTTATTTCAACTATGGACATTTTTTGACAACTATAGATTTATGTGATTACCTTTAGATTAGGTTTTTGTACTTGGCATTTTAGTTGGTACAAGATTTTATGATCTTCTAATGTGACAAGTTGGGTGGCTTTCTCTTTGGATGACTTCTATGTATGTCCAATAGTAGTGGCATAATAGGAGGTGGCTTCATTCATGTTTGAGATGTTTGATACTTTGATTTTGTTGTAGGTACCAGGATGGAGCACATAATGTACTTTGATCCATAATGGTGGATGTGTTGGGAGGGA
Organism: Cupressus sempervirens; assembly: GCA_028749045.1. Classification (NCBI taxonomy): domain Eukaryota; kingdom Viridiplantae; phylum Streptophyta; class Pinopsida; order Cupressales; family Cupressaceae; genus Cupressus; species Cupressus sempervirens. The sequence continues at coordinate 657,290,556 of CM053787.1, forward strand.
TTGTTCCCTTATTTATTTATGTGGCTACAAATTGACCCTATGTAATGTATACAAGTGGGAGATTGTTGAGATAATGGGTGTTGCACACATTGCAGAATATTGTTAAAAATTGTATTATTTTATTTTATTATGTAATGTTGTATCTAGGAGCACCTAGATGGTCGTGTAACATGTAAAGATTCCCATGGGATATACTTGATGAGTTGTATTGTAACATTGAGTTAGGATAAAACCACGGACAGAAATAAAAACTACATGCAAATATAACCAATAAAAGAAAATAATAGATCACACATAAATGAACACAAGGCACCATGATTTAGCATGGTTCACCCAATTCCTGGGCTACATCCACTATAATGCAAGTCTAATATTATTACAATCTAGTGATTACAACCTAATTACAATCTGTAATCCCTTACAACTCAATACCGCTGTAAAAAGCAATTTTGCATCACAACATAATAACAAAATACCTAACCCTAAACCCTTTTATACAAGTATTTTATGTCATTTTAGGGTTATAATTAATAATTACATGTCAGCCCAAAATCTTGATAAAATAGGGCCCAAATTTCTTTTTTTAATTATGGAGTATGTACAGTACTTTCCTAAGCAGTCACCACAATCTAACAATCTCCCAATTGGGGACTGATCAAGCTCCACACTAAATAATAATCTCCCACTTGGAGGCTGATCCTGTAGCAATATCACTACCACATGGGGCTCCCACTCGATCAAACCACCCTAGACTCTGCTATTCTTTTATTCATGTTCAGTCTAGAAGACCAAATGAAGTTGATGAGGTGTTCAACTTCTCCCTTATTACAACCTTTGTCAACATATCTGTTGGATTGTCATTTGTATGTATCTTCTCTAGCTTTAACTGTCCATCCTCCAAAATTGACCGAATGAAATGGTACCACAACTATATGTTTTTGGTCTTAGAATGAAAAGTTGAATTCTTTACAAGATGAATGGCACTTTGACTATCTATGAAGAAATAATTATCCTTTAGAGGATATCCCAATTCTTCCAAGAAGAACTGAAGCCATATCATCTCCTTGGTTGCCTTTGTAGTAGCAATATACTCTACCTCTATAGTGGATAGAGAATTAATCTTCTATAACCTAGAAACCCAACTCACAGCTCCCCCACCAATAGTAAAGACATAACCTATAGTACTCTGTCTGGTATCAATATCCCTTGCCAAATCTGAGTTAACATAACCCTATAAATTAGTAGTAGAGCCCCCAAAGTGTAAACACTTATTGGATGTGCCTCTCAGATATCTGAAAATCCATTTGACTACATTCCAATGCTCAATTCCTAGATGACTCCTATACTTGCTAATGACTCCCATTGCATGTGCAATATCTAGCCTAGTGCATACCATAGCATACATCAAGCTTCCTATAGCTAAAGCATAGGGTACCTTGGACATCTTATCCTCCTCTTCATGTGTCATAGGACACATCTCCTTAGTCAATTTCAAATGACCAGGTAAAGGTGTGCTGACAGCTTTAGCATTCTCTATAGAGAAACGTTGCAACACCTTCTCAACATAATCAGCCTGAGATAGCATCAATGTTTTATTCTTCCTATCTCTGCAAATCTTCATACCAAGAGTTTTTTTTGCTACCCCCAAATCCTTCATAGCAAATGCATGTGCTAATTGGTGTTTCAGCCCCTTAATATGATCCATGTTAGACCCAGCTACAAGCATATCATCAACATATAAACATAACATAATGTAGCTATCATCATCCAACCTCTTAAAATAAACATAGAAATCTGAATGACACCTATTATATCCATGTTCATGCATAAAACTATCAAATTTCAAATACCATTGCCGAGGTGCTTGCTTCAAGCCATATAAACTTTTTTTCAATTTGCACACTAAGTTCTCCTTACCTTTGACCTCAAAACCCCATGGCTGAGCCATATATATTTCTTCATCCAAATCACCATGAAGGAAGGCTATTTTAACATCCAGTTGCTCTAAATGCAAATCTTTAGTAGCCACAAGACTCAAAACAGTACGGATAGAAGTTATTTTAACAACAGGAAAAAATATCTCATCAAAATCAATTCCCTTTTCCTGTGCAAATCTTTCTACAACTAACCTGGCCTTAAATCTTTTCTTACCTCCTTCCTCTTCTTTCAACCTGTAAACCCACTTATTTTATAAAGATTTTTTACCTATAGAAACTTGCACAAATCCCATATCTTATTCTTCAGTAAAGAGTCTATTTCATCTTTCATTGCAGACTCCCACTGAATCTTAGTATCCACCTGCACAGCTTCATCATAACTTTCAGGTTCACCAGCATCAGTAAGTAAAATAGAATACAAAGAGGGAGAAAATCTTTGTGGAGGTCTAATTTGCCTCGTTAACCATCTAACATTCACTAGTGTGTGTGGTATTTGTTGTTGCGGTTGTTGCACATCATGAGGAATGGCTAAAACATCAACTTTTGGAGTATCATCCAGCACTACATAATCATCTTCTTTCTTCTCATGTTGCTGTAACAAATCTTTGTACAACACTTTCTCATTGAATATGGCATCTCGGCTTCTTACAATTTTATGATTTTCAAAATCCCAAAGCCTATAACCAAATTCATCAATGCCATATCCAACAAAGACACATTTCATTGATTTAGCTTCTAGCTTGGTTCTATTTTCAGAGTCTATATGAGCAAAAGCTTCACAATCAAAGGTCTTGAGAAAAGAATAACTCACCTTCTTACCAGTCCATGCCTCCTCTAGAATAACACAGCCCAAAGGAGTAGAGGGACCTCTATTAATCAAATATGCGGTAGTATTGACAGCCTCTACCCACATGTTTAAGGGCAACCTAGCATGCAACCTCATGCTCCTTGTGCGCTCCATTATAGTCATGTTCATGCATTAAGCCACTCCATTTTCCTGTGGAGTCTTTGGAATAGTTTTATGTCTACGAATAACATTAGTGGAGCAATAATCTTCAAATTCATGAGTGTAATACTCACCACCATTATCAGATCTAAGACATTTTAATTTCTTACCAGTCTCATTTTCAACCAAGCATTTCTATTTCTTAAAAATTTGAAATACATCAGATTTCTATTTAAGGAAATAAATCCATACTTTTCTAGTTGTGTCATCAATAAATGTAACATAATAATGAGAGCCACCAAGGGAAGATACCTAAGCTAGTCCCCATACATCTTTATTCACAAGCTCTAATTTCTCCTTTTTTTTTTTCTTTCCAATCTTTACAAAACTCACTCTCTTTTATTTTTCATACACACAACTTTCATAGAAATCCATATTAACACATTTCAGACCTGGTAAAAATTTTTTTGAATGAAGTACTTTCATACCTTTCTCACTCATGTGCCCAAGTTTGTTGTGCCATAGCACTATATCAGAATCTATAGTAGCTATTTGTTCTCCCTGCTCAACTGTAGCAATTGTTCCTGAACTTTTATTTTTCTCTGAAACAATCAAAGTAGAAGGAACAATATGACCTATACAAAGATATAAGGTGCTTACTTTCACACCTTTTGCTACTACAAGGGAACCTTTTGAAACCTTCCAATTTTTATCATTAAAAGTAACTACACAACCCTCATCACCGAGTTGCCTTGTTGAAATTAAATTCCTACTCATCCTTGGAACATGTCTTACGTCATGTAGTAGCCAATGATTCCCATTCTGCGACTTAATCTTAATTTTTTCCTTTCCAACAATCTGACAGGGTCCATTATCCCCCAAATAAACAACCCCAAAATCCCCTTGGACATAATCAATGAAATAACCTCTATGAGGTGTAGCATGAAATGAAGCACCAAAATCTAAAACCCATGAATCATCAACACTTTCTAAAGACAAAATCAAAGCATCCTCTTTAGATTTTTTACTTACCACATTTGCCTCCTTGTCTCCATCTAATTTATCTCTTTCATTTTTCTTTTGATTCTAGCAATCTTTCTTTTTATGACCTAGTTTCCCACAGTACCAACAGTTGTTCGATCCTCTCAATTGAGACCTCTTTCCCTTTGACTTTCCTCTTGATTTCTCACAATTTCTAAAGTTATTTCCTCTCTCAATCGTTCTACCCTTGCTTTGTGCATTCAAAGAACTTCTTGATGTAGATCCACCAAAGGATTTTCTATGAGTTTTCTCACTTAAAATAACACTGATCACATCATCATATTTTAGGGTACTAGATCCAGGAATAGAATTACTCACTGCCATTACCAAGCCATTCCAGATTTCAGACAAAGAACACAAAATCAAGAGAGCCCTAATTTTTTCATCAAAATTGATACCCATAGAAGATTACTAACTAGTAATAGTATTAAACTCATTTAAATGATCTGCAACAGATCCACCTTCTACCATTTTCATATTAAATAAACGCTTAATAAGAAATACCTTGTTTGAAGTGGAGGGCTTTTCATATAGTGTCACTAGGGTTTTCATCAATTCTTTTGTCGTCTTTACTTTTGTAATATTAAATGCCACTGATGGTGCTAGGCATAATTGAATGCTTCCAAGAGCCTTTTTGTCTAAAAGATCTCATTCATCATTTGACATAGTTTTCTAATTCTTGGCTTTGCCTTTCAATGGCTTCCATAAATCTTTCTAATACAGATAGTCTTCCATTTGCATCTTCCATAATTGGAAGTTCTGCCCATTAAACCTATCAACCCTTAGCTTACCCTCATCTACCATCACTCCCACTCAATTGTGAGACTCCCACTTGACTGTGAGACTTTCCTACAAAGGATAACTGAAAGACGGCCTCATTGATACCACTTGTTAGGATAAAACCATGAACAAAAATAAAAACTACATGCAAATATAACCAATAATAAAAAATAATAGATCATACAGAAATAAACACAAGGCACCAAGATTTAATGTGGTTCACCCAATCCCTAGGCTACATCTACCAAATTGCAAGTCCAATATTATTACAATCCAGTGATTACAACCTGATTACAATCTGTTATCCCTTACAACTCAATACCGCCACAAGAAGCAAGTTTGCATCACAACATAATAATAAAATACCTAACCCTAAACCCTTTTATACAAGTATTTTATGCCATTTTAGGGTTATAATTAATAATTACATGTTAGCCCAAAATCTCGATAAAATAGGGCCCAATTTTTTTTAAAAAAATTATGGAGTATGTACAGTACTTTCTTGATCAGTCACCACAATCTAACAGGACTTGCTACTATATAAGTAGCCACAATGGTATTTTTTGTGTGAATATGAGAAGATAGAAGGCAAAAATGGAAGAGTTAAGCAAGACAAGGCTTGACAGGTTAGCCAAAGGAGCATTTGTGAAGGTTGGAAGCATGGCATAGGATGTGTGGGTTCATGATTATTCACATGGATTGCTTGATTGTGGCTATGGCTTTGACGGCTTCCCTGGTTGTATTGCAATGGTGTTTTTTTTTGAAAAATACATGGTGATGGATGCTTTTGGAGGCTAGGTTTTTCTCTCAATGAGGGTTTCGTAGGGTATATCTTGTGTCACATTTTGTGGGTATGTTGTCTATTATCTTGCATGTGGATTTTAATTGCATATTTATTTCAGAACTATTATGGGTTATGTGGAAATGGTTATATTCTTTCTTACAAGTTTCCTTACACTTTATTCACTATAGAGGCAAAGTATGTTGCTACAAAAATAGCCAAGGAGATTATATGGATTTAGTTCTTCCTAGAAGAATTGGGACACCCTCAAAGTGATAATTATTTGTTTACTGATAGTCAAAGTTTCATTCATCTTGCAAAGAATTCAACTCTCCATTCAAAGACAAAACACATTCAGTTGTGGTACCATTTCATTTAGTTAGTTTTTGGATGATGGATAGTTAAAGTTGGACAAGATACTGATAGATAACAATCTAGTGGATATGTTTACAAAGGTAGTGAAAAGGGAGAACCCGAACTCCTTTTTAGCTTTAGTTGGCCTTCTATATTGAGGAGAATAAAAGAATAGCAAAGTCTAGGGTGGTTTGATCTAGTGGGAGCCTCATGGAGTAAGGTGATCAGTCTCCAAGTGGGAAATTGTTGTCTAGTGTAGATCTTGATTAGCCTACAAGTGGGAGATTGTTAGTTTGTGGTGATTGATCAAGGAAGTACTGTGCATACTTCATAGTTCCTAAAAATAATTGGATGTTATTTTATCAAGATTTTGAGCCAACATGTAATTATTAATTATAACCTTAAAGTAGTAAAAAATCTTGTATAAGAGGAGATTAGGGTTAGCGGCTTTCATAGTGTATGATGCAAAGATTGTGTCTTACATGGTATTGAGCTATAAGGGATTACAGATAGTAATTAGGTCATAATCACTACATTATAATAATATTGGACTTATTGTTTGGTGGACATAGCCCAAGGTTTGGGTGAACCACGTTAAATCTTGGTATCTTGTGCTCCCTTCTCTTTGATTTATTATTTTCTAATGTTGGTTATATTTGCATGTAATTTTTATTTTTGTCTATGGTTTAAGCCTAACAAGTTTAAAGAAGTTCTCACCACAGTAGAAGTTTTAAGAGGACCTAATTTGGGACTACTTTTCCACATCCATACGGATGCCTCAAACTATGATATAGGTGTAACACTAGGTCAAAAGGTAGACTCAATTGAACATGCTATTTAGTTCATCAGTAAAAATTTGCAAGGTATAGATTTTAACTACATAGTTACTGAAAAAGAGATACTTGCAATTATTTATGTACTGAATAAATTTAGGTACTACATTAATGGATATGAAATACTTGTTCATATTGATCACTCTACTATAAAGTATCTAATGAATACACCTGCAATATTAGGAAGATTGGCTCCCTAGTTATTACTTATGTAGGAATTTGATATCACCATAATAGATAAACCCCAACAAGGCCAATGTGGTACTTGATTTTTTTCTCTCGGTTGTATCTCCATCATAATCTTGTAGCCATTGATGATAGTTTTGTAGATGAACACATTTTTCTGTTGTCATCCCAAATGTTAGGATTAAACTCAGACAAAAATAATAGTTACATACAAATACAACCAATACTAGAAAATAATAGATTGCACATAAGAGAACACAAGACACCAAGATTTATTGTGGTTCACCCAATCCCTAGGCTACATCCACCAATAGAAAATTCACTATTATTATTATCCAGTCTTTACAACTTGATTACAATCAGTAATGCCTTACAACTCAATACCGCCACAACAAACAATTTTTGCATCACACATTATGAAAATCCCTAACCCTAAGCCCTTTTTATACGAGCTTTTTGTCACTTACAAAATTAGGGCTAGAATAATAGAAAAATAGTAGCCAATGCATTTTACAATATAAGGGTATTTTTGGTGCACCTAGGGTGCTACCCCCAGAAACCCCCATAAGGGCATCACCCCTTGAGCCCAACTTGTACTATGACAAGAAATGCACTTGGGGTGCCACCCCAGGACCTTGTCTCACCATAGAAATAATATACAAGGAAACCACACTGAATAGACCTCTAAGTCTGATTAGGCTCCACATCACAACAATCTCCCACTTGGAGACTAATTAGACTCCACAACAATAACCTCCCACTTGGAGACTAATCATAGCACTACTAAACTTATAACTCCCATTGGAATATCAAACCACTGTGGACTCTGATGTTCTTTTATTTTGTTCAGTCAAGAAGACCAACCAAAACTAAAGAGGAATTTAGATTCTCCCTTTTCAATACCTTTGTAAACATATCTACTAGATTGTCATTTGTATGTATCTTCTCCATCTTTAACTGTCCATCATCCAAAACTAACCGAATGAAATGGTACCAAAATTGTATGTTTTTTTATCTTTGAATGTAGAGCTAAATTCTTTGCAAGATGAATGACACTTTGAATATCTATAAACAAATAATTATCCTTCTGAGGGTGTTCCAATTCTTCTAGGAAGAACTAAAGCCATATCATCTCCTTGGTTTCCACTATAGAAGCAGCATACTTTTACTTTGTAGTGGATAAAGCATTAACATTCTATAACCTAGAAACTAAGCTCGTGGTTGCCCCACCAATAGTAAATACATAACCTTTAGTACTCCACCTAGTATCAATATCCCCTGCCAAATCTAGGTCATCATGTCCTAGTAAATTAGTAGTAGAGCCCTCAAAATGTAAACACTTACTAAATGTTCCTCTCAAAAATTTGAGAATCCATTTAACTGCATTCTAATGCTCAATTTCTAGATGATTCATATACCAACTAACAACTCCCACTACATGTGCAATATCTAGCATTGTACATACCATAGCATACATCAAGCTTCCAACAACTAAATCATAAGGTATCATGGACATCTTATCCTCCTCTTCTTGTGTCCTTGGACACAACTCCTTAGTCAACTTCAAATGACCAGGTAAAAGTGTGCTGACAACGTTAGCATTCTCTATAGAGAAATGTTACAACACCTTCTCAATATAATCAGCCTAAGATAATGTCAATTTCATGTTCCTATCTCTATGAATCTTTATACCAATTATTTGTTTTGTTGTCCCAAATCATTCATAGAAAATGCATGTTCTAATTGGCATTTCAGCCACTTAATGTGATCCATGTTAGACCTAGCTACAAGCATATCATCAACATATAAACATAAAATAATGTAGCTATCACCATCCAACCTCTTAAACTAAACACAATGATTTGAGTGACACCTACTATATCCATGCTCATGCATAAACCTGTCAAATTTCAGATACCATTACCAAGGTGCTTTCTTCAAATCATATAAATATTTCTTCAATTTGCACACTAAGTTCTCCTTACCTTTGACCTCAAATCCTTGTGGCTATGCCATATATATCTCTTCATCCAAATCACCATGAAGGAAGGTTGTTTTAATATCAAGCTGCTCCAAATGCAAATTTTTAGTAGCCACAATACTTAAAATAATGCAAATAGAAATCATTTTAATAATGAAAAAAAATATGTCCTCAAAATCAATGCATTTTTTCTATGCAAATCCTTTTACAACTAGCTTGGCTTTAAATCTTTTCTTACCTCCTTCCTCTTCTTTCAACCTGTAAACCCACTTATTTTGTAAATCCCTTTTACCTATAGGTAATTTTCATAAATTCCATGTCTTATTTTTCAGCAAAGAGTCCATTTCTTCTTTCATTGTAGACTCCCACTAAATTTTAGTATCCACCTACATAGCTTCATCATAACATTCAGGTTCACCAACATCAATAAGTAAAATAGAATACAAAAAAGGGAAAAATCTTTTTGGAGGTCTACTTAGCCTTGTTGACCATCTAACATTCACTAATGTGTGTGGTATTCATTGTTGCAATTGTTGCACATCATGAGAAACTGTTGGAATATCATCTTTTGGAGTATAATTCAACACTACATAATCATTTTCTTTCTTCTCATCTTTCTGCAATAGATATTTATACAACACTTTCTTGTCGAATATGACATCCCTGCTTCTCATAATTTTATGATTTGCAAAATTCCAAAGAATATAACCAAATTCATTAATGCCATATCTAGAAAATACACATTTATTTGACTTAACTTCCAACTTGGTTCTATTTTCAAAATCTATATGAGCAAATGCTTCACAACCAAAGGTTTTGAGAAAAGAATAACTCAACTTCTTACCAGTCCATGCGTCTTCTGGAATACCATAGCCTAAAGAAGTAGAGTGACCTCTATTAATCAAATATACAATAGTATTAGTAGCCTTTGCCCACATGTTTAAGAGAAACCCTACATGCAACCCCATGCTTCATGTACGCTCCATTATAGACCTGTTTATGTGTTCAAGCACTCCATTTTCCTATGGAATCCTTGGAATAATTTTCTATCTATGAATATCATTAGTGGAACAATAATCTTCAAATTCATGATTACAATCACCATCATTATTAGATCTGAGACATTTTAATTTCTTACCAGTCTTATTTTCAACCAAGCGTTTCCATTTCTTAAAAGTTTTAAAAACATCACATTTTTGTCTAAGAAAATAAACCCATACTTTTCTAGTTACATCATCAATAAATGTAAAATAATAATGAGAGCCACTAAGGGAAGAAACTTGAGCTGGTCCCCATACATCTATACGCACAAGCTCTAATTTCTCACTTTTCTTTTCCTTCCCACTCTTCACAAAAATCACTCTCTTTTGTTTTTCGTACACACAACTTTCACAAAAATCCATATTAACACATTTTAAACCTAGAAAAACTTTCTTTGAATGAAGTACTTTCATACCTTTCTCACTCATGTGCCCAAGTCTATTGTGCCACAACATTGTATCAGAATTCATAGCAACTATTTGTTCTCCCTAGTCAACTATAACAATTGTTCCTAAACATTCATTTTTCTCTAAAATAATCAAAGTAGAAGGAACAATATGACTTGTACAAAGATATAAGGTGTGTACTTTCACACCTTTTGCTACTATAAGGGAACCTTTTGAAACCTTCCAATTTTTATCATTAAAGTAACTACACAACCCTCATCACCAAGTTGCCCTACTAAAATTAAATTCCTACTCAGCCTTGGAACACATCTTACCTCATGTAGTAGCCAATGATTCCTATTTTGCAACTTAATCTTAACTTTTCCCTTTCCAATAATCTAGTAGGATTCATTATCCCCCAAATAAACAAGCCCAAAATCCCCTTAGACATAATCAATAAAAGAACCTCTATGAGGTGTAGCATGAAATGAAGCACTAGGATCTAAAACCCATGAATCATCAACACTTTCTAAGAGACAAAAGCAAAGCATCCTCTTTGGCTTTGTTACTTACCACATTTGCCTCTTTGTTCCCTTTCAATTTATCTCCTCCATCAGTCTTTTGAGTCTAGCAATCTTTCTTCTTATGCCCTAGTTTCCCGTAGTACCAACATCTCTCGATCCTTTGGATTGAAACTTCTTTCCCTTTGACTTTCCTCTTGATTTCCCACAATTTTTGAAATTATTTCCTCTCAGTCATCTTGCCTCTACTTTGTGCATTCAAAGCATTGGTTGATGTAGATCCACCTGAGGTTTTCCTACGATTTTCCTCACTCAAAACAACATCGATCACATCATCATATTTTAGGGTATTAGATCCAAAAACAAAATTACTCATAGTCATTTCATCTTTCAAACAAAGAACACAAAGTCAAGAGAGGTGTAATTTTCTTCATCAAAATTAATACCCACATAAGATAACTGACTAGTAACAGTATTAAACTCATTTAAATGATCTACAATAGACCCACCTTTTGCTATTTTTATATCAAATAAATACTTCATGAGAATTACCTTATTTGAAGTGGAGGGCTTTTCATACAATTTCAGAAGGGTTTCCATCAGCTCTTCTGTCATCTTCTCTTTTGTAATGTTGAATTTCATTGATGGTGCTAGGCATAACTAAATTTTTCCAAGTGTCTTTCTATCTAAAATATCTCAATCCTCATTTTTCATAGTTCCCTAGTTCTTAGTATTTCCTTCCAATAGCTTCCACAAATTCTTCTGATAGAGATAGTCCTCCATTTGCATCTTCCATAATTGAAAGTATTGCCCATTAAACTTTTCAATCCTTAGCTTACCCTCATCTATCATCACTCCCACTCAATTGTGAGACTCCCACTCAACTATGAGGCTTTCTTGAAAAGGATAAGTAAAAAAACAAGCTCACTATGATACCACTTGTTAGGCTTAAACCACAAATAGAAATAACAATTACGTGCAAATATAACCAATATCATAAAATAATACTACTGCAAGAAACATTTTTTGCAATACACACTATGAAAACCCCTAACCCTAAGCTCCTTTTATACAAGAATTTTTACCACTTTAAGGTTATAATTAATAATTACATGTTGGCCCAAAATCCTGATAAAATAGGGCCCAAATTTTTTTAAGAATCATGAAGTATGTATAGTACTTCCCTAATTAGTCACCACAAACTAACAAAGCTGCAAGAAAGATATAGCACATGCAAAGTCCTAGGAAAATTTAGAATCTTTTTTTAACAAGTTATAAAGGGATGTTATAAGATAACTAAAATTCTTGATGAATCTTCTATAATATCCAACATGTCCTAGAAAACTTTGAGCATCCTTTTGCTTCTCTAGCGTAGGCAAGGTACTAATGACTTCAATCTTGGTAGGATCTACTTGGATGCCTTTGGATGAAATGAAATGATCTAGTACTACTCCTTCCATCATTATAAAACATTTTTCACTATTTAGGGTAAGGTTATGGTCTTGTTATCTCTTGAGTATTGTCTCTAAGTTGGCTTTTGCCTCCTCAAAATTAGTCTCATAAACAATAAAATCATCCATGTAGATCTCCATACAATGAGCATATATATGTGAAAGATACTTATGACAACTCATTGTAATGTGGTTGGGGCATTACACATGACAAAGGGTAAGACTCAATAGGGAAAAGTACCCCATGGGCATGTGAAAGTTGTTTTTTCTTGATCCTCTAGAGCTATTTGTATCTGGTTGTAACCACTTAAACCATTCAGAAAAGAGAAATATTTCTTGCTAGCTAGGTTGTCAAGAACTTGGTCTTTAAATGGTAAGGGAAAGTGGTCTCTCTTAGTGGTTGAATTGAGCTCCCTATAATCTACACAAACTCTCTATTTTCCTCCCTCCTTTGGCAGAATAACCAGAGGTGAAACCCATTGGTTATTAGAGATGGGATAAATAAAACCAACACTTAATAATTTAAATAGTTCATTCTTAACTATATATTTTAAAATAGGTTTAACTCTTCTCTGAGACTCTTGAATAGGTTTAAAATTAGGACTAATGTAAACAATATGAGTACAAAGCATAGGGTCTAGTTCTTTCATGTTCATGTAGTCCCAGGAATTTTTTTTTAATTCTCCTATAGTAACTAAAACATAATTTTTTGATGGGAAGGTGATAAGGCATTGTTTATGTTTAGCTCCTTTTCTAGACCATCCTTCATCTTAATAACCTTATCTGTCATGAATAATTGGGCAAGAGGAGAAGAATCCATCTCATGAGGTAATAAGGAGTGAATGAATTGGGAAGATTTTGAATGCTAGGGTGTGTTCAAATATGGTAATATAGTTCCTAGGACACATTCTGATTGAGGACACACTTGAGGTACTACTCCATATTCATTAATGATAATGGACGAAATGATTTTATCGTCTTCTCGAGAGGCTACAAATGATTCTTCACCTATCATCATTAGCTAATGGATAGAATTTAGCTCTAGATCTTCATCACCCAAGTCTGGCCAAATTACTTGGTCATCTAACAATAGTGGCTGAGCAAGGGAGTATAAAGTCAAGTTCGTAGTATGGATACCATTGGATATTGTCATCTTACCAAACTAGCAAGCTATATAGGCATCTATAGTGGCCAACCATGGTCATCCTAAAATTAAAGAATGTCCACCCATGTTAGCCATTGGGGAAAGGACAAAAAAGTTTGCTAGATACTCCCAAGAATTTAAGGTGACTATGAAATCTTCTATTATCCCATCTAGTTTGATAGTAGAACTATCAACAAGATGAAGTATGGTTGGTATTTCTCTAAGACCAGTGATATGCAATTGAGATAATACCTCCTTTGTCATGACATTTGACATTTATAGATGCTCCTAAGTCAACTAAAGCATTTTGAACTTGCATCCCATGAATGGTGATAGTAACCACAAGACTCCCAGGGTTAGAATATTTTGGTACACTTAATTTTTTCAAAATTAAATCAGATAATTGTCCTAAAACATGAATAGTTTTTGGATCCTTCTTCTTTCTTCTTGGTTGTTTGATACATGCTTCCTTGATAGCTTTAGTATAGGCAAGGACTTCCTTGATAGCATCTAGCAATAGTATTTGTATTGTCATTTGCTTGAGTCAATTGAGAAAATTAGTTACTGCATAGTTTTCTATAGGCTGGCCCTGTTCCATCAACCTATGAGGAAATGGAGGTTCTTTGGCTATCAGAGAGGTCTGTTGGTTCAACACATATGCTTGTTTAGTTAGGGAATCTTCAACTTTAGTTATTATAAGATTTTTGGGTGAAGCAAGAGTAATGCCTAAAATTAAGTGGATATCATTCAAAGAAATGGTGTAGCTTTGTTGTGCTAGTTGTTTAGTATTGTTAGGATTGGGATTAGGCTAAATTGGTAATTAAGTCTTCTAGGGAGGAGCATTAGTGGCTGCAAGAGGAGGTAGTAAAGCTTGCTACTAAGGTGGTGGCATTAGAGCTTGTTGACTAGGTTGGGTATTCCAATTTTGGTTTTGTTACCAACCTTGCTAGAGTTGTTGCCAACCCTACTCAGGTTGTTGCCAACCCTACTGAGGTTGTTGCAAACCTTGTTGAGGTTGTTGCCAACCTTGCTAAGGTTGTTGGCAATTATTATTTCCCCTAAAACTAGTATTTTTCCATTGATTGTTACTATTATAAATTTGAAGAGGATCTTGTGGCATACCTTTGTAGTTGAATGATTCTTTCTTTATTTTCTGGTCAAATTAAAGAAAATTGAAAAATTTGTTTGGTAGAATCATCATTCTTATTGGTAGAATCATCCATTATCTTCATTGAGCAACATATAGTACCTCTCCATTTTCATCAATGGCTTTAAAATTAGTAAGCATTGGTTGTGTTTCTAGGCTTGCAATAGACTTGAATCTATAGTGCCTTTTATTTTCCCTACAATGTGGATAGAATTTAGCTAACATGCCATCAATTTCATCCTTCTTCCTTCTTTCTTTCATGGTATCCAACTAAGTGGCTACATCATTAATGATGTCTTGTTTGAAATTAGACAATAAATTAGATAGCTTCATCTTTCATACTCGTGAATTGCCATTAGACTTATGTGGTAGGTCTCTAAGTCCCCTACCTTTCTTCATAGTGGCTTTGGAATAATTCAAACATATACTCTATATATTAGTCTAGTTTTTTTGAGTGATATCTCCTCTTGCCATTAAATCTAGAGCTTAAATACTTTCATCATTCACTCCTCTTTGAAAAAGGTGTTTCTTTAATTCTTCATTCAATTGATGTTGTCTATTAAGCTACGAGTTGAACATGAATTGTGAAACATAGCCTTCCAAGGTTTCATCATCCTTTTGGGACATTTTGAAAATGTCATCCCTCTTCAAATCTTGACCCCTATAGTATTTTATGTACTTTGTGAGAAATAAATTGCTCATTGTAGGCCAATCTGCTACAACATCAGCACCTAACCCTATGAACCATCTCAGAGAAGATTACTTTAAGGTGGATGGGGAAAATTTTAGCTTGTGAGCATTAGTTGTATAGTCATAACTTCTGCAAAGGATATCAAACTCAAAGAGGAAGGTTTCAGGGTCTTCAGTAATTAGGCCATAGAACTTAGGAAGTGTAATAGAAGATATGTTTTTCAAATTTTTATTACCGTGTTGAGGAGGGATAGGAAAGGGAAATGTAGGCTGAGGCTGAGCCATTCTTGGAAGAGGACTTGGCAGTGGTAGTTGATAGATGACAAGGGCAAGTAGATTATCTTGGTATTTAGGTTCAACAAAGATATCATTGCACAAGGACTCATCAAAGGATGAGGGTATTCGTTCTTGAGTAGTAGTGAATGAATTTTCAAAAGGTTCTTCTTCTTCATTCTCACTATGAGGATCTTCAGGCTCAAGATTAAAAAATGTCTTCATGAATATTATGGGGAAGAAATCTCCCAAGGAGGTCTCTTCTTCTATACATTCAAAATAATGCAGAATTTAAATTGACATAATGACTTTAGGGTTGAACTAGATTGACACCTCCCTAGCAACGGCACCAAAAATGACTAGTCAACCTAATACCTTAACAAAAAAGGACTAGACATCTTTTCATAGTGATTCCATGGTTAGAAAAACATCATGTGTTTTACTTAAAATAGTACACTAACTCCATTTAATTTGTCCACCTGGAAGTGCAAACTTGAGAGGATGACTGCAAATTTTATGCTCTAATTCTCCTTCAAGTCATTGCAACTAAAGTGAAGGGAATGCTAAAGGAATTATATGCTAACAATTAAAACAACAATTGAACTCAAAGCTTTATAGAAATGTTTCAATAGTAAGCCTATATATTCACCTATGTTGTAGGAACGGTTCATTGACTCTATTATCAATGGCTATAGGAGAAACATAATTCTACCTTGTAAGGAAATAAACAAGGAAATGAAATATATTCTAATGAAATAGTTCACTCACCAAGTGGGCCCCCTTGGATGAGTGAGCAGAAAAGACAATCAAGATAAATGAAATAAACTTGAAATACTCATTCTATTCATTCATGGTGAAAGAATTACACTTGACTAAAAACTATATCATAGTTTGCTACTATGAAAAATAACTTGTCCTATTCTTCTTCAAAAATTGCACTTAAAGCTACAATAAATTTTATTTAAAGGAAAAGTAATTCCTAACTCTACAATTACTCCATTAATGAGCATCAATTATAGACTCATAAAGTTTGAAAAAAAATCAACATTAATCAAAATAAATCCTCCAAGAATGTAGCAAGTTTTGGAAGCTACATTTGTGCATTGTTCCAACAAAAAGCATATAATGACTTACTCCACTTGTGATGGTTTAGTAATCTGGTTGGCTCTAACTTTAATTTTGAGGTGTTGACCCTTGAATATCTATGACAAGTGCTTGAAAAACATTCAATGCACACAAAACTTCCACATACATATATTTATTTCATCATCAATAATAGAAAAAGGTGTGAAGTTCAAATTAGCACTCTTGCAAATCCTATGGCTACATGAGGAAAAATACCCAAGACATAGCATGAATGAGGAAAAATTCATCCACATGCAACATCACTTCATTATACCATTTTTTTCCATAGATTCAAGAAAATATAGCATATTTAAACTATTCATACTTCTACTTCATGTCTTAACATAAATAGCATATACATAAAAACATAATTTTATCTGCTTAAAACCATAAAGTCATGATTGTTGTTACAACATAACTACTTTTAAAAAAAGATAAAAAGATCTTAAAAGAATGGCCTTTTAGAGGCCCATCAGTTGGATTGATGATAGGGTACTAGATGCATCACCCTTCATCGTAATCTAAGGATTTCCTTAAACTTTAAGAGTTTTACAGCTTCATTACAAATCAATTGCACATCAGTAACCTTTGATTATTTTCCCTTCTCAACATTCAAACTTGATGCCATTTTTGCATTTTAGGTTTTCAAAATTGAACTCTTCTTCACTTGATGATAACACAACGTTCACATCACTCCCAATCATCAATAGTGTACTATAAGATCTTTTCACAAATCACTTAGCTTGGTTCTAGAATCACTCTAACTCTTCTACTTTAAAATCATGAATGCAAGGCATTCAAAATGATTGATAAAATTCATTATATAGCTCAAAACTTTAATTTTAGGGCCTCATAAATGTCCCATATGTACATAGTGGGTACATTAAATTTGTCTTGGCTTTCACTACAAAACTTGGCAAGCATACTTCATTCAATCTTCAACTCAGCCACTATACCAACTCAATCAATACTAACAATCTCACTCAAACGCTTGACACTTTCATCCTCCAATATTCATACTCAAAAATTTATAACTTATCAACTCAACATCCATGCACTACTCTATTCAAACCTTAAATTTTCCCTTATGCATCAAAAAATATGCTAATTTGGGCTTTTTCACTTTCAATATTAAGAACTAATGTATGATTTAGAAAACTTAAAATATAGTTCCATACATATCTCTTCATTTAGTTTGCAGTGGGGGAATCACCTGATCTATTTTATTGGGTGATCATAACTTCACCATTTGTACTGCTTTATCCTTCTTTTTTCTTTTTCTAGGATTGACTCATCTGGGTTCTCACTATTTCAGCATTGACCATTATATTTTCATTGTTCTCTTCATTATTTGATACTAGTACTCAATTCATGTAGTCTCTGCTTAGGTGAGTGACCTAAAGATTAAAACATATTGGACCAAAATTCCTCCAATTTCTTAATCTTCCTCTGAGATGTATCATTTCACAATTTTTTGCAATGTGTCCATACTTTCTACATAGCTAACAATTTACCCAAGTATTATAATCCTAATTTATAGTATTTGCTTGCCTAGTTGCTTTGCCTTGACCTTTAGGTGTCCAATTGTGTCTTATGACCATACTTCTGACATGTGTAATATTAACCTTCAAATCTATATGTATATTGTGTCTTACTAGTCTTTGATCTACATTCATGTGCTTATTGTCCATTCTTGTTATAATTGAAACAATTACCATTGAATTTGGGCTTAGGATTTGACTTACTAGTTTTGCTCTTGCAAATATTTTTTTGTATGCTCTGGCTTCCCATGGTGATAGCATGTAGGTTTCTTGTTCTTAACATTCCTTTTTCCTCCATTCTTTGATGATTCTCCTTGCTTAATAGATGATATGAACTCAATATATCCTATCCCAGTAGTGTCATGAGGTATTGTTGAGATAAAAGCTTGCACCATAGCCTGAGGGAATACTTCTCAAGCAACCTTTTGTAACATGGAAATAATCTCAAAATTGTGGGGCTTTGCAATCAGAGATTAAATCTCTAGAGAAGGCTGGTTTCCTCATAATTTGGATGCATCTAACTAAGACTTAGAAGGAAAAGGGATAAGGAAACATAAATTTAAATTGTTGAATGGAAAAGCAGTGATGCACCAAATAGATTGTTGATCTACTTCTTTCCAAAAACTATACTAAAATCCAATAGACTTCACAAGACATACCATTATCTATATTCTTTCAATCTTAACACCATAGAAAAGCCAAGAAATAACATAACCATGCAAGGAATACATAGATTCACTTAACAGATTAGTTAATTATAATGAACATATACATAAGGTGCTATGGCTAGAAATACATCTAGGAAAAGAGGCATACAAGGTTGCAAAATTTAATTGGATGAGAATGGATGAGACAATAGTAGTTTCTATTGAATAAGAGGAAAAAGCTTTTTTAGAGGATAAATTTGCAAAAGATCAAAAAAGAGAGATCTTGAGAACAACAACAAAACTTGCCTTTATAGGGTGCAAGCATAACTCAGATACAACCTTGAGTTCAAACTACAACAACAATAGAGTTGAGGATATAGAGTACAATAAATGAATATCAAAGTGAAATCTGGCCTTGAAATCAACTTGTTGTAGTGAAGTGATAAGAAGGCCAAAGAAAGAATTTGGTAGTTGAAAAGATCATCATTATTACAAAACCATTAAATAGGCATGGAGGGGAATCATCATTGGCGTTACAAATCCCAAAGAGCCACTTTGCATTAAATGAATAGTTCTGGTAATGTGTCATGGCTGTAACAAATCCATCCATGTTGCTAACAGTAAATGCAGGATGGGATAACATGCAATGTTAACCTACCAAGAAAATCACAGAGTTGACCCATGTGGGATAAATTAAATTTTCCTAAAAATGATGACGTAGTTGTAGATCTCTTTATTTGAATTGGATGGCTTAGATGCTACAAGAAAATCCCCAACACATGATTAACATAGCCCTTGATCAATATTTTCTTTATATCAAATAGATGGCTAGAATGAAGCAAGGAATCTCCCAAAGATGCATCTAAATCTAACAGTCATCACATCTTCGCAAAACACCCAAGAAATGGTGTGAAAATATCAGCACAATTAGATCAAAAGCATCTAATAAGACAAAGATCTACCACTTGGCACTAGTTCATTTATTGGCACATTTCCCATTGCACAGTTGAAGAGGCAGCATGCAATTTCATGATTTTGTGGAAGCAAGAAAAGTCACTCCTCAAAATAGAAAAAATGGTTAACATGAGATGTTAACCCTTGTAGATGCACGTGTTAACCTACAACTAGGCACATGAAGAAACCAAGCTCACTTGGCCAGAGAAAAAATTGAACCAGCTCAACCAATGAAAGAACCAAGCCAACTCAACTTATGAAGAGACCAAGTTAACATGAAATGTTAACACCAAGCAAATCACATGTTAACCCACATCAAATAAATTAGCCCATAGAAGATCTCTTAGATCGGTTATCAATGATGGGAAAAATGGGGGGTAGAAATGGCCAATAGTATTCTTTGTGCTCTTAGTTGTTCATCAAGTTGTCTCATAGCCTCTCCAGATTTATTCATTCTTTCCATGATTTTTTTTAAACTTTCAACTCAACTTTTAGTTAATTGTTCTCAGATCTTAGATTTAAAATTTTTTTCACATTCCTAGTAATCTCATGATTGGCACTTAATAACTGATTGACCATGTCAAATAGATTGTGAGTTAGCCTATGTACTTTGTTGATCCTCACATCTAGGCTTGTAGTCATTTGCTTGTTGTCTTCATTAGCCATTACCTTGTCTTCTCCAACCTTTTTCTTCTGTTTAGTCACTTCACATAGCCTTACTAATTATATTTTGTGTTCTATTTTTAGTTCTCTCATGTCTTCATTTAGGATATTTTCTTCTCTAATAAATCTTCTATTATTGCATCAGTTTCACTGGATCTTCCTTCATCACATAAGTCTTCAATTTTTTCTTCCTCATATTGTGTGTCATTTTTCTAGTATCCCATCTCCTTCCTTATCTTCAAGGATTAATTCAGTTCCTCCTTTGTAGCCTTGACTTTTTGAAATATAGACTATCAATCAATCTTTTGATTCTCAATCATCTTTTCCAACTTGTAGTCTTTCATCCATCTCCAAGATCTTTGACTTTCAAGTGATTAGACTTCTACTTAGAGAACTTGGCTCTAATACCAATTGTTGGAAATCTAATAGATAAAGTAAGATGCTAAGGGGGAGCAGGGGGGGGGGGGGGGGGGGGGGGGGGGGCGGGGGCTAAATCGGTATCTATTAAACCTTCACCACTTCAAACATGAATCAAATTCATACTTGATTCACCACATGTCTTAACCTTCATCTTAACCATGTAACATCACATATCAACATGTAATATCAAATATAATACCTAATAACATGAATAAAATATATAAGAAATAGATCAACACATGACACCAAATATGGTAATGTTGAAACCCTCTAAGGTGAAGGTAAAATTGTGACAGGGATAAGACCCACAAAATCTTCACTACTACAACAATAAAGTGTGTCTATTAGAGCTATAAAGTTTGATCTCTTTTGATAATCTACCTTATGAGGGGTCTATCATGTTAAGATCTTAAAAGACTATTATGCCTACCTTGATTAAAGGATTTTTACATCATAATAAAGTGAGTATTCTATTAGGATATTTAGAATAGGCATGTTAGGAGCATTATGTTAAGAGATTCACTTTATACAATGGTTAGAATGTAATTAGTACCATGATCCTTCAATTTGTACTTGATTACTAATGATAGATCTTCTCTTTAAATTTTCAATCACATCAATGTGACATATATACTTTATCTCTTCTCCACACTACTTGACCTCCTTATTCCCTCAACCTCTAATGCACCTTCAACTATGTAATCATCTCTCTTATAAGTTCAACAAAAATGAAATTAGGTCTTAAACCCTTCTTCAATAGCCTTTCGATGAAGCTTCTAGATCTTGATCAATGATTGCGATTCATTCTTTTTGTTGCTTGACCTTTATATTTTTCTAATTGGTTAAACACACAACATAGGGATTAATGATCCATAATTACAGGCATAATTACCTCTATGATTAACTCCTCAATCATATAAACACCCTTCCAACTTGGCAAAAGGGTTTACCTAAAAGTTTGTCTTATTCCAAATTTGAATACATCTAACTATGTTACCTAGATCATGTAGCTTCTAGCACTCAGCTCTACTTGTTTTATCATGTTGTCCCTTGACATAAAATTTACTCAACTATAAATGAATCTTCCTTCTAGATTTATTGGTGCATGTTTCTTCTTGAATCACTTGGAAACTATTGAAATGTTTAGCAACACTTATATAGACACAATAACTACAACTACCTCAACACATACTGAACTCCTTCACTTCTTCTTTACTTGATAGCTTGACCTATATAGTGGCTTGGTCATGGTGCTGGCCGACCAACATTACCTAGTAAATGACTAAGTGTTTTGTACTAACTGACAATACTATGATTGTCTTTAGGGTCAATAGAGTGAATCATGATTCATGTATGTGGTATGGGTGTTTTATTTAATGTTGATCTCTTATTGATGGTTTTTTGATATGTGTGACCTATTTATTTAATGTCTATAACTTTCTTACATGATTTCATGCTATAGGTAATTTTTATTTTTCAATCTGGATTTTTATGGAATGGGACCTTATTGTATTTTTTATTATTATGGATAACTTCTAATTGAGTTTTAATATTATTTCTATTTTTTCAATCTTGTTTTACCTGTAGGAGTTGATGAAATCCAACTCCACAGCTCGCCAAGATCACCTACATGCAAATAACCTGTTGAAGGGAAACCAAGAAGGAAGAGGTGGAGCTTGGAAAAACCCTAAATGGACTTGAGAGAGAACATATTGCAAAACAAGAAAATTGTATTAACAATGAAGAATGGAATGATAGATACAATGAGAGAGCCCAAATATAAAGGCCTCATGGAAGCTTGTAGAACAAGTTGGAAAGTGGTAGAAGATAAGGTTGACAACTAAGCATCCACAAAAAGGTGGAACATGCTAGAAGGGAACAAACTCTTGTGTTGTCAACAACTCATCACTACAACTATTAACTACTAAATATTAAATAAATGCATTAACCTAAGTAAGCTTAAGTAAATAGAATAAATAATTAATTATTAATTATTTACTGTAACACCCCCCCTTAAGTGCAACTTAGGGGAATGCCTTAAGCTCACAAAACTAAGATGAAATGTAGAATGGGTATCAACAAAAAGGCCATGTTAGGTACCCATGTACAATGCAAAGAGATGCAACCTCTAAAAATGGGGAAAGAGAGAAAACCACATGGGAAAAGCCCTCCCCAAAAAAGAGGTAAGAAACTAGTGAAGGACTAAAGAAGCCTCCAACTAGAGGAATGTCCCCTAAAATGATAGGAATAAGAGAGATCATGAAGAGCATCACTGAAGCATGAAGAAGTCGCAAACTCTGTCATCTAAAAGCAACTATTGATCTAAAGAACTTCCATGGAAGAAGAAGGTATGAACCAAGCATGTCTATATGGTAGATGATCCATCTCACCGAAATGCATAAGTAGCTAGCCACTACAATCGCCTCATATATAGGATCAACCACTGAATACATAGCTCACACTATCAAACCATCAAACCAAGGATGCATTAGAACAACAGCATAACCCCACCTTAATACATACAGGGTGAGATGATAGGAAACTAAGAAGGTGGGCCAAAATCCTTTGCAAATAGAACCAAGAATGGAAAGAGAGGGAAAGAGGTACAAACACCTATAAAGACATGGTCACACTGACTCTGCATGGGGCTAATGTCATGGAAGGGACACTCACTTGACAAAGGGAGAGGGCCTAAAACAACAACAACTATCCCCCCATGGTTCTTTATAAAAATAGTGCAAGTACAACTGTCTCAAAACAATGTTCATGAACCCGAAATGTGAGAGTGGCACTTTATCTCAGTGCATGTACATAAAAGTGCTTACAAATGATGTCTACAATGATTATAAAAGGAAACAAGCTTATACAAAAGGTAGTACAGCCCAAACAAAAGATTCCATGCCAGGAAAATGATCCTCAAACCTAGAACACCCAAGATATCCACCATAGAAAAAAAAATGCCAAAACACATGATAGAAGGAGCATAGGCCAAAATCTAAATGAAATGACAGCATTTCTGAAAAGATGACAAAACTAGCTTTTCGAAAATATAATGTTTTCAAAATACATACATGGGACACAAAAGATATGCATGTTGGAGTCAAAAATAGAATATTGGACTTCAAATAAAAAAAGGCAACAAAACTACATCAAAACCTAAAAATACCTACAACAATGTCTCCCTCTTAGAACTAGTTTTCTGGCGCTTCTTTCAAATTGGAAAAATACCTTCGTATGCTCAAGATATGCCCAAAAAATTGTATGTAGGTCCAAAATGACCTTGGAGATTTGTAAGAGGGTTGATGATGTAGTGCTAATGTCATGTTGACATCAGCATTTTAGGGCAAAAAATTTGATAGCCCAAGGGCTATCATAGCAAAAAAAGGAGCCATGTGGCAAGTCCACATGGCAACCGCATGGCAAAGGCATGATGTGGCAGGGTCCATGTGGCAAAGTGCCATGTGGTACCCATGCCACATGTCACATCCATGTAATGCCAAGTGTGGCTGACTGTGAAGAAAATCTGTCAATATGACTACTGAGTAAGCAAGTGGAGCTCAGGTCTGACAAGGTGGTGAAGAGGTGAAAATTGCCAACAAAGGTTTCAAAAGGTAGGGGTGCCACCTAGTTGCAATGGCTAGTGGGTGGCCCAGCAACAATGACCAGGCTGTAGTGCTACTAGGGTAGCGTTGCTGGCTACAACTTCTCGTAGGCTACATGCTAGTGGGGTTGCGATGGCATGGCAGTGGCCACCTAGTGATGTAGCGGCGGCCCTCCAAATTTTGATTTTGATTTTGATTTTTTTACTCTCTTTGTTCGTACAGTTGCCTATAAGGGGCCTAAAAAGATTTCTTGAACACCTTGTAGCCAAAAACAACAAATTTTATATGGATCTTGATTGTAAACAACCTTTTGGATCCAATGGAAGTATCTATTTGAGCCCAAAGTGCTCCAAATAAATGCTCTTCCTTTGGATTGAAGAAAAATGCACAAACAAACTAGGGTTTGTGTCTCCGAATCGGGGCTTCAAAAAACATTCAACAAAGTAGCAGGAGGGAGGCCTTGATACCATGTAGGAGTTGATGAAATCCAACTCCACAGCTTGCCAAGATCACCTGCATGCAAATAACCTATCGAAGGGAAACCAAGAAGGAAGAAGTGGAGCTTGGAAAAACCCTAAATAGACTTGAGAGAGAACATATTGCAAAACAAAAAAATTGTATTTACAATGAAAGATGGAATGACAGATACAATGAGAGAGCCCAAATATAAAGGCCTCATGGAAGCTTGTAGAGCAAGCTAGAAAGTGGTAGAAGATAAGGTTGACAGCTAAGCATCCACAAAAAAGTGGAACATGGTAGAAGGGAACAAACTCCCATGTTGTCAACAACTCATCACTAAAACTATTAACTACTAAATATTAAATAAATGCATTAACCTAAGTAAGCTTAAGTAAATAAAATAATTAATTATTTACTCTAACATTAATATCCAATGATATATCTTGGATATAATTAAGTATAGTGTGTGCTTTGACAAAAGATGGAAGTGAGATTGGTGAGAGAGAAAATGAAGATCTACAAGAAATTTTTTTGGAAGGGCAGTTCAATTTAAATGAAGAGTATTATATTATGGCTATGGAAGAGAAGAAAAGGTGCTAACTAAGGGTTTAGTCTTTGTATCTTATGTGGTGTATAATATTAATGGTTGATTTTCTAAGTAAGGGTTTTGGTCTCAAGACATCTTTTGCGTTCAAAATTGATAAAATTAATTACAAGATTAGAAGGTCAAAAGATGATGTAGGAGCATCCAATCTTGCATCAACTAAAAATATTTCTTATTTTTTATTCTAGTTTATTGCTTATGAAGTATTTGTTTCTACTATTAGTGTCGTGTTATACATAGTTAATATGTTGATGATGGCCTATCCTTGATCCTTCTCATAAGAGCGCAATCTGTGAATATTTGTTTCTCAAGTTATCAACCATTCTTTGTGGTCATTGTTTTGGCATGTTTCCTTCTCGCAAGGCATGTTGTTTCTTTTGGTGTGGTTTCATATGTTACTATGACATGATTCGGAGTTAGGAGCCACCTCCTAAGACATGTGTGGATCCTTCTTCAAGTGTGCATCGCCTTATGTTTTATTTAGCATTGGTTTTTTTTTATTCTTCCTAGGTTGGACCTATAATGTAATTAAATGCCTAATTAGCTAACTTGTGGCTTAGCTAGCTATATAAGAAGCTTGGTTAGAGGTAGTTGGATAGTAGCAAAAAGAGTAGAGGATGATATGAGATGTTGAAAAGCAGGATAAAATGCGAATTTGGATTTCTAACATTGTAGTTCATTGTATATGGTAAAACCCATAAGGCCTCATAGTCAGGCATGCTAGCAAAATTCTTTTAATTATTACATCAATGTGGCTACCAAATTACCAAGCCTTGTGTTTAAATGTGTTTCTTATTAATTACACTCAAGTAAAAGTCTGGAATCTTGCCTTTTGTACATTATTTTGGATATTGCTTCTATGTGTAACTCTAAGTGGGGTTGTTCATAAGCTTATTGTTTAATTTTTCTCACCCTCCCTACATCAGGTGGTATCAAAGCAAGTTCTTCTTAAGGATTGGATTGTGGGGAACCTTATCATATTTTTTGTAGGGTGGTAGATCTAAGATCTAACCTATAACTTAGAGGAGGTTATGATCTTGCAGGAACTATCGTCAAGATTGTTTGTGGTAGAGGAAATGTTGATAATGCTATAATAGATGTGTTGAGGAAAATTGTAACCAGAATCGAAGTTATGGAGAGAGCCCAAAGAAGAGGAGTATATCTTGAAGATGTTAGTGACAAGGAAGAAGTAACACCTATCCCTAATCCAAAACTTGAAGTTGAGCAAGATGAAGAAAGGCTTTTGAGGGTTTTTTCTAGAGAAAATGCTAGACCTGCTATTGAAGTTGCTTGCTATGATGGAAAACTTGAGACTAATGTGGTATTGGATTGGGTCTCTAAAATGGAAAAGTATTTTGAGTATGAAGGTACTCCTAACAATAATAAGATTAAGATGGTAGGTACAAAGCTAAAAAGTCATCCATCTGTTTGGTGGGATAATATGCAAGCTAATAGATAGAAGAGAGGAAGATAAAAGATCAAGACATGGATGAAAATGCTTGGAAAGATGAAAAAGAATCTTCTCCCTATAGATTACTAGGTTAGATTGCTAAGAAAGATGCAAAATATAAGGTAGAAGGATATGAGTGTGAAGGAATGTACTAAGGAATTCTACAAATTAGATATCAGATATGGACTTGTGGATGATGATGAGGAAAAGGTGGCTAGATACCTAAATGGCCTGAGAATATCAATTCAAGATGAGATCAGTTATGTTAAGATGGATAGTGTGGAGGAATCATATCAATATTCTTTGAAAGATGAAGAAAGATTGACAAAGAAACATGATCAAAGACAAAAAGAAGGAGGTGGTAGATTTCAAATAAATAAAGGCAGAACTTATGGAGAAAGTGGTAAATCTAATAACATTGTGCAAGATAAAGGGTGGAAGGATGAACCTTATGGTAAAAGAGGTAACTACTTAAGACGAAACTATATTAATTACTCTAGAAATATCAATAATGGAAAAGGGAAAGAAAGACCTTGGTTTAAAGGTACTTGTTACAAATGTGGAGAAGGTCATAGAGATTTTGAATGTACTAATTCTAGAAAGAAGGTTGGAGATAATAGAAGAAATACTTTGGCTTGTAAAGAAGTTGATGAAACATCTAATGAACCTAAGAAGGGTGAGATCTTAATGGTAAGAAGATTCTTGTGAAATGAAGAAAATAGTGAAGAACCTATCTTGAGAAGAAGTTTATTCAAGATCAGATGTAAGATAGCTAGAAAATGTTGCAAGGTAATCATTGATAGTAAAAGTTCTAATAAGTTGTCATCTAAAGAATTGGTTAACAAATTACAGTTGTAGAGATTGAGACATCCTAAGCCTTACCGTGTTTCTTGGATCTAGAAGGAACATAAACTACTTGTAAGTGAACAATGCCATGTCAAATTTAAAATTGGGAATTATCATGATGAAGTCTTGTGTGATATTATGCATATGGATTATTTTCATATTCTTTTCAGTAGACCTTGGTAGTATGATAGACAAGCTTTTCATGATGGTAGATTGAATCAATATACTATCTAGGTGAATGGAAAGAAACAAATATTGTTGCCTTTGGTAGAAAAGTTGAGTGAAAATCACTATACTACGGTCAAAGTATGTTTAGTTGAGGGTAATAAATTTGCAACAAATGAAAGAACATAATGTTTGCTATACTTTTATTCCAAGGAAACCTAAGAAATGAGATGAATTAGAACATGCATCTGAAATTGAAGCTTTGCTAATAGAAGTTCATGACATCATTTTTGATAATGTAAATGATGGTTTTCCTCCTATGACAAGTATAAGTCATTGTATGGATTTGATACCTGAAGCTAGTTTACCTAATAAAGCACCACATAGGTTAACACCTGATGAGAAGATTGAGTTGAATAGACAAGTGCATGAATTATTGGAGAAAGGATTGATCAGAGAAAGTTTGAGTCCATGTGATGTACTTGTAGTATTGGCACCTAAGAAGAATGGGGAATGAAGGATGTGCATTGATTCTAGAGCTATAAACAAGATAACAATGAAATACAAGTTTCCTTTGCCTAGGATGGATGAGATAATGGATAGTTTGAGTGGAGCAAGATATTTTGCAAAGACTGATTTGAAAAGTGGATATCACCATATTAGAATTAGAGAAGGAGATGAATGGAAGATTTCTTTTAAGACTAATGAAGGTTTGTATGAATGGTTGGTTATGCACTTTGGTGTAACTAATGCACCTAGCACTTTCATGAGACTGGTGAATGAAGTTTTGAAAAGTTTCTTGGGTTAGTGTTTGATATTATACCTTGATAACATTTTGATATTAAGTAAAAGTAAGAAAGAGCACCTTAAACATATTAGACAAGTATTGGAAAGATTGAAAGAGGAAAATATGTTGATTAACATGAAGAAATGTTCATTTATAAAAGGGGAGATTATGTACCTTGGTTTTGTAATTTTAGCTAATGGTTTGAAGATGGACCCTAAAAAGGTGAGAGTAATTTTGGATTGGCCTACACCTGAGATTGTTGGAGAGGTAAGATCACTTCATGGATTGGCAAGTTTCTATAGGAATTTTATCAGGAATTTTAGTTGTGTTTGTAATGCTATGACAAAGAGTATGAGAGGAGATAAAGGCGATTTCAAGTGGATACATGGAGTGCAGAAGAGTTTTGAAACACTAAAAAAAATGATTACATATATGCCTACCCTTGATTTGTCTTATTTCAGTAAGGTTTTTCAAATTGAATGTGATGCTAGTGGAACTCCAATTGGAGCTATTTTGAGTCAAGAAGGAAGGCATGTTGCTTTCTTTAGTGAGAAGTTGAATGATGCTAAGAGAAAATATATAGTTTATGATTAGGAATTCTATGCTATTGTTCAAGATTTGAATAAATGGAGACATTAATTGATTCCTAAAGATTTTTTATTGTACACTTACCATAAAGCTTCACAGTATTTGGGAAGTCAGAATAAGTTGGATCAAAGACATATGAAGTGGTTGAATTCTTGCAAAGTTTTTCCTTTTCATTGAAACACAAGAATGGGTAGTTAAACAAAGTTGTTGATGCATTAAGAAGAAGAAATTTGTTTACAAAGATGAGAGTTGAGGTACTTGGCTTTGACAACTTGGAGTGTTTGTATGAGACTAATATGGATTTTGTAGAACCTTGAGAATTTTGTAATGAATAAATAGTGAGTGATAAGTGAACTGATTTTTCCATTCAAGGGGATATGTTGTTAAGAGGAATTCAATTATGTATACCTAGAGGATCTATGAGAGAGAACATAATAAATGAGAAACAAGTAGTTGGCTTGTTGGACATTTTAAGATTGATAAGGCTATTAAAATAATTTCTAAGAGATACTTTTGGCCGCAAATTTACATGGATGTATAATGAATGGTTAGAAGTGCATAATTTGTCGAATCGCAAAAGAAACTAGTTAGAATATGGGATTATATTCTCCTTTACCTATACCTAATAGACCTTGGGAAGATGTAAGCATGGATTTTTTTCTTGGATTGCCTAGAACTCAGAGAGGTAATGATTCTATTTTTGTAGTGGTTGACAGATTTTCAAAAATGACAGATTTTATGCCTTGTAAGAAGACCTCTGATGCATTGCATGTAGCTAAGTTATTTTTCAAGGAAATAGTGAGATTGCATGGTTTACTTAAGACTAGTGTTTCAGATAGAGACTAAATTTATTGGTTATTCATGGAGGACACTATGGAAAAAGATAAATATAGAGTTGACATTTAGTTCTACATTTGACCCTTAGATAGATGGACAAACTAAAGTAGTGAAAGGAAGTTTGGGTAATTTACTAAGATGTTTCATTGAATATAAGCCTACTAATTGGGATTTAGTTTTGGCACAAGCAAAGTTTGCATGCAATAATTATGTGAATAGAAGCACTAAGAGGACACCATTTGAGATTGTTGTTGGATTTCATCCTAAAGGAACCACAGAGTTGATAGAATTGCCTATTGAGACAAGGAGTGTTGAAGTTGAGGACTTTTTAGTTTTCTTAAAGTCATTAAATGAGGAAGTTAGAATAAATTTGGAAGACAATAGGGTAAAAGTAAAATGTTGTCACCTTTCAAGTAGACTTATGAGAACGACTAAATTTGAGTATTTCTATCCAAAAATAAAATTTGTTCAAATCTATTATCTAGATAAATTCATTCTAGCTAAGTTTTTATGGTCTCACACTTTTCCAATTGAAAATGTCTATTAAATGCATCTTTTATACTAGTTTGTATCCAATTACTAAAGAAATAAAATTATTTCAGAAAACTAATGTTTCAATAACTCTTACTATTTTTTATGATATTTTTCGTAACATCTAAACACCATTTTATAGAGCTCAAAGTCAAGAATATTCTCATATAGAGCTTATATAGTGTTTTAATTAGATATAGTATATATTGTAATTAAAAAAATCTACAAGCATGTATTTTAACACTGAAAAAGATGTTGATTTTGAGAAAGAAAAAAATATTAAATCATATCAAAAAAAATTAAAACTTATATGATGTTCTAGAGGAGAGGGTCCTCTTCTAAAATGTATAATTTTTCTTTTGGTTAGAATAGATTTGTTTTGAAGAATGTGGTGGGAGATGAAAACTATTGATTTCAGGTGAGGTGAAATTTGAATCATTATAAAAGAGAAAATATATGTCTAATGTAAATTTTTATTTTTGATTGTTCTAGCTATATATGCTATCTATAATATAGCCTAAGTTCAAATGGAAATAAGTTTATTTCCATATAGCCTTGTGGTGGGAACTAAAACCCCTAATTTTCAACATTTTTCAACAACTAAAAAACTATCTATAAAAATTAGGAAAATATATCAATTCTTATTCCAAATAATTATTAGAAATTATAATCCTAAGCTACTTTCATTTCTACACATTTTATTAGTTTACTTGATTTTCAAATTCTAAATAATAATACCACTTTTATGTCATTGAAGGTGAACAATTATACTTTTGTTAGCTTTTTCCTTTACAAAAAGGTGACACATGTTTGTGCTTGTACCCAATAATCATAAGTATAATCAGAGAGCTAATAAAAGGAAGAGACACAAGTCTTTTGAAGTTAATGATGAGGTTATGACTCATTTGAAAAAGAAAATATTTCCTATTGGTACCTACAATGAGCTAAAAATGAAGAAGTTTGGACCTTATAGGGTTTTGAAGAAGTTTAATAATGGAAATGCTTATGAAGTGGAATTGCTAGAGGATATAAATATGTCACCTATATCCAACATTGTAGATATATTTGAGTAATATGAATCAAAAGATGAAAATGATAGTAACTTGGATTATCCTAGAAAGAAGAAAGAAGACATTGAAAAGATTCTGAATGGCAGAGTAAGAAAGAGTACCAGAGGAAAGGATTACACAGAATACCTAGTTCAATGGAAAGACAAACCTATTGAAGATAGTTCATGGATTACACAAGATGAGTTGGATCTTTATACTTAGATCAAAATATGAGAAATGACTGATGTGGACATCAGTTCTTTATTAATCTCAGGTGCTTGATGCAAGATCATCTTGGGTCTTTGATAAATCTTGCATCAACCAAAAATTATTTCTTGTTTTATGTTCTAGTATATTGTTCATGACGTATCTGTTGTTTTTGTTGGTGTCATGTTATACGCAATTAATATGTTGATAAGGACCTATCCCTGATCCTCCTCCTAAGAGCACAAGATTTGATCATTTGTATTTCTCGATTTATGAATTGTTCTTTGTGGTCTCTAGTTTGGCGTGTTTCCTTCTAGCGAGGTGTGTTGTTTCTTTTGGTGTGATTTCTTATGTTGCCATGATGTGATGTGAAGTTAGGAGCCAACTCTTAAGATATGTGTGGATCCACCTTCAAGCGTGCATGACCTTATGTTTCATTTAGCATTGGTTTTGGTTTACTCTTCTTAGGTTGGATCTATAATGTAATTAAATGCCTAACTAGCTGACTTGTGGCTTATTTGGCTATATAACAAGCTTGGTTAGAGATAGTTGGATAGTATCTCTGTAGAGTAGAGGATGATATGAGAAGTTAAGAAGTAGGATAAGATGCAAATTTGAATTTCTAACATTGTAATTCACTGTATATGGCCAAAACCAGAAAGGCCTTATAGTCGGACATGTTGATAGACTTCTTTTAATTATTACATCAGTGTGGCTGCCAAATTGTCGAGCCTTGTGTTTAAATGTATTTTTTATTAATTACACCTAAGTATAAGTATGGAATCTTTCCTTTTGTACATTTTTTTGGATGTTGCTTTCGTGTGTAACTCTGAGTAGGGTTGTTTGTAAGCTTATTGTTTAAGTTTTCTCACCCTCCCTATGTTAGAAGAGGAGAAAGTAGAATCAAATAAAGGAAATCATTGAGATGAAATTGATGATATTTTCTTGAATCTTTTTTTTATGTCTAATAGTGAACTTGGTAAATAGGTAAGACTAGTGAATGTGAGGTTGCAATCAAGAAGGATAAGATTTCAATTCTTTGATGATCTATATTAATATTAATATGTTATGTTAAAAAATTATATGATTGATATGAATGTAAATTGTATTGAATTTATAAATTCAACATTTTCTTTTTGTTTCAACTTCTCATTATAAGCTACTTAAATGTTTGATGCCTCGTAATTCTTCTTCTTGATGAACTTTTTCTTATTAAGATAAATTGTTCTCATTAAATTTTATTTATATAATTTTCAATAAAAACAATAATTAAACTATTATAATTTTAAATCTATTAGATTATATAGAAGACTAATTATTTACTAATAAAGAAGTTACCATGTAAGATATATTTAATCATCCATCATTTGGTTCCATCCACATTATTAAAGTTTAATAACCAGAAATCTACATGTGTTATTTTTTTTAGATTTTTCAATTGGTTATCATCCTCTCCTTACTTCTTGCCTTTAGATAGGAGAAACTATTATCATCTTGAGTGGAAATCCTAATAGAAGAAAAAATCTAAAACAATAAAATTAAAGTGTACAGAGCTACTGAATTCTTTAATATTATTTAGAATTAATTAAGTTTGGAATATTGAAGACATGAGACTTAATTGCACAAATGAAAGTGTAGAGAGATACTAAATTCTTTAATTTTATTTAGAATTAATTAAGTTTAAAACACTGAGACATGGGACTTAATTGTACATCTTAAGGAGGATTTTTGGTAAAGAGAAGGTTGATAACATTTTAGAAGTGAATGATAATGTTGTTTGGTTTATTTATTTAGTTCAATATTTCTTATATATAGTAAGTAATTTATGATTTTTTTCTAACATAAATGACATGTATAAGTCTAAATCTATAAGCTCGTTACTAAAACTATGAAATCTTTACTAAAGCTATAGATTCTTTACTATGTATTATTATTTTTGTCTTATGTTGATATGTTCAAATTAAAAGCTTGACATTTTATAAACTATATTATTTTAACTCTCTTTTATAAAATACATTAGACATTCTTTGTGCCATCTACCTTTACCCCTTCCTCTTACCACACACAAAATTGAATGAGAAATAAAAGGACATTAAAATATTATATTGACCTTATGATGTAATAACTTTATTACCTTTTAACATAATGTTATTATATCAATTAAATAATTATAGTTATATATTATTATAAATTTGTTATTTAATATAACAAATAATATTTTTATAGGTAATCGATTGAAGTCTAGATTATTATTTATTTGTTTATTATTATTCTTAAGATTAAT
The DNA here is from genome assembly GCA_028749045.1 of Cupressus sempervirens. Taxonomy (NCBI): domain Eukaryota; kingdom Viridiplantae; phylum Streptophyta; class Pinopsida; order Cupressales; family Cupressaceae; genus Cupressus; species Cupressus sempervirens. The sequence goes on from CM053787.1 coordinate 657,324,807, forward strand.
TATTATTATATGTTAACCTCATGTTGATACAAACCTAGGACCTCCTTAATGAGAGGTTCACAATTTATTGTTGTGTTGTAGGCTCTTGTCTTTATTAAAAATTATTATGTAGTAGTCATATATATGATTTATTTTTTTACGATGTAGTACTCTATTATAAAATATATTAAATTTATAATATAGGGAGTGAATAAAATATGAAGGATAGGAAATCCAAAAAATAATTCCAACTTGATATGGACACATAATTTATGCGGTTAGAATACACATTTATTTATTTGTCAATTTTATAAATTCAATAGTTTCTTTTTATTAAGTAAAATAGTCTTATATAGTAGAATTGTACAAATTTTGAACTAATCAAGTCATTAATTTATATTGACTAGTAGTTCACAAAAAAAAACATTTATTATGAATGGTCCACTTAGTACTCATTACACCTACATAAAGATTTAAGACTTTCTAGGACATCACTCCCTATAGTACCATTCAACTCATGTACTTCCTATAAACTTTTCCTTAAGATCAAACTTATTTAACTTGGTATTCCACTTAGTACTTTCAACAAATATTGTACCTTATGAACTATTCATTATAGAACTCACTAACTCATTTATTTTCAAGTGATTGGTTCGTAATACATCAACTTATTATTTATTTTTAAAAATTCAATATTATAAATTTTGAATAAAAATTACTCCCTAACTTGATTTTTAAAAACTAATAATGAAATAAACAAAATTCAAAATGGAGAAAAAGATTTATAGTTCATAATCTATAGCTATAATCATTTGTACTATAACTATCTATACTATAAAGCAAGCATTTAGATTTACAAAAGAGGGCAACTTGCTTAATCTTTACCATCACATGTTTCTTCACAATTGTATTATGTCCCACATAATGTCATATTTGTAAGTGTTGAGGGAGGTGGATTTGTAATCAGAGATGAAATAATACCCTCTTTTTTTTTTTTCATGAAATGGTCATAGCAACTTAACTTCACACTTCTTAATCTCTTAAACAACAATCAATTAATGAAAATTTCTAGTGATTTTTAGGTGATTTAATAACTCAAAGTCATTTTCTAAGATTTTGAGTGTCAACAAAGTGGGCATATCATCTACATCTTCATTGAATTGTCTAAAAAATATCATATCAAAATTAGATGAAAATATTTTTTTTAAATATATTATTGATCACCTTGTTTATCATCATTTTAGACAGAAATAATTAGGGGAAGGAACCAATATCTAAGTGTGTTCCAATGGCTTTGATAGAAATCCTTGATGTAATACTCATACTTCTGGATTTAATGTCTAATATTCATTTACAAAATTACACAATAGTCATGACTTGTTATGTGACAATGACTACCTATAATTAAGTGAAATATGTCCCTTAGTTCTAAAATGCAACCAACCATGTGATGTCACATTAGCTGCACAAGTATGTTTCCCTTTTGCACAACTATTGGTCTCAAATTTTTTTTCAGGATATTTTGAAAACCATGGCACAAGTCATACTAATGTGGCATCATATTTTATGATGTAGCTATGAAATCTTAGTTGTAAGTGAAGAGCTTGTCAAGTAAGTTGTAAGAAATTAGGAGTGATTTGAAGTTCCCACATAGGGTTTTGAGAAGTGTGATGTTAGGGTGTTCAGTTATTGCCCATCCTCTTCCTTCATTGATAAAATGTTTGAGTAATGTAGTTTCCTTTAGGGAAAGGGACCTAGTTACCACCCATATTCTAATTATCATTCCCCCCTTACTTATCCAATCCCCCAATTACTAACTCTAAAGAAACCCAAAACATTATAATTGTAAGTCCATTAATAAATATTATATGTACCAATAGCCCCCATACTTGTACCTTCAATAGCTAAGATCTGTTGACTTTAATTAGAGGAGATTTGCAACTTTATTAGTATCTACTAACTTGAAACTCCTAGAATATATAGTCCACCGATATAACTGAGAGCGGGGTGAATCATTTATCCAACTAATATCACAATTATCAGCTTTATTAAACTTTAATCATATTAGCAATATAATTAGAAACCACAAGAAGATAGTCATGCATAATAACACCAGATATCTTAATTGGGGAAACCCTTAATCAGAGGGAAAACCTCAGTGGGAATGGTACCCACGAGATTATATACTAATATTAATATTCCTTGTTAGAGGATGGACCCTGTTAGGAGTTTATAACAACATTCAGTACATATCAGTCTCTGTTAAGTGACTTTGAATCCTTGTTAAGAGATTCCAACCCTATTATGAGTTGTGCCAACCTTGTTAGGCATTGTGCCAACCTTGTTAGGCATTGTGCCAACCCTATTAGGAGTTGTGGAAGATAGCTAGACCCACTACCCAAACAACTTTAAGGACAAGACCAATGAACCCACTATCCTAATGATCTTTGATTATTCCTTGCAAAATAGTAGAAATGAATTGTAATTTCTTCCTCTTTCTCTGCCCTATCAACTAGACTTCTGCTCCTTCTAATCTTGTAACCAAATAAAAAAAATCGCATTCAATAATCCCTTGGACCTCTTACTCGCATTCAGTAAATACTCCCTTTTCGCACTTTGCACTCAATACAATACTTGATACAATTTATAAACAAGGAAAACATCTTTCCTTTATACCATATCTTCAAAATAATTCCTTAAGTCAACGTTAAGGCTTTCCCAATTAATTATAATAAGATAATTAATTTTACAATTACAATAGCACTATCAGCTCAAAGTATATACAAAACTTCACACATATGACTTCAAGACCTGCACACTTGCTGACGTCACCATCATAGTGTCCTCTGTCACTAGCTGACCGCGCATCACCAGATCATATCATTGTCAAAGGGTATAATGCAAATATTAGAAATGACTTCTCAATTACTCTTTCTCTGTACTACTTTCTATAAATCAAGTACAATTTCTGTATGTTTTTGACTTAGACTCTGCGCATGTAACCTCGTCATCGAGACACTATACTGACCATGTCCATGAATGTGCATCGCCAGACACTCAAAACCTTGTCCGTACAACTAAGATCTATGTCTGCTATTCTAGCAGTCTTCATAAACTTACTACTATGTTAACATTAATGACAAACACAGTCATGAATGCTACATATCAACAATCTCCAATGCTTAGGATACTCCCCCAATGTAGTATCATTAGCATTCATGCTAACAAAAACTACTAGGGCAAATGTTTGTAAGTAATAGTAAATATGGTTATTAGAGGAATATGTATAAGTCCATAGAGGAATATTTATTTTACTATTTGTGCTTTACGTGATTGTAGTGTATGATTATTAGATCATCTTTAGGTAGGTATCAACCAACACTTCTAAATGATCTTTTTTTTTTTTTGATTCGTGTGTAAATAATGAATCCCACAATGTTTGTCTTGACTAACTAGAGAGCACAACAATAGTTATAAGAAATTAAGTCTCCTACAAAAATATTGAAAACAAAAATTGTTAGAATCCTATGCATCATTTTGAATTATGGAGTACAAAAAGTTATCCACATCAATTGTTGATTCCATTCCCCTAGCTTTCAAAAGTTCCTTGTCTATGGCCCAGTGGGAACTCGTACTTTTGAAAAATGTATGATGTCTCTTTTGTATAGTAGTTAAGAACCTCTCCTAAGAAATATAAAATTGTCCAATATTGCTAAAAGTTGATCCTCGCTCAAAATAGTACAAGAGAATCTCATATTACTTTAAACCATACATCGGCCTATATACAAATTACTACACATACACGAAACTACCAGAGCATTTGTGGGTAAGTATTGGTGAAGACGATTACTAGAGGAATATGTATTTCCACTAGTTGTGCAATTTCTTTAGATAATTTAGTGTATAGTTATCAAACCATCTTTAGGTAGGTATCAAACAACACTTCTAAAAGTTTTTATTTTTATTTTTTTAACTCAAGTAAATTGCGATTCCGACAATGTTTGTCTTGACTAATTAGAAGTCAAAACGATAGCCATAAGCAATTAAATCTCATATGAAATGATTGAAAACAAAAACAATCAAAATCTTATGCACCATTTAGAAATATAATGTACAAAAGATTATCAACAAGAATTGTTGGTACCATTCTCCTAATGTTCAAAAGTTCCTCGTGTATTTCTAGCCTAATGAGACATAATTCGTACTCTTGAAAAATACATGTATGCCTCTTTTGAAGAATAATTAAGAATCTCTCATAAGAAATATAGAATTGTCCCACACTCAATTCTCCCTCAAAAGCGCACAAAATAATCTCATATCACTTTAAACTATATATAGACATATCTACATAGTACCACATACCATAACTTCTTTAAAAAAATCAATATTTTTTCCTTCCTCCCTTTCCTAGGTTCACCAAAATGGAAGTGAAAAACTAACTTCTTTCCTTACTCCCTTTCGTAGGTTCACTAAAATGGGAAGTACCCAGATAACCTTGGCACTTGTGCCTATAAAGAGATAGAAGATAGAAGCAACATCTCTCGTATAAGAAGTTTGCCGGCAATTTGGTATAATTCGCTAGCATTTTAGTTCTGTGATTTTGCGATTTGTTGGGCATGGAATAGACCGGTCCAAGAGGTAGCTTGTCGTTTGTCAGTAGAGTCCAGAGATAGTTACCGAACGGGGGGCCTCTAGTTTGTAGTCTGGATCCATGTCTAGTCCATGGTGTAAGTCTCTGATTACTCCACGTACTCCACACTGTTCATTACCCAATTATATGGGGTGATGGCTTCGCGTTTTACGTTTGCTGCAGCCTAGGATTGTGAAAGCTCTAGTCCACACCCGTGGGATTCGGGTCTGCTATACGAAATAAAGCATTACTCCATTCATTCGTTGCCTTCATCACATACCCATTTGCCTAATTGCCTCGTTACTTGTTTCAGCTTATAGTTCAGAAATTGTTGGGCCTTTAAGGAATGCTTCAGTTTCAAGAGCGCTGATTGAACTGGACAATTAGTAAGGTAAGGTAAGGAACGATTTTTGTTTCTGTATGAAGAATTCGTTTTAAGCAAGCAAAATGGTTGCCGTGAGTGTGAATTTGAAACAACATTGCGTATCTATTTGGGGAAACCTTTAAATTCTGATCTAGTCATTTTCCTCCAAATGGGTTGTGTACTGTGATCTGCAAGGTTGATTTGAAAGATTTATGCAGAGTTTAGTACTTTAGTTTTTTCAAATCTGATAAAAATTGTTTGTTCTTGAAGCGAAACATGATTACAGCCAAGGACCTGTACAATGTACTCAGCGCGGTGGTACCACTTTATGTGGCGATGATTTTGGCATATGGGTCTGTGAAGTGGTGGAAGATTTTTAGTCCCGATCAGTGCTCCGGGATAAACCGCTTTGTGGCCATTTTTGCAGTCCCGCTGCTTTCTTTTCATTTTATCTCCACCAACAATATATATGCCATGAATTACAGATTCATAGCCGCAGATTCCTTGCAGAAGGTTATTATATTGGCTGTTCTTGGCACTTGGACGCAGTTTGGGAGGAGTGGTAGCTTGGAGTGGATGATTACATTGTTTTCGCTGTCTACCCTGCCTAATACTTTGGTGATGGGGATTCCTCTGCTTAAGGGCATGTATGGGGAGTCCTCTGGGAGTTTAATGGTTCAGGTGGTGGTTATGCAGAGCGTTATCTGGTATACCCTCATGCTCATCTTGTTTGAGTACAGGGGGGCTAAAATGCTTATAATGGAACAGTTTCCTGATACGGCCGCTGAAATTATTTCGTTGAGGGTGGACTCGGATATTGTTTCTTTGGATGGGAGAGAGCCTCTTCAGACTGAAGCTGAGATAGGGGAAGATGGGAAGCTTCATGTGACCGTCCGCAGATCCACTTCTTCCAGGTCTGTTTTCTCGCCATTTAGAAACACTTCGGTAGTTCCAATCATACACCATATTGACAGGTTAACCTGACATATATAGGCCTTCAATAAAGTATAAGTAGGAATGCATCCCCCCAATTGGCTTAAAAGGCCAACTGTTGCACCGGAAAGTCTTTTATGTCCTCTTACCTTACAGGAAATCTCCTAAGTAAACGCGTTTTGGTAGCTCGGAGACCAGACCCTTAAAATAAATGTCTCTTACTGTTGGAAGTACAATCCACTCCCTTGACTGCAAGGGTCGGTAATTTTCAGTGGTAGAACAGTCCCTAGCTCACTATGGCTATGGGGCCACCGGAATGCACAATTCTAGAGGATATTTTTTGTAAAAGCCTTGTAGGATATTTTGTAAGCTGCATATAGAAAAAATAAATCCTATGGGGCAGTGTATTCTAGTGGCCCCATAGATGCCGTCCCCTAGCTCCCTAGCTCGGCAGCCCCTATGCAGCGACGAAAAGCATTGAACATATTTAGAGGAAACATTTAGTTTACTTTCTAAAAAGTTCTAAAATGTTATACAATGCAAACGGTTTTTGTGGCTGGGTAGCCACTACCCCCTAGTTGGGGTATATACCCAGGTCTTGGATTTGAGATTTATAGAACAAACCTCATTGCAGACTGTAAGGGTTGGTTGTTTTGAGAGGTACAACAGACATATAGAAGACAGCGAAAAATTTAAGATCTACGTGACTAAACATAGTCTATGGGACAGCCTCTGGACTTCAACAGATCAAATTTTTCCCCATACAAAATGATTTAAATTCTTGCTGATAAATAACTCTAAGATTTGAGTTCTTGTAGAACAATCACACTGTGGTCTGCTAAGTAGTAGCTATCCAGCCATGAAAACTGTTTTTGTTATTTAATCTTTTTTATAACTTTTCAAAAATAATATCTCTTAAATATGACAAACGCTTTTCATGCCTGCATAGCCGTTGCCATCTGCAAAGGCCAGTAGTTTGAAGTGATAGAGCAGGCATATAAGTGATTCTTAGATTGGAGTTCTTGTAGAACAATCTATACCTCAGACTGTAGGGATTGGTAGGTTTTGGAGGTAGATCAGTCCTAGCCCAGTTATATATAGAGATGTCTTGGTAGTGGGCTGGTATGTTTTTGTAGTTAGTTTGTCCTAGCCTAGTTATTTAGAGGGGTTTAAGGTTTGAGTTCTTGTAAATGTGATGTCAGAGTCATTTTAGGAATCTTATAGTAAAGTGTGGCTCAAATGCAGATGTGACAAAACAAATCATTTTGTAAATGTAAAAGAACAATAGTTTAGTCGTAAAGCAGCTCTGAAGTCTGCAACAACAAAAGTACTTGGTCCATATAAATTTAACACATAAGTTGAAAGGATGTCTAAATGAATAACAAATTTGATCATGGAGCGCATGAAATAGACAGAATTCAGGGAACCTTTCCCAACATGGAAGCCATGATTTAGTACAATCGGAATATTTCCAATTATGAAAACCATGAATTAGTACACTTGGAACCTTACCAACCATGGAAACCATGAATTAGTACACTGGAACCTTCCCCCTTGCAATTCCATGGGTTAAGTACATCATTTGGTGCAAGTGAATGCTGAGCAAGAAAACTCAAGCTACAAATTATGTTCGTACCAATCCATTTGTGGATAAGACATAAGTCAGTGTGAATGATCGTAAAATTGTAAATCTCAGATATGATATTTAATTGGGTGTACTGTTTGTGTAGAAGTTTTTGTATCAATATTTGGGATCACATTCTGTGATCTATCATTAGGATGAACATAAAAGAGAGCAACATTTCGGATCACATTTTGTAATCAATCATCAGAACGAATATAAAAGAGAGCATAAGGAATAATCCTTTTCTTATGATCTCTTTCATATTTATCGTGAGAATGGATCACAAAATGTGATCCATCATGTTGCTGCAAAAACTTATAATTGAATCCAGAAATAACAAGCTCAAATATCTCATAAATTTTCTTATTCTTAATGATATTTAATTTTTGTACACACCCTTCTATTGACAATTTTACTAGTAGTTCCTACATACCAATTTCCCAGTAGTCTCATTGCATTGGTATTTTTGGGTACAGATCACAGGGGTTAGGGTCTCTTCCTTCTCTCACTCCGAGGCCTTCGAATCTGACAGGTGCGGAGATCTATTCTCTTCAGTCCTCCCGCAATCCTACCCCGAGAGGATCCAGCTTCAACCATTCTGATTTCTACTCAATGCTATCTGGAAATCACCGAGGAGCAGCCAATCTCAGTCCCAGGCAGTCCAATTTCCAGTCGGCAGATATGTATTCCATGAATTCGTCCAGAGGGCCGACTCCCAGAACTTCCAATTTTGATGAAGAAGTACCCAAGGACGTCAAGGGATCGAATCACGGGCGTTTTGGGTCTCATGGGTATCCTGCAAGTTCCATGTCTCAGTATGGGCTAAGGTCACAGGGAAGTCTTGGTAGAAGTACAAGCGGTGGAATTGAATCATACCCTGCTCCTAACCCTGGCATTCTGTCCCCAAACGATAGCAGGACAGCCAAAAAGGATGGAATCAATCGGTCGCCAAATCAAAACCCCGGGGATCCTAACAAGGAGCTGCATATGTTTGTTTGGAGCTCCAGCGCTTCACCTGTTTCAGATGCAAACCAGCTTGGAGTCCCTCCAGATAACAACATTGTAAAAAATGATCCCAAATCCCAAACTCCAGATCATCATGTCACTGAAGGGAAAGGTAAGAGTTTATCTTCTTTTTAGTTAAGTGGCAACAACTATTCATTAGTCACATTGCTCATTTAGCTTTCATACTATTGGCAGTATTTTTATCTTTTAGTTTGTAACATCATTGAAAAAACAGTGTCCTCACACTGTTCCATGAGATTCGTTTATTTTTCAGCCTTTTCTCGTGGTTTTCCCTTCAGTTCTTCAGCATTGGTGGGAAAGTCTATCAATGCAGAGAAATGTTATTTTGGTAGGAAAGCTTAAACATCAAATACTAAGGTTTGATTCTTTAATTAAAAATGTTAAATAGTCACATACAAAGGCTTGTTTCCTTAATTAAAGATGTTAAATAGTCAAAACTAGCTTACATTTTTTAGCTTAATTTTTCCCTCTATGTATGATGTTTAAAGATAGCTGCAAAAGTGTACATAAATTGTTGTCAAGGAATGGTCCCCAGGCCTTTTTTATGGTCAGAATTTCCCAATATGGTAGTTTTCTTTATTGAATGAAGTTGTGAAGGCCACAGCCGATGGACATTATGAAATTATCATCTCCAAAGGAATCTGAACACAATTAATGGCGAACAAATACAATATACAATGGTTGATTGTAATCTTTCTCCAAACATTCAGTTTAAAGATATGTTCAACTTCACTTTTATAGTCTGAAAAAGAAAAGTTTGAGCGGATTTCAAATTTGGAAGTGAAAAAGTAAAAGATATTCTAATGGTTCTTTATGTGGAGCAGGCTTGCAACAAGAACCAAGTGAACCATATGAAGAATTTGGTCGTGGGCATTCCAGTCCAACAAAGAAGGCGATTGGGGAGGATGTGGAAATGGCGGGTTCTAATCCCAAATTAGATCCAGGCTGTTCTGTAGACTTCAATGACAAAAACCACATTGAATCATCAAGACATAAAACAAACATGCCTCCTGCTAGTGTCATGACCAGGCTTATCCTTATCATGGTATGGAGAAAACTTATTAGAAATCCCAACACCTATTCTAGCGTATTAGGCCTTGTATGGTCACTTGTGGCTTTCAGGTACTTTACTTTTTTCGTTCTTCGAGTTCCAATCCATTTTTTGCACTGACTAACTTTTCCCATAGTAGAAAATCATATTAATAAACTCTTCAATGTTTTCCTTTTGTTTTCTATATGAACTAACACTGTCAATATTGGACATTGTCACTTGAAGGTGGAACATTAAAATGCCAAAATTGGTGTACGGTTCAATAGCCATATTATCTGATGCTGGTCTCGGCATGGCCATGTTTAGCTTGGGTATAATTTCTTCTTATCTCTTTATTTAATTGAGAGGATTTTTTTTTTTAGCAATTTTGATATGTCGAATATATGACTTATCAATCTGTTTCTATTTAATGTTAAAGAAAACATAAATTCTTCATATATCATTAAACTTCATTAAAAGATCAAGAATTGCAATATTGCTATTATGATTGGGCTGTATAGCTTTGAAGTCAAAGAATTTGATTTGAAAATTACATAGTTAAATCTTAAATCTTAATGTGCTGTAGAAAATATCTCCTACTTATCTGAACACCATTTCAAACTGACAGTTGGATCAAGAATAGTATGATCTTTCACCGTTTCAAACTGACAGTCGGATAAAATAACAAACAGGATTGTTCATGGCGCTACAACCGCGAATCATAGCATGTGGAAAATCCGTTGCTACCTTTGCAATGACTGTTAGATTTCTTACTGGACCTGCTGTAATGGCAGCTGCATCCATTGCTATTGGTCTTAGGGGAACATTGCTACACGTTGCCATTGTTCAGGTATTTTTTTATCAGTTGAGTCTAATTATCTTGAAAAAATTACATAATATAGAAGAATTTTAATATCCGATCGAAGTAGATCATACATGTTTTCAATTAAAATTCTTCAATGTATATTTGTACAAATTTATTCTAGAAGATTTGGAGAAAGTATACAATACAATTCATAAATAACAATGCACTCACAACTCAATTGATAGATAACAAACCACTGTATATACTTGCAATACGATTCATAGATAAGAAACCAGTGAATATATTCATGGAGAACAACCCATTGTAGTGCGCCATTGCCTTTTTAAGCTGATCTGCAGTGAACATATTTTTGACTTGAAAACATAGGTGACATTTAGGTTGGGTGCTTTCCGTCAGACCAATTTCTCTTATTAACCCAAATCTATGAAAACAGAATTTCAAGGCCCATAGATCTATCTTATGCTTCTGAATTCAACTCTGTGAATAATTTTACATCAATGTTTCAGATCACATTCTAAAATTGAATGCAGAAACACAAAATTTAATAGTTTCATATGAATTGTAGAAATAATCTTCTTCTTACCATAGATCTTATTTAGAGAAAAATGTATTTATCTGCTCTATTTCAGGCGGCACTTCCTCAGGGCATTGTTCCATTTGTTTTCGCCAAAGAGTACAATATACATCCTGAAATACTAAGCACAGCGTAAGTTACATTTAAAACCCATATTTTTCCTTGCTGATTAGGCTTTCATAAATGTGAACAAAGCATCTGATCAAATCTCCATTACTTATCCATGATTTCAGAGTGATATTTGGCATGTTGATTGCATTACCAATAACTTTGATCTACTATATTCTTCTCGGCCTATGACAAACTCAGGTATTTTACATTCTCCATAGTTTCAATTCTCAGACCCAGCTAATAAATTTTCCATTCATGGACATTAATCTGTTGTTGATAATTTTCTCTTTCGGCAACGTTTTGGGTCATACTATATGATTCATAGTATCAACGTTATGTGTTATAGTACATGATTCCTCATTTTCAATTCCTTTGCTCTTTTGCATGTAGTAAACTGAAACGTTGATACTAGAAACTTTTCCACAATCAATGTCAATAAAAAATTATCAACTAATATGGATTTTGAAAATCTCATGTACTTAATTAATCTGTTGTCTTGTACCATTGCAGCACTTATTTATATGGATACAGAGCAGCATTCAATCGGTCAAAAAGCTTGGGAAGAACATCGAGATAATACTGAATCCAGAATTTCAATCCACAAACATGTTCTTTTGATCGGTGTACTGCGGGCAAAATATGACAATAATAACTCCAAGTTTGTCCTGTTACAGCATTACCATACTCGGGGCTCAGTTTTTGAACTGACCTACTACTTGTACTATAGATTACCAAATATTATATGGGAAATTCAGTTCTTTTGGAAACAAATTTTTGTATAGTGCTCTCGTATTAAAATGTGTTAATAAAAGTAGTGGCAATCAATTTATCTGTGGACAGTACGCCATTAAAATTCCCAGTTTCTAAATATCTTCATCATCAACAGAAGAATTTTCCGTATAGGTATAAAAAGAACACGGCGTTCATTAAAGGAGATCTAATAATTCTACTTATGCTGTAGATTTATTTCAGAGAGTTTGAATTGCATGTACACCATTTCAGAACAGTTCAAGTACAGTAAATTTTTTATCCAGTGCAACAGTTCCCTGTCTAAATTTGTTCAAACTTCTAACCAGTGTAAACGAAAAGCACACCTCGTAAACTTAAAAGTTTTACACGTGCACTCCACCTTGCACGTGCGGCCGAAATAATTACTGTCGCGGATGCGATGGCCACTTGCAAGCGTAATTATCCAGTGCAGCTGCCAAATTTTGTGCCGACGAGAGCGGAAGTACGCACACAAAAATGCATAGCTGCCTAAGAACGCGTATAAAATTCAAATAATATTTTGCTTAGGGAAAAGCTTCACTATTGTCTTTAAATAATATAATTAATTAATTTATAATCAGTTTTTTTTTTCTACTAATATGTACATTATAGAATTTGTTATAATTTCAATAGTTAAAAGTGGTCATTTCAAAGTGTTATTCTAAATATATTTTCTATTGTTCTAAGGGGAAGAGATCTAGTTGCCGAGGGCTTCAATGACCAATACATGTCTGTTATAGATCCCCTCAATTACCCTTTTTAAAAAAACCCTAAAAAATGATATCACATGTACTAATAGCCAATCACATGTGTACTAATAGTTGATCATAATGGGCTCAAGCAAACGTTTTAAAATGACACGTTTAGACCTTGCACTCTACGAGTTTTACAAAACGCTCTGTAAATGCAAAAAAGCCAAAAGGTTAGCTTTATGATCTTTAGTCACCTACAAAGGTTCATTGAAAAAATCATCAAATTTAGAGGTACAAATTAGAAGTTCTACGTGTGCAAAGTTAAAAATCGTCAAATTTTGAGGTACAAATCAAGAGTTCTAGGTGTGCAAAGTTAGCTTAGGCAGCTACTAGGTCTCTTCCCCTATTACATGTTAGCTTTGGCAACCCCAGAAAAATTGTATTAATCCTATACTTATTTACAAATACCCCAATAATTGTATGTTATTGGTATCAATAAAGTTTCGCAATCGATCTAGTTATTCACCTTTTTTCCCAAAAAATGAAGGGTTATTGGCCCATCAGATAATTTTTAATTGGCTTTTGATTAGCAAAATCCAAGAGAAAAGAAAGTAAATAATTTTTTGATTCTACTAGCCATTTGTGTATATATATGGTGACAATAATATGAGTCTACTTTGCACTCCTTGTATGAGGCACCTAACTATGCTACAAACAAGATGCACATATCATACCACTATGGTATTTGAGCTTATGGCATTTCTTTCAAGAACACAAGTTACATTACGTTAGGCTAATTTAGATTTTTCCAATGAATGATAAATGAAGCATGAATGGTAATTGAAGTTTTATAGAATTTGAGGCAAATGTGTTTTTGTCAAAAGATGTTTGAATTTCGCAAATCAAGAATCACAATTTAATCATCATATTCATTATTACTAATATTAATAACTAAAATTAAAATTAGTATTTATCAATATCTCTTTAATTGGTGGATAATATTCGATAGTACTATACCTTAATTTTACTCCTTATTTAATGGGTAGTGTTTCATAATAGTGGACCTTAATTTTATTGTATCTTCTTAATTTTATTTTTATTGTATCTCCTTATTAAGTGAATAATGTTTGATAATAATGTACTTAAATTTTATCTACCTATATATGTAGTGGACTTTGTTTGATAGGTGTGTACCTTAATTCTATTCTTCAGTATTTCATAGTAATGTAACTTAATTTATGGTATCATCTCATTTGGTGGATAATGTCATATAACAATACATCTTGATTTTATTTCTCATATAATCTCATGGTAGTACATCATAATAAATATCCTAGCTCCTTATTTAATGTATAGTATTTGATACTAGCACTTCCAAATTTAATGGATAATGTTTGATATTAGCATATCTTACTTATATTGTTTAATGTAATAATGTTATAAAATTATATTAAGTAAATAGAGATGTGAAAAATGTATACATGTGTTCTATCATTATTGTGGTTCATCAAATTTATTATATGAATATATTTATTGTCTAAGTGTCCTAATAAAATAATATGACCACTAAAAATATATTACTAATATAACATCACTAATTTATTACTTTCTAAATTAAATAAATATACTTTATTTAATTATTCAATATAGAAAACTTTATATATACAATTATTATCACAACTATTACTACTATATAATCAAACTTTCTTCTCGTATATTTCGAAAGATCCACGTATTTATGGTTAGATAGAATTATGTCAAAAGAAAAAATGCATGTCAACAATATAGGGAGTCCTTTTTCCAAACCACTTTCCTTAAAAGTGGATTTATATCCAAACTTTGTCTTATTGATGAAATTATTATACAAGCATTTCATTTTTTGCTTTTTGGATCACATAGATTAAGGCAATTAAGGGTTTGTTCTCACCACCACTGTACCATGTTTATATAGAAATTGGCCACCAATGCCCTTACACATTAGTAAGGTTTTCTATTTGTACTACACATATATTAAGACAATTAAAGATTTATTCTCACCACCACCATACCATGTTTATATAGAAATTGGCTACCAAAATCCTTATAGATTAGTAAGGTTTTCTATTTGCACTACATATTTTCATGATTTTTCCTTTTTAAACAAAGTTTCTTCCAATCTACTATGAAATTAATTTATTATAAAGAGGTATAAAGATATGATTTTTAAATGTCAAATTTTGATATACATATTTAGTATTTAATTAATTCTTTAATATTTTTTATTAGAAGTTATATAGAAAGGTAGTGATAGATATAATATAATGGAATAATATTGGTTTCTAGTTGCATAATTAATTATTTCACGTTCTATATTCTAAAATTGCATTTCTCTATTCAAAAGGCTTATTAACATAGATAAAGAAATTTGTAATAAGATCGTTATATTCAACCATGTGTCTTGGTTCTTATAGTTCCCCTACTCCATCATGTAAATTATTTTAACTCTTAAATTAATTCATGACAATAAATGTGTACATATCTACACACATGCATACATATATGTGTGTATACATACATACATATGTGTATGCATACACATACAATATATATATGTATATATGAGGAAATATAAACTTTAGAATAAAAGAACAAATTTTCTCTTTACAAAGTAATATTTAAAAGATTTAAACATATATTTCCCAACAATGACTATTCACTAACTTAGACTTTGATGATATTCTTAATATTTATCCTAATAGAAAAAAGTTTATATTTTTGATGAAATAGATTATAGATTACTTTATAGATATGAGGGTTCGAAAGTCATTCACCTTAACATTTCTCAAGATTAAATTAAATTTTCATGAAAATTTCAACATGCCACCAACAATGAGAGCTTAAAGATATTGTTTAAAGTTTTGAACATTGAAACAATAGAGGTAAAGCATTAGCCCCTCTTTTAGTTATTGAAAACGCCAATAAAGGTGATGAAAATATATACATAAACCCAAGTATATAAATTGTATGTGTCACTATATAATTAATTTAATATAAACATAACTCATAAAATAGATACATTTTTTCAGTTTTATAAATGTATCAATTATGGGTGTTGGTACATTATGAAGGTTAAGTACCTCTATCTTTTTATTCTTGTAATCAAGATTCAAACCTTGTTAAATTGTCATTGTTGTGTATTTGTATATAAGACGAGGTCTTTTATTTATGACTTCATTGAATCATAAATCTAATAAAAAATGCTCATGCACAACCCCATAACAACTTTATGATAATAATAAAAAATTAAAACCTCTCATGTACAACACCATAACAACTTTATAACAATAAAATTTTAAAAACTCCCATACATAAGACCATAATAACTATTAACCTGTAAATAGTATCTAAACCTTTTGTCTACACATATAGAGAAGGGTGCCCATAGCCACTATGGAACTAGCATTATGCACCCTAAGCTCCTACACGATACATTAAATTTTGATGATCTTACTAACTCAAGCTTACAGATAATATTCTATTTGTTAAGTAGTTACAAGAAACACAAGAGAATTAGTAATATAAGGGTAACAAAAATGCTCTTCTTCAAGTGATGTTGGATATATGTTCTCTATTGACATATTCACTATTTCAAACCCTACAAAATTTGTAAAAGTGATTGAACGGTTATGCACAAATAGCTTTTAATTGTGTATCGGGTGTTTTGAGTAGAGACTACTAAGGATGTCACATAGAAGATGGAAACCAATACTAAAGTAGGTACTTCAAGTGTGCCTTTAACTATAGTAGTAGTGGTAGAAACTTCCACTCCTCCTACTCAAATAGCAATGGTAGCTCCAACTCAATTTGATAAAGAAGATGAGGCAAAGAACCTTATATCTTCTCTAAGCAAACTTCTTGAAAAGAAGAAATCAGTCAAGTCACTTGAGAAGACTTTGACCATAGTTTTGGACAAGATGGAGAAGGTAGTAAGCCCTATTGACACTCCAACAAACATTCAACAATGCACAACAATTTTGTGCAAGGCTTTTGATGATGAGTTTTCTAAACTCGTGAATGTGGCTACCATTCAAGCACAGACTGAGCACAATGATAAACTTCTAAACACCATGTGCACTAACATGAGGAATGATATAGAAACTCTAAAAATATGATATCAATAAAGTAGTAAT
The DNA here is from genome assembly GCA_028749045.1 of Cupressus sempervirens. Lineage (NCBI taxonomy): Eukaryota > Viridiplantae > Streptophyta > Pinopsida > Cupressales > Cupressaceae > Cupressus > Cupressus sempervirens. The sequence continues at coordinate 657,341,533 of CM053787.1, forward strand.
GGCTTATGCACACAAAGTGGTATACTAGCAAAAACATAAATAAATGTGCTTTAATCAAACTTTTTACTCTTTTACAACATTGTGGAGGTGGATTATGAAGATCAAACCAATGAAAATTGTGCGAAAATCTATTGTAATATTGAAAATTGGATTTACCTCTAAATGTATTCAATAAGTACTATTTTGTATGGAGAATAACCATGTCCCAATAAATTTTCCTTGTCCGTTTAACTAATAACTCTTTAACGATAAACAAATGATTTTAATGACACTACAAGATTGAAAAACCAGAATAATAGGACACAACTAAGCTTCTGACATAATACACCATTAACCAATTTTTGAAATTGTGAAAACAATATAGATTTTTACGAAAAAATCAACATGAATTCTTCATGATCTATATGGTTTATCGTACAAAACAACCAGAGCTTTACCAAAAATAATTGCTACATTGTCACAAATCTGAATTATCTTATAGGGGAAACGAACCAAATGCCATCCATGTATGCAATGTTGTCACGTTAACCATTAACTTTCCCCTCAATTACCGCCCAAAAAAACCTTGGTACTTGCACACAAACATGCCAAAACAAATCACCATGAACACTAATAGTCGTTTGCCATTTTTCATTTTTTAGTTTTCTTGACTATTGATTGGTCCATTGTGCAAAATGTACTATAACAACTATTGGGGGTCTTAGTGGGGGTATTGGGCGAACTTTTTAAAATGACACTCGTATACCACCTTGCACTCTACGAGTTCTACAAAGAGCTCCGTAAATGTGGGAAAGTTGAAAGGTTAGCTTTAAGCTCTTCACTCACCTACGAAGGTTCACCAAAAAAACCGACAACTTTCGACACACGGAGTAGAAACTGTAGATGCACGAAATTAGCCTAAATGACTACTGGATCGTTTCCAAGGAGCTTAGCTCACGCCGAAATAACATCCTTAAATGCCAAATAAATTTTTGACGGTGGCACTCCCTCTGGATACCCAGGCACGTGTAGGTTGTGTGGAGCAAGAGAAGGGGATTCTGAGGGATGGGAGAATGGAGCCCATGAAAGCATGGGTGGGTTTTTGCAAGTTGCGAATGGACGCATGAATCGATTAGACAAGGTGAATGGGGATGTCTGTACCAGAGCCAACATGAGGAGAGAGATTCCACGCACCCTTTCTCGTGTAACGTGGGGAACCACGTGCATTGTGCTTGTCCAGGAATCACCATATTCCACAGACAGACTGTAAAAGCCCACAACTTACAATGTTATCAGGGTCACTAAACTACACGGAATGAGCCGCCTGCCAAGAAAACTCGTTTGCCAGCTTATCCAAATGACTCTCACTGCTTTCTACCTTCCCTAGATTTCGTTTTTACTTCGACAGCTCGAATATTTAGACAGGAAACCTCGTTTCAAAATGATGAATAAGTGGAATTGCCAATAGTAACCGTTAGGACAGAATGGAAATGGATTTTACTTTTTTTTAATAATTTACTAAAATACATGTCTATTATTAATGGAGTATTGCTAACAGGTTAAAATGTAGGATAGAATGGTCTAGTGGGTTTGTGTTTCTAATAATCAATCTTAAATTATATCTTCTCAAGCTTTGGATATGCACACAACTCTATTATATTATATAATACTCTTGTATCATGAGAATGATTTTTGTGTGTGCTAGGATAGAATAGTGTGAGCTTATCATGATTCTAACTCTAATGTGATTTGAACATGTCATCTCTACCTCAACATTGAGGAAATGTTTGAATCTAAACATTGCCACTTGTTGCCTAGTCATGCTTTGGTAAAGTAGCTTCTTAAATACATGCACTCAAATTATTGCCATTAGATAAAAATAAGCATTATTAAAAAGTAAATCATGCTTCGTGTTATAATCCATGAAAATAGAAATAGAAATGGGTCTTTATAATTCATAATATCTGACAATCTATTTTTGTACCTATAAATGACTTATAATAATGCAAGACTACATTGTACTCATTTCAAGAGGCACTTAACTATGAAACAAACGATGCATGTATACCTTACTTCTTACATGTCTTGAACTTGTGAACTTAATTTCAAGAGTATAAGTTCTCTGCCACTAGAGCAACCTAGGTGTACAGAACATGTTTGAAGGAAGGTTTGAGTCTAAATAGTCCCACCTGTTGTCTAATTACACTTTGGTAAAGTATCTTAACCCATAAAGTTGCTTAAAAAATTCATTTCATGGAAATCCATAACATTAAGATGTAATCTATATTTAGTCTTGTAATCTATGGTAATAGAAGTGGAAATGTTTTTTTTTTTATTTAAAATTTTTAATTTAGGACATTCAACAATCTATTTTTTTGGCTATAACACGGCTTATGGTAATATGGAGCTACCTTGTACTCCTAGTAAGATGCACTCGATTATGTTATGAACAAGGTGTAAATACCTTAACTTCTTTGTAATTTGAACTCGTCACTTCTATATCAAGAATATAAGTTCTCTACATTTAAACCAAATTGAGAGAGTAAAATGGGTTTGAATCTAAATGTTGACACTAGTTACTTAGTTGCACTTTGGTCAAGTAACTTATCCCATTAATTTGCCTAAAAATATTTCATTGCATAAAAATTAATAATAAGTAATTCATAAATGTAGTGTTGTCATAGTGAAAATTATATGCACAGTTTTTGTGGGTTGTGTTTTATTTTCATTATACTTTGTCTTGTATTTCTTGCATGAGGCATTTAGTTATGTTTCAAACAAGGATTATAGTGATATGAGTCTATCTTGTATTTCTTGTAAGAGGCACTTAGTGGTGTTTCAAGAAAGGTAGACAAGGTTTGAGTTTAAACACTACTATTGACTATACTTTGGTAAAGTAGCTTATCCCATGATTTCAATTTAACAATTTCCATTACATGGATATCTCTATAATTAAGAAGTAACCCATATATTTTATGTTATGATGGCTAAAGTATATGCATACTTTTTGGGGGGTTTTGTCTTATTTTCATTACAAGTATTATAATGTTGTATGATTTGATTTTGATATATTATAATTTTTGCTTTTCTATAATTATTTTCTAATTATTTTCATCATGATTTCAAATAATATCATTTATAATTTTAGATTAGATATTTGAGAATGGGCTTGATTGAGGTTGCTTTCATAGAAAATGATTTGCCTTCATTTAATTAAAAAAAAAAAAAAAACTCTTATCTTGTAATCATTTCACTTGTCATCATGAGTCAACCTAATATATAATTCTTAATTTATGGATTTGCTAGTTTCATTTAAAGATGCACATTTATTCATTTGAGAATCAAAGAATGTCATCTAGAATTATCATGAAGAAACCTAGTATCTTATTAATAAAATATTTATAACAACATTTTTGTAGCTATTATTAAGCTGATAGGCTTAACTCCTTGAGAAACTTTGGCCAGATTGTCTGGATTTCCAGATAGTCTTACGTCAATAAATGAATTTCCGATACCAAAAGACTGTGTTCTTAGTTGTCTAGGATATATATCTATATCTATATCTGTGTGTCTGTGTGTGTGTGTGTGTGTGTGTGTGTGTGTGTGTGTGTGTGTGTGTGTGTGTGTGTGTGTGTGCGCGTGTGCCCCCACGTGCGTGTGTTGGGAGTCATATGTAACACCTCGCTAGGGAACCCAAGAGAAATTAAACTATACAAATGCTAATTTTGCTAGAATTTTTTTATAGAGATAAAAACATACAAGAGATAATAATGCGGAAGTAATAACTAAGATACACATCACATACATACATACGAAAAGAAATAATAGTCACATTCCTCAAGGGTTCCATAACATTGAATCACATTTTAAGTTTTATGAAGTTTAAGTTTAATATTTAAACAAGTCCATGCCATAGGATTAACCACATGTATCAAAATCTCACAAAAGAATATACCAACACAAAAAGGATGCATACTCATCCAGTGCACATGTCACAAGGAATGAGATGCCAAAAGAATATACATCATGATAATAATATTATCTCGTAGGATTTCAACAAGTGAAACAAAAAATATCAAAGTAAGAATATGCAACACAATCATTGAGTAGAAAAAATGGAACAATTGCATCAATTAGTATATCCAACATCGGTGTCCAACCGTCAAATCTCAATGACAAGGAATCACTACCTCCCAACCTCGTGGAACCTAAGTAGCTCCACTCCCAACATGCTAAGGAGATAATCTCAAGTCCCAAATGGATAGCAATCCAAAAGTCACAACAAGAATCTAAGTCTCAAGATCTAGAATAGCATTATATATCAAGGGTACTAAGTACACGCAATAACATCTAATCCAAGAGGCAATAAGACACGTAGGAAACCTAATGTGCATAAGGGAAAGTGTCATCACATAAGTCAATCTCTAAGGTTACCCTAGCTTTCTCTCAAGGCCCTGATCCCCTAGTGACTCTATGTGACATCAATATCCTTTCATGTAGACAAGGTATATTGATGAAGCAAGGTTGCAACCAAACACCCTCTCTACTCCCATCCTAGTCTATACTAGAACTTGAGGCATGGGCAAGGTATCAAACTGATGTCTTGTTAATTCATTTAAAACCCCATTAATGATCATGTGATCACTTATTAATGCTACTTAGAATGAGTTACCTAGGTAACCTCTTTAGGGATATGACCCCCATTGGAAACCACTTCCCAACATACACATAGATAAGCTACCTTAAGCTCATAGGAATGCATCTCATAAAGAAAATCACCATATAAAAATCTCAATTCTATAGAAGCAACTGGATTCACAAATAAACCACATACTTAAATACCTTCAATAGGTTGTATTAAGAATCACAACACGAGCTTACAAAAGAATTGGTCATCATCGCAAAATATAGAATGATCATTTTGGCATGTATCACTTTAATGAAATAACTTGCACAACAGAAGAAATAATATAAAATATTATATAAATACTTGATAATAATTGAGAGTAATAGGCCACTTTGAGGGGGCAACCTACAAATATCTCCAATGAGAACACACTTCACAATATGATTTTGAAATAAGACTCACAACCACCTATATATACCTAATTATGCTTAGGCTAAATAGACACAACCCTATATAACACCTAGGCCGACCTACCTACCTAAATAATAATATAATAATGATAACATGACTTAATTAAGGATTAAGTGTCATGTCCCCTTTTCAAATAATAAAAAAATAATAATCTTTGCTAAGACAGGCAGGCCCAAGAAAGTGAAGTTTCGGAAAAAGGGAGTTAATCTTTGGAAATCGTTGGACTAATAAATGATAATTATTATTAAAATATGTTTCATTAACCTCTCTTGGACGTGCGTTACAGTTATGCCCTTTTTAAAGAGGTTTGGAGGCATTTTGGGGGGATTCCAGACTTGATTTTCGCTCATTCTTTGTTATTCTTCAGAGGCTGCCAAACCTGTGGAGAAGGAGACCCAAGAATGGGAGTTTGCAGGTTTCCAGGGAGACCCAAGAACGGGAGTTTGCAGGTTTCCAGGAAGGCTAAGGACGAGAGTTTGAAGCCATTCCATGTGCATGCTCATACAAAGTTTGTCTTTGTGCTGAACAGTGTAGATTTGTGGGTTTTTGGGTGTGTTTTTTGCATGAGTTTGGTGTTTTCAGTTGAGCATTTCATATCAGTTTTGGTTGCTGCTGTATTTCAGACTTTAAGCTGTTAAAATAGAGCTGAATATATGTATTGGGATGTGATTAATCTTCTGAGATAGTTTATGGGTGTTTTTGTGGTCTTTCCGGGCATTTTGTGTTAATTTCGAGAGCCCGATGAGCATTGTTTTTGTCCTCCATTTGGGAGCTATTGTGTGCATGTTATATAGATATGGAAATGACATTTTATAGGCTGTTATGCTGCTCAAATTTCTGTAAAAATGTCTACTTTCAGATTTATTAATAACAGGTGAAGCTGTGAAGCTTTTTGGCACTATTTTCGACATACCCGATTTGGGGTTTCTTAAGAAATTTGGTGGATCTTTGTGATAGCAGTTGTTTGATCTTAAAGATCTGATTAAGGTTGGAAATATCATGAAAAATCAGAAAAGGGACATTTCAGTGGTATCAGAGCCATGATCTTGCCAGCCTGAAGGTTTGTAGAAGTTTGCAGGTCAGTTTTGACAACTACCCAGATCTTGCATTTCAGTTTTGAGAACTACCCAAATCTTGCATGTCATAATTAATGATTGCATGTTGCTTCTAATCAGCTGCATGTCAAAATTTATGGTTGCATGCTACTTCTAATCATTTTCATGTTAGTTCTTGGTGAATTTGGTGGTTATAGAAGTTTGCATTTCAGTTTTGACAAGTACCCAGATCTTGCATGTCAGTTTTGACAACTACCCAGATCTTGCATGTCATAATTTGGTGGTTGCATGTTGCTTCTAATCAGTTGCATGTCCAACTATATGGTTTCATGCTACTTCTAATCATTTGCATGTTAGTTCTTGGTGTTTGAAGAAGTTATATCCTATTGGGATTACACTCTACTTTATCCAGAATGGACAGGTATAGTACAGAGTCTCAGAGGGAACGATCTTGGACAATTGATAGCCAGAGTCAAAATAGTAGAAAGGATGGTTATTTAGACATTCGAGATAAACTTATGAAAATAAGCCATGACATGTCTAAACAGTTGGTTGAGCACCACCGTATAATGAATGACATGTTATCTGACCCAGCTAAGGTGGATAAGTTGACTGGATTTCTATTTGGCAGATTTTCTCACAGGACAGATGACACAATTCCCAAGAACTTGCATGAGGAGTTTGAGAAACTAGCTGATAGCCAGGTAGTGGTCTCAGATTCTACTTTGCCACAGGAGGTGGTGGGAAAGGATATTACACAGATTGATAGTAACAGTCAACTTGATACTCAAATTGAGGCAATTGTTTACAGGTTGTCAAAGGGTGATGCCACAGGTATTCAGGATGGTATAGTTACAACAGGCAGTCACTACAGTGTAGTGGGTTCAGATGATGATTATGAGGATGTTGTTGTGCAGGATGGTGAGATACCTGGTAGAGATGAGTAGACATTGAGCATTCATGAATTTGCTGAGAAAGAGTACCAGGCGCAGTTAGATGCTTCATCACATGAGGTTGAGGCAGGTAGTACTTCACATGATTTATCCCGCCAGTTGAAGGTGAGTGAAGATAGTATTGTGACTTCATTACCTCGTCATGACAGGTATGTGGAGTTAGTTGGTATTGGTCATATTACTCAGGTGAGGAGTTTGCTTGAGTTACCAGTTGATTCTAGTTTACGGATATGGACTCGAGATTGTTATATTGGTGTTTGGGATTCAGTTGACTGGAGATCTTTAACACTTTTTGGTAGCAGTGTTTGTTTGGGTGCTATCATGGATTTGATTAGCAGATTACACGGTGTTGTCTTTTCTTGTGCCAGTATCTTGTCTGATGTTGGTATTAGTTTTTATACACCGGTGTTGGGCTTTGTTCATATATCCAGTCGACCATACTTGCTGGAATGTGTTGATGATCTTTCATATTTGGCAGTGTGTACAGATGAGTCCCAGGATCATATTGGCATTGATGACATCCAGGAGGATGTAGTGGGCAATTTTGAAGACTTAGTTTCTTTGGGTACAGAGGAGTTGGACAGCAGTGCTACAGTTTTTGATACTCTGTATGTTGATATGAGCTTTAGAGTTGATTCACAGGACATGGATGGTAATACTCTAGAGACTAGTAACTTTGAGGATACTCCTTTAGACAGTGCAGCAAAGGAGGTTTGTAGGAGACAGTCAAGCCAATGCCATCATGTGTCTAATCAATTGAGAGTTAGTGACTGAGACATTGCTATCACTTGCCAACATTTTGATGCTGCTCGTCAATTATTAGCAGTTTATGGATGGGGTTCTCCTACTAGTGATGAGCAGGAAGGAAGTTATCTTTCCTTGACAGAGATCCACTCTTTATGGGAGGCTATTCAAATTTTGAGACAGAATTATATGCAGTTGGTAGCTGATAGAGATTATCTTATGGAGTGGGGTAGTACAGCATATGATGCATTGTTGGCCAAGGAAGATGAGGTGAGTGAGCTTACTGAGCAGCTTGAGGTGACTTTTGAGATTCTTGAGAGTACACAGTTGGCTTTCAAGGAGTCACAGTTTCATTTGGCTAAGGTGACCATGGAGTTAGAGCGACTACAGTCTTTATCTGATTCTATACAGTCACAAGCTATGGTGTTTGGTGATTCGAGGATGTCCATGACTGAGATTGTCAGAGACAATGGAGATGGGGATGCATCCATCCTTGATACTAACATTGGCATATCAGGTTCATTCCCACTAGAGTCAGGTTTAGTTGAGTTGGGTATTGTAGCAGATTATTGTATGCCTGACAGGGTGGTGGCCTCTAGTACTGAAGGCACAGAGACTAGAGATGTATCAAAGGTCATGTGTGATGTTGGTGAGTCGACAGTTGGCATGGTTCCTGCTAGTAATACTACTCCCTTGGTGATATCTTTGGAGGTAGTAGTCAGTTCCAACATGGTTGATGATCAATTGCAGTTAGTTTCATCTAGATTACAGTCTGAGCCACTGACTGAGATTGGCGCATTCTATCGGCATTACACTGTGAGGTACGCTCATCAATTTACCTTTGATGACCATGTTGATGAGATTATGATACAGAGATGTACTTTGGTTCCTAGTGCTTATCATCAATTATGGAATAGTTTGATGCCTCGAGATGAGAGTTATGATGGGCCCGACATGGCGACAGGTTTTGTAGTTGATAGCTTGATAATACATGACTTAGAGCAAGAGTTTTGGAGTGATGCTTCAGCAAGTGTTGTTATTGATTCTACTCCTTTGGCTATGACATCTCCTGACTTAGCTAGTGATCAGTCACAGTGGGTTGTATCACTTGTTCATGGTGAGCTGTTGACTGAGGTTGGTTTTTTTAATCAACATTATATTGCAAGGTATGTACATCAGTTAACAATTGATCCTTATGCTGAGGAGTTGATGGCAGAAAAATTTGGTTTGGGTTCCATTTCTTGTTGTTTATCTTGTGATGGCTTTTCACCATCAGGGGTGCATGGGAGTTATGGTTATGAGATAGTGGCCAATGATCTACAGAGTTGTGTTGACTGCAGGAGTTGTACAGTGTGTGGATTCTCCATACTTGGTATAGTTTCATTTGAGAGCATTCACCATTGTTGCAGAGTTGGATTGTACATTCCATATAGGCCAGTGGAATGCATTGATGGTATTTACTATGTTGGTAGTCCACTTTACTTGGGTTTTGATATTCTAAGAGTTTGTGTCTCATGGGTTTTTTACTGTGGTAATGGTGATTTTGGAGTTTGGTTGAGCTATAATTGCCAGTTTGATTATGGATTCCTCTTGGTCATATTGCAGAGGATCTTGCAGGAGTCTGTGTTAATTGGTAGTAGTATAGTTCATGACTACATTTGGGATCCAGGAGGATTGATTGGTTTATTGTTCAGCCATTGCTTGAGGACAAGCAATGTTTGGGAGGGGAGGACTTGTCATGTCCCCTTTTCAAATAATAAAAAAAAAATAATCTTTGCTAAGACAGGCAGGCCCAAGAAAGTGAAGTTTCAGAAAAAGGGAGTTAATCTTTGGAAACCGTTGGACTAATAAATGATAATTATTATTAAAATATGTTTCATTAACCTCTCTTGGACATGAGTTACAGTTATGCCCTTTTTAAAGAGGTTTGGAGGCATTTTGGGGGGATTCCAAACTTGATTTTTGCTCATTCTTTGTTATTCTTCAGAGGCTGCCAAACCTGTGGAGAAGGAGACCCAAGAACGGGAGTTTGCAGGTTTCCAGGGAGACCCAAGAACGGGAGTTTGCAGGTTTCCAGGAAGGCTAAGGACGGGAGTTTGAAGCCATTCCATGTGCATGCTCATACAGAGTTTGCCTTTGTGCTGAACAATGTAGATTTGTGGGTTTTTGGGTGTGTTTTTTGCATGAGTTTGGTGTTTTCAGTTGAGCATTTCATATCAGTTTTGGTTGCTGCTGTATTTCAGACTTTAAGCTGTTAAAATAGAGCTGAATATATGTATTGGGATGTGATTAATCTTCTGAGATAGTTTATGGGTGTTTTTGTGGTCTTTCCGGGCATTTTGTGTTAATTTCGGGAGCCCGATGAGCATTGTTTTTGTCCTCCATTTGGGAGCTATTGTGTGCATGTTATACAGATCTAGAAATGACATTTTATAGGCTGTTATGCTGCTCAAATTTCTGTAAAAATGTCTACTTTCAGATTTATTAATAACAGGTGAAGCTGTGAAGCTTTTTGGCACTATTTTCGACATACCCGATTTGGGGTTTCTTAAGAAATTTGGTGGATCTTTGTGATAGCAGTTGTTTGATCTTAAAGATCTGATTAAGGTTGGAAATATCATGAAAAATCAGAAAAGGGACATTTCATTAAGATAGCCACAAGTTGACTATTCTTAACCCTATATACACTAATATTAAGGGAATAGCATGCCCCCTCTCTTGAAAGAAGCATTGTCCTCAATTATAACCAAGTTTAGATTCTTTTGAATGAACACCTCATCCTCCCATGTGGCCTCTTCAACTAGTATGTTCTTCCATTGGATGAGATATTAGGTGAGGGTTATATTCCTCAACTTCTTTGTGTGTATTTGAAGAATGCAGTCTGGTTCCAAAAATATTCTTCCTTCTTCATCAAGCTTTGGTAGTATTTTTTGAGTAGGAATATTTTTCCCAATTACCTTCTTCAAACAAGAAACATGAAAAACTGGATGTATCTTTGTTATTGGTGGCAATTCAAGCTTGTAGGCAACACTACGAATCTTTTGCATGATTTGGTATGGTCCATAATATCTTGGAAATTACTTATTATTCTTTTTTTTTTTGCTTCATTGAGAATTTTTCATAAGGCTACAATCTCAAGAAGACCCAATCCCCAACTTCAAAATTTCTTTCACTACAATGTTCGTCTGCTTGTTGTTTCATTTGATTTTTTGCCATATCTAAATTCCCCTTCAGTCTTGAAAGTACTTGTTGTTGATGAAGTAAGTGGTCCTCTCCTGCATGAACTCTTGGTGACACCTTTAATGATGATGTGATGGAAGAAGGATGATATGATGTGATGGAAGAAGGATGATATCCATAAAGTGCCAAAAATGGAGACATTTTTGATGAGCTATGAAAATAAGTATTGTACCACCATTTTGCAAGAGGTAGCCAATCTACCCATTGAGATTGTTTCTTGGAAGTGAAACAACATAGATATCCTTCCAAGAATTTATTAATAACTTCAATTTTCCCATTTGATTGAGGATGGTATGAAGAACTATGAGCCAACTGAGTACCCAAACATGAGAATAAATCTTTCCAAAAGTGACTACTAAAGATAGGATCACGATCACTAACAATAACCTTAGGTTACCATGTAGCTTGTGGATATTCTCCAAGAATTTTTTTCCACTATACTTGATGTAAAAGGATGTGATAATGCAATGAAATGTGCATATTTCTAGAAATAGGAATTATCGAGAGAGGGGTGGGGTGGGGTGGGGTTGAATCAGTAATTTACAAAATTTAGTCACTAACTAGATATTATTTATTACTTTGAACCATACATAAGAAAGTAAACAAGTAATGCTGAATGGTAACAATAACCATGCACAAAGATATCTCACAACACCAACTTTTTGTTAATTAGGGAAACCTTGGCCAAGGGAAAACCCCAGTGGGTATGATACCCACTAGATAATATACTGATATATATGTTCCTTGTTAGAGGATGGACCCTATTAGGAGTCAATGAGAAAATTCAGTATAGAGAGTCCTTGTTAGAAGACTTTGAATCCCTATTAGGAGATTCCAACCCTATTAGGAGTTGTCTAGTACAGTAGATGCAAGATGAGCTCACTACCCAAACATGCACTTCCAATTACAAGAAGAACTCACTGCCTAAACAAGTAATCAGTCCTCTAGTATATAGGTGTTGTAACTTATTTCTTGACTAATCTTCTGATCTTCAACTCAATCTCGGATCACAAAATGGCTTCTCAAAACCTCACATATATCACTTCACAAAAGTTCACATATTAATACAAAATGCACACTTACACAATTCCACACATCTTATCACAAGATGTCCTTTGCATAAATACCATGCCTTTTCACAAATTTTTGCTAGGTCAGCTAAGACCATAATATACTTTTCCAACTTAGAGTAAACATCTAGGATGTTGGCCCTAATTGGTCAAGTAATTATTTTGTAAACAAAATAATTCCTTTCCTTTAATTCTGTTGTTCTATTTTACTAGTAAAATGCAAATATCTCATTTATGTGCAATCTATATTGACTTCTGAAGTCATAATACATCATCATCAACATGTATACTATCTCCATATAACTTCGCTAATCATAATATGATGTCAATAACAAGTTACATACAAAAAAATACACTGTTGTAGACCAATTTCATACTTAGACAATTTTTTGAGTACCAAAAGCTAAGTATCTTTATTTCTGAAGTTTTTGGTAGACCAATTTTATACTTAGACAATATTTTGAGTATCAAAAGCTAAGTATCTTTATTTCTGAGGTTTCCTACAAGCATGTACATAATGTGTTTCCATAAATGACATCAATTACATATCTTCATTAGCCAATTGTCAACATATACTTAGTGATTTACAAACTTTAGTCACCAACTAGATATTATTTATTACTTTGAACCATACATAAGAAAGTAAACAAGCAATGTTGAACAGTAACAGTAACCATGCACAAAGATATCTCACAACACCAACTTTTTGTTAATTAGGGAAACCTTGGCCAAGGGAAAACCCCAGTGGGTATGATACCCACCAGATAATATACTGATATATATGTTCCTTGTTAGAGGATGGACCCTATTAGGAGTTAATGAGAAAATTTAGTATAGAGAGTCCTTGTTAGAAGACTTTGAATCCCTATTAGGAGATTCCAACCCTATTAGGAGTTGTCTAGTACAGTAGATGCAAGATGAGCTCACTGCACAAACATGCACTTCCAATTACAAGAAGAGCTCACTGCCTGAACAAGTAATCAGTCCTCTGGTATATAGGTGTTGTAACTTATTTCTTGACTAAACTTCTGATCTTCAACTCAATCTCAGATCACAAAATAGCTTCTCAAAACCTCACATATATCAATCCACAAAAGTTCACATATCAATACAAAATGCACACTTACACAATTCCACACATCTTATCACAAGATGTCCTTTGCATAAATACCATGCTTTTTCACAAATTGTTCCTAGGTCGGCTAAGACCATAATATACTTTTCCAACTTAGAGTAAACATCTAGGCTGTCGGCCCTAATTGGTCAAGTAATTATTTTGTAAACAAAATAATTCCTTTCCTTTAATTTTGTTGTTCTATTTTACTAGTAAAATGTAAATATCTCATTTCTATACTGATTTCTGAAGTCGTAATACATCATCATCAACATGTATACTATCTCCATATAACTTCACTAATCATAATATGATGTCAATAACAAGTTACATACAAAGCAATACACTGTTGTAGACCAATTTCATACTTAGACAATTTTTTGAGTATCAAAAGCTAAGTATCTTTATTTCCAAGGTTTTTGGTAGACCAATTTTATACTTAGACAATATTTTGAGTATCAAAAGCTAAGTATCTTTATTTTTTAGGTTTCCTACAAGCATCTACATAATGTTTTTTCATAAATGACATCAATTACATATCTTCATTAGCCAATTGTCAACATATACTTAGTGAGGCGATCAACTACTACCATGATGATATTATGACCTTTAGATTTGGGAAGCCATGTGATGAAGTCCATGGATACCTCTTCCCAAAATTGGCTAGGAATAGATGAAGGGTACAAGAGACCTAGTGTCTTAATTGTTTCCCCTTTATTTTTTTGACAAACCAAACATTCAACCACAAATTTTTGAACATCACCTTATAGCCCTTCCCAAAAAAAATCTTGCTTGACTAGATGACATGTCTTCAAAAATTCTAAATGACCACCAATTGCAGACTCATGTAGTTCTCTAAGAATCTTGTGTTTAAGAGTGGAATTCTTGCAAAGATACAAGTGCTCTTTATACCAAAGAATATCCCCCTTTAAACAAAACTTATCTAAACTACTAGAGTCATTTTTTATTTGTTGGATGAGATTACTTGTTGCAACATCATTTTGCTTCTTTGCTTTGGCTTCTACCACCCAATTTTCTTGTAAAACTAAAAAGGCACACAATAAGGCTTCATCTTTTTCATTGTTTCTGGAAAGTGCATCAGCCACAATATTTTCCTTCCCTTTCTTGTATACAACTTCAAAGTCATATCCCAAAATCTTAGTGACCCATTTTTGTTGCTCTTTTGAAGATAGTCTTTGTTCCAAAAAATATTTTAGGCTATCATGATCTATCTTAACCTTGAAGTGTCAATCCATTAAATAAGGCCTCAATTTTTTAACTGCATGAAGGATTGCTAGCATTTCCTTCTCATAGCTAGGTTTGAGTTGATTTTTACCTTTTAAGTGACAACTCTCAAAAGTAATTGGTCGACCTTCTTCCATGAAAATTGCTTCTATCCCATTTCTAGAAGCATCACATTCCATAATTAATTCTTTGGTGAAGTCTAGAGTGACAAGCATTGGAGTTGTACACATAGCCCTCTTCAATTGCTCAAATGCTACATTAGCAGATTTATTCAAATGAAAATAATCCTTCTTCAATAGAGTGGTGAGGGGTTCTGCTATATGGCCATAATTCTTCACAAATCTTTTATAGTACCCTATAAATCCCAAGAGACCCCTCAACTTCTTAATGGTTTTTGGAATAGGCCATTCCATGATAGCCTTAATTTTGTTAGGGTCCACCTTTACTCCTTCAAGTGAAACTATGTGTCCCAAATACTCCACCTCCTTAAGACCAAAAGAACACTTGGATGGCTTAGAATAGAGTTGATGATCTTCGAGTAATTATAATGCTTGATCTACATGTTGCAAATGTTCTTCCTAAGTCTTGCTATAAATTAATATATCATCAAAAACACTAACACTAACTTTCTCAAGAACTTTTAAAAAGTGGAATTCATCAAACTTTGGAATGTATATGGTGTGTTGGTAAGACCGAATCACATCACTAAAAATTCATAATGACCCTCATGAGTTCTAAATGATGTCTTACAAATATCTTCATCCTTAACTTGAATTTGGTGATAACTCAATCTAAGATCTAACTTGGTAAAATACATAGCTTCATTTAATTCATCTAGAAGATCATTGATGACTGGAATAGGAAACTTATCTTTAATGGTGTACTTGTTGAGTACTATATAATCTGGACACATCCACCAAGTTTCATCTTTCTTAATCACCATCACAATAGGTCAGGAGTAAGCACTTTGGCTCTGCCTAATATTTCTTGCCTCTAGCATTCCCTCAACAATTTTTACTATCTCACTTTTTTGTATGTGTGGGTACCTATAAGGCCTGATGTTTGGTGGCTAGCTTCCTAGAACTAGTTGTATGGCATGGTCATGATCTCTCTTAGAAGGAAGTCCTTTAGGCATATCTCTAAGAATCACTAAGTGACGATAAATTAATGCTTGTAAATTTGGATGAGTAAGAGAATTATATTGAGAGACTTCTAATGAACATAGCAGGGCCACAAATCCATCCACTCCTTTCTTAAGAAACTTTTGCATTTGATGAGAGCTTACCATCTGTGGAGATTTTTCCTTCAACCCTCTTAGCTCCAATACCTTCCCTTTTGATTGAAATCACATGAATAGTTCCTGGAAGTTCATCTCAGTTATTCCCAATTTAGTAAGCCATTGTACTCCCAAAACAATATACATCGCATGCATGGATATCACATACATTGGGGTATCAAGTTGATAATCTCCCATGGATAATTTGATGCTATGGAACTTCCCTAAATAACTAATTGTTCCCCCATCTACAATCAAAACCTAAAACTTTGGGGTTCGCTATATAAAATAATTTAGAAAAGTTGCCAACTTTTTGCTTATGAAATTATGAGTACTACTTGAGTTGATCAACACTGTTACTTTCTACTTTTTTTAGAAACCCACTACCTTGAGAGTTTGTGGTGTGTTGAAACATGAAGGTGCATGACAAGAAATGATTGGTTGAGAATTGTTTGATTCCTCAATTGACTCCATATCCTCCTCTAATATGGGCTCATCCTCTTCTTCCTCACTTGGACCTTCAATATAGAACAATTTCTTTTCACTACATGTATGTCCTCGACTATATTTGCTATCACAATTGAAACACGACCATTTTTCTCTTTCCTCTTCAATTTTTTGTGGAGTCAACCTAGTAGGTTGAGGAAGATAAGGTGTTGAATAACCATTTCTCTTGTCACATTAGCCCTTTTCTTTCTAGGAATCAAGAACTTCTCCTCTACCCTGCATGCCAATATAAAAGACTCATTTACTGAGCTAGGACTAAACATGTGTACCTCATGTTGAGTGTGATCCTTGAGACCACCTAAGAATAAATCATTAAAGTTCTCCTCTGTAATTGTATGAACTCTTAAGGATAGATTTTGGAACTTTTGAATATAATCCTTAACTGATCTTGTTTGTTGAAGCTTAGCAAGTTGGCTAAAGAAGTTTTCTATCACACTATTTCTATATTGCACTTGGAGTTCTTCTGTAAAAATTGACCATGATACAATGAGACCCATTTTCCTCCTATGAGTACAAAGCCAATGATACCCAAATAATTGATTTGGTTCTATATATAAGGAAGTTGTCGTGACCTTTTGTCCATATGGGGTTTGATGTACCTCAAAAAAATTCTCCATTTGATTTATCCATGTTAGAGGATCCTTGCCATCAAATTTTCTCATATCCATCTTTGGAAAAAAATTCCTAGATCCGGTAGGAGTATTAAAATTTGTGTCATTATTAGTTGACTTCACCTTGATTGCTTGAGAACTCCTTCCTTGTTTCATTCATATAGGCACTTAACATGCTTTTTATATTTGATGTATCTCCCCATAGGTCACACATATCCATCTTGACATCTCCCTTGAACTTACTTATTTCCTCATTGGGATTACTATCCTCTGTTGTTTCTCAATCTTGATCAGAGGATTTTCTTGGTGTGGTAGCATTATTTTTGCCTCTATTTGGAGGCCCTGTCATGATGGAAACCAACATTTTTGAAATGAATCACACAAATGAAATGTAAATTCTCTAATTTTTTAATTTATTTTTAATTGTAACTTACGAGGGCCAAGATACCCTTACTTAGAAAAAAATCCAAAAAATTAGCTAATTTTCTACCTTGAGAGAAAATTTTCCTAATTTTTTAATAACTTGCTTATTTTTGCTTCAATTTCTCCAAGCTTTGAAATTTAGGATCCTCTACTATGTATTCAAAAACCTTATGCAAGATATACTCCAATTTGGTAGGATGTGAGAGATATGTATATCTCAATATGTTGTGTAGAAATAGTAACTTTGCAATAATTTCCTCAAATTTGCTCCAATTCCTCTGAAATTTTGGACTATATCTTCTTAATATAGTCTTCAAAAGCCCTCTAAAAATATTTTAAAAATTCACTAAAATATGAAAGTTATGCTCTTCCCAAAATCACCCCAATGTTGAGAAAAGAATCTTGCCTCTATAGTGCCAAGAACTTGTCTCTAATACCACTTATAATGAAATAAATTACACAATAGAAGAAATAATATAAAATATTATATAAATACTTGATAATAACTAAGAGTAATAGGCCACTTCGAAGGGGCAACCTCCAAATATCTCCAATGAAAACACACTTCACAATATGATCTTGAAATAAGACTCACAACCAGCTATATATACCTAATTACACTTAGGCTAAATAGACACAAACCTACATAACATCTAGATCGACCTATCTACCTAAATAATAATATAATAATGATAACATGACTTAATCAAGGATTAAGATAGACATAAGTTGACTATTCATAACCCTATATACACCAATATTAAGGGTGTAACAATCACTAGAAAACAACTTAACCCCCTGCGTTTGGTATAGACTCCTATTTGGTCAAACTACCAAGTTTCCCCACAACCATCACAGGAATAAAATGCAACATCATAGTAGTTTATTTACACCAAGGGTAGTTTTCCAGCCATTAAGTTTTCAATTAAATTTTCTAAAGTTGATTGAAGTACTAGTTGGAGTTTTCATTTGCAAGAGTTTTCTTAGTGGATCTCATTTTTTCCAAGTTTAGTTCAATCAAAAGTATAAGTGTTAGCCTCAAAATGGTTTTTGACACTTGAGTGCCAACACACTTAACCACTTTCTACATTGAAGCTGAGTACACCATGTATGCCGAGCCACAACATGAGCCAAGTCAGGGAAGAATTTAGGTGCTGAGTGATATTCAGGTGCCGAGTGATCTTCAAGTGTCGAGCAGCTTTCAAGTGTCGAGTGAAGATCAAGTGTCGAGTGAAGATCAAGTGCTGAATGACTTTAGGTTCTGAGCATGATACAAGTGTCAAGTCATAGACGATGTCAAACAATATAGAAATACAACAGGGGCCAAGTAAGCCAACTTAATATAAGTGTCGAGCATCAGGAATTAGTAAGTGCCAAGCAACATAGAATGCACATATGAGTTTGTAACTTTACAAATACAGATGTAAACCATTTTCATGGCCGACATATGATGAACCTCAAAGGATTAAAATGATAAGAATGAATCTTTTGTCTTTCCTATGCAATCTACATGCAGCCAATAAGAAAAATGGAGAAGGCATACAACCAATAGTAAATGTGAAAGGAATGAGTGAGAAACAGAGATTCAATATGTATCGTAGATCCATACCTAACCCTAAGTCTTCAAATGTCTTTATAAGGAAGATTAAATCTCATTGTATATGTGTGGATGGACGAGGGTGTGTAAGGAAAACTATTTTTATAGTGAAGAGTATCAGATCACAAAGGATCAAGATCAGAGAAAGTAGATCAAGTGCCTGTATTCAGCAATCAAAGGATTGTAAGCTATCAGGTTTATTATACCTAATACTCTCTAGCAATTGTGTTAGAAAAGAAACCCTATGGTGATAGGTTAGCTTAATAGCTATTTTGTAGATCCTTTAAATAGGTGATTAAATCCTTTAACACGGTAACACTTCTTGTAAAGTGTTTGTAAATCCTCTAACAAGGTCACATTTAAAAGTGTGTTTTAGCCTTTAACAGGTCAGGCCTTTAACAAGACAGACCATCAGAAGTGGTTAAACATTATTACTGCAATAATTTTTGTGGGTATCATCCTCACCCCAGTTTTACCTTCTTATTTCTGGAGGGTTTTTGGGTTACCAAAATATCAAATGTTATGTGGTGATGCATATATGTGTTTTTCATAATTGTTTGATGTGTTTATATGCATGCAATCTACTTTCAGTAAAAGTTTTAATGGTCAAAATACACTACTTCTGATTCACACCCCCTCTCAGAAGCATTATTCCTATTTGAATATTCCAAAAATTGGTATCAGAGCTGCAAGTTCTCACAAGAAGGAAGCCTAATAGCTTGGAGGAAAAGATCTAAAAATGGAAGTCTTCAAACTTGGAAAGATTATTGACAATCAAGTGATTGATGTGCAACTAGCTCTACACAAAGTAGAGGAAGCAAGGGAGGAACTAAGAAAATCCTTGAAAAGAAGAAAGGATATAGCCATAGCTGAAAATGATACAAACTACAAGGAGATAGATACCACAAAACTATTTGCCAATGGAGACACTAAAGAGTTTGATGTAACAATAGCAGAACTAATGGAGAAAAACAAAGTTCAAGCAGATGAGATAAGATCTCTCAAGATGGAACATGAATCTCAAGCCATAATGTTATGTGAAATCACTGAACAAAAGAAAAGAGCATTTGAGGATAGAGTCATGATGGAAGATGACAAAAGAAATCTTGCAAACAAACTTGAAGAAAAATGTACTGAATTATCAAGGATCTCAAACATGCAGATGGATACACTTGCCCAAATGATGAATCTTCATCACGAACTCAATATGAAAGATATTGAGATCTCTACTTTGAAGATGCAGAATGAACAACTTTAGAACGAATTGAAGCAGAGAATCTCAACAAATCAAGTGAAGCCATCAAGTACTTTGAAAAGTTGATGAAATTTCCAAGATTAGCCCATGATACATTAGGACTTAGATACAACAGCACTGAAATTGGAGAATCATCAAAGAGTGTTGAGAAAAGAAGTGACAAAGGTAAGGATTCTAAACCTACTTGTCATTACTGTAATAAAAAGGGGCATACTGCTAATATTGGCAGGAGTAGAAGAATCAATTAGACAAACACACCCAAAAACAAGAGTTACTGTCACAAGTGCAACATGCAAGGACATATGACACAAGATTGTAGATCCAGAGTTACAAGGACACAAAGATTTGATGGACATTGTCATAATTGTAAGAAGTACGGACACAGAGCATTTGAATGCAGATCAAAGCCTATGTGGACATCAAATCAACCAACAAAAACAAAAGGAAATGAAAGTCAGTACCATTGGGATTACAACACCAGGTACAACTGTCATTATTGTGAGGAATATGGACATATACCCCAGAATTTCATAAGAACACATTTTAGAGGGAATTATAGCAGGTGGCTAAGCCAAACCACATGTTTCAGGTGTCTAAAAACTGGTCATATCAGCAAAAATTGTCCTACAAGGTCAAAAGCACCAAAAATTGAATCAAACAAGGGCAAAGAAAAGATTGATGTGGAACACATCAAAACAGACATGAAGAAGACATGGCAGAAAAAGAATGAATCAAGTACATTCAATGAAAGGGTCACTTCACCCACAAGGTGGAGTGATCATTTCTCATCCAATTAATCTCAAGATGAGTCTATGGGGTTGATATATATAAGGAAGTATCATACATCAGCCCTAAATCATGAAGAAGCAATGCAAAGTATAAATTTGCATGAAACAAGATGCCAAGACACAATTTTAAATGATGATGTCGAGCAGTCTTTGGATGCCAAGTAAAATTCTAGTGGATGTCGAGTTCCTAATAGCGACTGAGTTGATGACTGATGCTGAGTTGAGTAACTCCTATAAAAGCCGAGTGAAGTGAAAATGTAGTGCAAGCCGAGTTTGCAGTTGAGCATTTAATGCGATGGAAATAGGGTATATTATTGTGATTTCAATCATTTTTCTTCATAATGATCAAGAAGCAAAGAAGATAAAGAGTGCAGAGCAACTTCATAGCAGAGAATCCAGCAGTCCAAACATATTGCAA
This sequence comes from Cupressus sempervirens, assembly GCA_028749045.1. NCBI lineage: Eukaryota > Viridiplantae > Streptophyta > Pinopsida > Cupressales > Cupressaceae > Cupressus > Cupressus sempervirens. Next base: position 657,362,906 of record CM053787.1, read on the forward strand.
CCTCTTACAATGCATTTTCATCAATCTTGAGGTATTTCATTATAGTGTCGAGCTACGTAGAGTTTGAAAGCTTGTTTACATTTTAAAACCCTAGCTTAGTAAACAATGGCTTCTGGGTCTAGAACCACTAAGGGGAAGGAAAGTCATGAAATAAAACTGGTCAGTAATGAAGTCAAACAACCTAAATTCAAGCCCATTCCAGAAGTCGCCTACAAAAATGACCCTGCCAGTGCATTATCCATTATTCCATCCAAAGTAGTTATAGTACAGGATGTGAGGAAGTGTTACAAATGTAAAATTGGCGCCATAAGTGATCTTGAAATTTTCCAAGCCTATGACAAACTGTGTGAGAATAAGATTTTAAAGGATGAATTCAAGATAGTTGAGAGAAAGGGTTTGACCAATGCCCTAGTTTATCCTACAGTATTCAAAATTGAATTGATACGGATTATCCTAAGAAAAATACACAATGGATGTTTTTGGTTGGAAACAGGTCCAGTCAAGATTACTAAAGGGATAGTTCATAGGGTTACAAGTTTCCCAACCCTAGATCAAATTAAGACCCTACGTAGTGATTCCAAAGAAATCATTGAAAGAAATACAGGGGCAAAGTGGAATAAGAGAGGTATGACGATTGATACCATCACTGATCCTCTCCTAAATTTTGCTGTGAGAATAATATCCCATAAATTCTATCAATCCAGTCGATTGAATAGTGCGCCATGCATAACTGTTGATGTAGCATTCAAATTGGTAAAGAAAGATCATTCATATGACTTGTCAGAACTTATGTTGCAGCATATAAATGAAAACTTAGGAGCTATAAGGAGATCAAAAGGTGCACAGTGCAAATTTGGTTAAGTCCCTGTGTGTATGTTCTTTTATGTTATGAAAGAGTTTCCTTCTAAAGGAAAGGTGAATTTGGACTCTAACAAAACCGCAATGACACAAATAAATGAGTTCATTGATCAGATGGGTGATAACTTTGAAGCCCAAATAACAAGTTATTTTGAGGATTTCCAGAAATCCATGAAGCAAAGGGTAAGAATACCAATTTCCTTAGTGGAAAAACACATCAATGACATATGTTTCCTAGTTGATGTTGATTCCACCTATATTCAAGCAGCAGTTCCAAGGGTGAGATGGCTAAGGCCATTTGGTTATGAATTAGATGTGGATGAAGCATCTATAGCTATCACTACTTTGCTTGCAGAAGGAATAGACAAGCCTGCCAAATCTTTTGGCACATATGATATGGTCAGGTCCAAGATTGAAATAGAATTAAAGACTATCTCTATAATTAAGAAGAAAGATAAAATGGTGAAGAAAATAAAGAAGAAATTTGGTAAAGGAATTGAGGAAGTAGAAGAAGAAGATGAAGGAGAAGATGAAGAAGATAATGATAATGAGGATGAACAAGAGCAAGGCCCAATGAAATTAACTCAAGGCCTAGGTGAAGATAAGGAGGAGGGTGCTGAGGAAGAAGAAGCCAAGGAAGCACCAATCCAGGCCAAGCCAAAGAAGAGAAAGGCAAAAGATCAGCCTCCAGCTCAGCCCAAATCAAAGAAAACTGCCACGCCATCACCCCAAAAGCCAACAACCAGAGCTGCAACAAGGGCCTCTACTCAAAAAGCTAAAGAGGAAGCTACAAAGAAGAAACCAATCAAGAAGACATAGGAAGAGCCAAGGAAAAGAATAAAATATGTAGCTCAACCTGATACTGATGAAGAAGATCAATCTGAAAATGTAAGCCATTTTTCAATTGATACATTATGTAAAAAGATTGTAAATGGAGATTTAAGCAACATAAATAAAGTTGATTTCAATAAGTTCACTAAAGAAGAACTATATAGAATAGAAGAATCAGTTTATGAAATGATGGCACAATTCAAGTACACTCCTCTTGAACTGGATGGACAATTGCCAGATGAACTGTCTAAAATTGTAGAAGACAGATGGCATTTCTGTTTGAGAATGGAGAAGGAGATGAGAGAAACAACCCTAGAAAGCATACTGCCTGATTTGACTAAGGAGAAAATAGAGAAAGCAGTCAAAAGGCACAATGCCAGGTTTACACCTAAATACAGGGCATTCTTCATTCTTCAAAAAAAAATGGAAGATATTGTACAAAGAATAACAAAATCATGGAAGAACTTGTACAAAAAGATTGAAGATTTTCTTGCAGAAGAATACAAGGAAGAAGCTACTGCACCACCAAAAGAGAGAAGACAAAGGAGAGAAGAGAAGACAAAAGTAGAGCAAGGTAGAGAAGAAAAGAAGGAAGAAGAAAAGAAACAAGGAGAAGAAAAGAAGGAAGAAGAAAAGAAACAAGAAGAAGAAAAGAAGGAAGGAGAAAAGAAACAAGAAGAAGAGAAGAAGGAAGAAGAAAAGAAAGAAATAGAGGAGAAGACACAAAAGCAAAATGAAACAACAACAACTGAGCAAGAGCAGCAACAAGATTTGAGTATGCAAGACACACAATTGCCACCTTCTAGCCCTCCTCATATACCCATTACACCTGTAGAAAATATAACTCTATAGGATGTTCCTAACACTTTTTCTCAAAACATAAATCCATTAATTCTAAAGGATCTCAAAAGAATCCTTGACCAATCCACACAACAAGCAAGATTATTTACAAATCTAGTATTGGTCAGTGTGGATGAATTGCAAAAAGTAGTAGAAAATAATATTAGAGATAAGGTGAATCCACAAGAACCACCTTCCATCATCTCTACAACTACTAGTGGTCAACTTCAAATGCCAACAGTTGTTTCAACAGACATAGTTGACACCACAGTTCAGAAGCCTAGTATAGCAAGAGAAAAAGCAACAAAACAAACATGATAGACTATTACATCTGATCCTATAGCACAAACTCAAGGTGCACTTCCTAAAATTACAATAATTGATCAAGGTAGACAGTAGGAGGAGAAAACAGAGGAAACCCCTAAAGAGCAGGAGGCAATCCAAACATTGATAAATTTGCCTACCTCAGGAACTCCTTCACAATAGCCACTGCAAGTATCCGCACTAGGATCTAGTTCTACCAAAGTTGCAAGGGTACTTCACTATGGAGACCTTGAATTAGATGAGGAAATAATCATACCAAGTTATGACTCAAAAACAATAAACATTGATCAAATCAATGAGGTACAGGAAGCCTTGCATAGAAGAAAGAGGCAAGAAATACTTAGAAAGGAGTATAAACAAAAGCAAACAATGCATGAGATTAAAGACATCTTTATGGATGCCTTCAATATTCAGTCACCAGATGAGTCCAATCATATCATGGAACAATTATCAGATATTGTTGACTAGGTGACAAATGTAGACCAAGAGACAAATGCAAAACTTATGGAATGGTCTGAAAGAAAATTTCAAGGAAAAGTTAATGAGAAAATATCTAGTGAAATAGCACTTTCATAGATTGAATTGGCAAAGGTCATAGACAAAGTGAAAAAGGTACTTGAGAACATTTTCTCATTGTACAAAAAGTTGTGTGACTTTTCATACTTCACACAAGAGACCAGCCAAAAGATAATGAGCCTAGAGAGAAATTTGAATATTTCTAGCATGCAGCTACCAAAAGATCTAGCTCAAAGTGAGAAGCATTTTTCTCAAATGCTTCACACTTAGAAAGAGATAGCTGTATTAACAATAGAAGGGGCCACCATCAAGGCAAAACTATTACAGCTCCAATCCTCCATTACCCCACATTTTGAAATCCTTCATAAAGAACAAGTCTATGCTAAAACTATTCTCAAGAAAGACCCTAATCTTTCTACTTCCGAAGGACTTATTCACCTTGCTGCAGAGACTGCCCTCTAGCATAAATCATTGGAGATTGCTTTGCATAATTAGGATGCAGCTCTCAGGATGATTATGGAGGTAAACAACACATTTTTGGTGAAATATGGTCTTAACCCTTAAAACCCTCTGACATAAGTGTCAAAAAGGGGGAGAGAAGAAAAGGGGGAGACAAGAGAATGGGGGAGATAAGATAAAAAGGTAGAGCATGATATGTAGCATCAAATTTTGGTTACCATGATAGCACAGATAATGACACAATCAACTCAGGGGGAGTTACAATAATTTTGAGGTATATATATTATAAATTACAAAATTTTGATTAAGATTTTAAAACCTTTGTATGTACACCGAGAAGATTAGTAATTGTACTCATAAGGTCAGTTAAGTGTTTTTGTCACTCATGTCAAAGGGGGAGATTGTTAGCCTCAAAATGGTTTTTGACACTTGAGTGCCAACACACTTAACCACTTTCTACATTGGAGCCAAGTACACCATGTATGCCGAGCCACAACATGAGCCGAGTCAGGAAAGCATTCAGGTGCCGAGTGATCTTCAGGTGTTGAGTAGCCTTCAGGTGCTGAGTGAAGATCAGGTGCTGAGTGAAGATCAGGTGCCGAGTGAAGATCAAGTGCCGAATGACTTTAGGTGCTGAGCATGATACAAGTGCTTAGTCATAGACGATGCTAAGCAATATAGAAATACAATAAGAGCCGAGTAAGCTAGTTTAATATAAGTGCCGAGCATCAGGAATCAGTAAGTGTCGAGCAACACAAAATGTACATATGAGTTTGTAACTTTACAAATGTAGATGTAAACCATTTTCATGGCCGACATATGATGAATCTCGAAGGATTAAAAAGATAAGAATGAATCTTTTTTCTTTCCTATGCAATCTACATGCAGCCAATAAGAAAAATGGAGAAGGCATACAACCAATAGTAAATGTGAAAGGAATGAGCAGGAAACAGAGATTCAATATGGATCGTAGATCCATACCTAACCCTAAGTCTTCAAATGTCTTTGTAAGGAAGACTAAATCTCATTGTATATGTGTGGATGGACGAGGGTGTGTAAGGAAAACTATTTTTATAGTGAAGAGTATCAGAGCACAGAGGATCAAGATCAGAAAAAGTAGATCAAGTGTCTGTATTCAGCAATCGAAGGATTGCAAGCTATCAGGTTTATTATACCTAATACTCTCTAGCAATTGTGTTAGAAAAGAAACCCTATGGTGATAGGTTAGCTTAATAGCTATTTTGTAGATCCTTTAAATAGGTGATTAAATCCTTTAACAAGATAACACTTCTTGTAAGGTGTTTGTAAATCCTCTAACAAGGTCACATTTAAAAGTGTGTTGTAGCCTTTAACAGGGTAGACCATCAGAAGTGGTTAAACATTATTGCTGCAGTAATTTTTGTGGGTGTCATCCTCACCCCAGTTTTACCTTCTTATTTTTGGAGGGTTTCTGGGTTACCAAAATCTCAAGTGTTATGTGGTGATGCATATGTGTTTTTCATAATTGTTTGATGGGTTTATATGCATGCAATCTACTTTCAGTTAAAAGTTTTAATGGTCAAAGTACACTAATTCTTATTCGCCCCCCCCTCTTAGAAGCATTATTCCTATTTGAATATTCTGACAATAAGTTCTATATCCATAGTTTTGTGAATAGTAGGTAGTTATTAGAGAGCACTAATAAATTTGTCATATGAATAATTACCCTAACTATTCATTACATTCATTTTATATTTAATAACATTTTAAATTCAAGTAAAAGAAACAAAATGATAATCATGCTTAAAATAAATATTAAATTAAATTAAATAGAGCTAAATTTAGTACTTCTAAATTATTATTTATATTTATATTAACCAACATTATCTATCAATAATTAATTTTAAATAATTGAAAAAAATCATTTAATAACATATATCTAAATTTATATATTTCAATATTTTTTAAAGAAAATAATAATGGCAGGTGGTGAGGTGGGGTAGTTAGCAAGGAGAAAGGGGAGGGTGGGGAGGTGGTGCCCCCCCCACCCCACACCAAATAAAAATGGCACATGATTCCCCATAATAAGATAAAATATTTACCATAGTAATTTTCATTATTGTGGTAAGTATTTATATCTATATATATCTAGACTTATTTATTTATTCTTAAAAAATATTTTTGTTTATAGATCTGATAAAGGAATAAAAGCAACCTATCAAAATCAATAATTAATAATCTTTTCTCATTTTACAAACCCTATCTAGATTGATTGTCTAAAATTCAATTCTTTCCTAGGAGTGTTTCAACCTCATTTTTTTTCCTGAGATAATTTAATTACAAAGAACAATCAATTCCTAAACAAGGGTTTTCAAATTCTTCTACAAATTTTATGCCAATAAATCAATATAAATTTCCATAGATCTAGCACAGTAATTCATCATTCTTCTAGGCGTGAAGTAGATAGAAGATTTGAGAGCATTTCTTAAATAAGATTTTTTTTAAGCCCTACCACAATCTGATTCTAATCATTTGATGAATCCTTGTATTCAGGGGGTTCTTTCCTTCAAATGCCCACAAAGAAATTTTCACCTACCAATTCTCCAATAGTTTTTCCAAAACCTTTATGTGGAGAAATGAGCTACAATAACCAATTAAAAAGCCTCTAACCCTAGTTAGGGTTTTTGTTTTCCAATTGGATTCTCACTTTATTGATTTTTTAAAATTTTATTTTAATTAACTATTTCATTCAACTTAGTGCCTTTTTATTTTTATTTTTTAATTTCCACTTGTCTTAATTTAGCAAGGTATTTTAGAGGATAATATTATTGGAATTTCAAAAATATTTAATTCTCGTTATTTACATGCAACTTTTTAATTTACATAGGCAAAAAAATAAAATTATTATTATTTTGCCAACATTAGTTTTGGGCATTTTTTTTTCAAATTCTAAAGTTAGGCTTTTTAACTAAGTCTTTTAATTTAATAGTTTTATTTAATTAATTAAATGGAGTATGGTAATATTTTCTTCATAAAGTTTTTTCCTGTTCAAATAATAATTTAATTAATTCCTATGCTTGACTAATTACACTTAAAGTCACAAAGTAAACCACGTACTCAAAAGAGCCTCAACAACTAGACAAAATATAAAATCAAATTCAAGGTTGAAGTCATTGAATTCACATCACCTTGACAAATTTAGAAGTGTAGAGAATCAAATACTTGTCCTTTATCATAGGAAAAATAGGCTCAGAGTTGGAATTTGGACTTGAAAATTATCTCCCCTCTTTTACCATTGAGATACTGCAATAGGGCGTGCTCATCCTACCAATTTAGGGAAGTCAATGCCTAGTACCTGCAAACTGCATAAAAGTTGAGCATGTTATATATATATATATATATATATATATATATATATATATATATATATATATATATATATATATATATATATATATATATATATATATAAGGACCAATGGCAATGTCAAGGACCAATATATCATGTAGATCCTGACTAATAGGTGACTACAAATCCCTCCCTCAACCACATCAATCACGACAAATAGGAAGATAAAAAATGTACATGCACCATAGACATGCAAGTGTTGGGTAATTGTCCATAGTCAATATAACACATCATCATAGTCTTAACTATAATCGTTATATAAAAGCATCTAACCATCATCACACAAATAACCATGAGTCATAATAACACCAGAAGTATCCCAAGTACAAAGTATCTCATCAAATATATATAAGAAGATTGTGTTCACATTTAATTCACATCACCTTGACAAATTTGGAAGGGTGGAGAATCAAATCCTTGTCCTTTATCATAGGACAAATTGGCTCGGGGTTGGGATTTGGACTTAAAAACTATCTCCTCTCTTTTACCAATGAGATTTTGTGATAGGTCACACTCATCCTGGCAATTCAAGGAAGTCAATGCCTAGTACCTAAAAATTACATAAAATTCAAGCATACATATATATAAAAATTAAACAAGCAATGACAAGGAGTGGTACATCATGTAGATCCCAACTAGCAGGTGACTACAAATCCCTCCCTCAACCATATTAGTCACGACAAATAGAAAGATAAAACATGCACGCACACCATACACATGCAAGTATGGGGTAAGTGTCTATAGTCAATATAACACATCATCATAGTCTTAACTACAATTTTTATATAAAAGCATCTAAACATCATCACATGAATAACCATGAATCATAATAACACCAAAAAATTATGAAGATAACATTAATCAACTAGGTAACCAAGTAGCACTACCTCAAATAACATAACATGAAAATTGGCCTAAAAGTGTTTGACAATATAACTAAAAGAAAAATGGGGTAGGCACTACATCTTTCATCTAACTATTTCAAATCCTCCTCTTAATAATTTTTTACAATGAAATTATTGATTTTTTAAACTTAAGGGTAAAGGAAACACAAAAAAGGCAAAATCATTATTTGTATTTGGAGATTCGTATGCGAACACTAGAAAAAATTATCCTTAAAATCAATGAGTAAATCAACCAAAAAGAAAATCAAAGGATTTTATTTGTCCTGATTACCTAGCAAGAGAGTTTCTTCGAGGAAAATTCAGACTGACTTTTTGGTGTAAATTTTAATGAAAATTTTAATTCTTTTAATATAGTTTTTTTTAAAGCTTATGTGTCTTATTATACATTTTTGTATGTTTACATCAAATATATTACATCTTCTAGTCCTATTGCTTATGAGTTTCACAAAAGTCATCATTGTAATGTAAATCCAAACAAGAATAAGCGATGATTGAATTTTGGTGTTGGCAACAATAACATATTTAGGGCTTTTGGCTTCACACCATTTTTAGGGCATGGTAAGTCCTGATCTTTATCAGTTGTTGACCATACATCAAATCTCAAGGGGTCATCTATTATAATTATAGATCTGGTCTCAACATCCAACCATATTTTTAACAATTCCAAACAATTTGGTATTATATCTACAACTATATGAGATCCCCAATTTCATAGCTTTACGAATTGTTATTTCTTAGAATCCTTAAAGCTACACCAATTTATACAAAGAAGTGATTCAATATTCATGTGCTTGGTTGTTATGAGCAATGCCAAATTTAGGCAATGTTGAGGATAGAATCTTATGACATTGAAATTTTGGTGATTGGGTTTGCAAGATTTGTGGATATGTTCTTGCAATTTTGTGCAACAACAAATGATGTAACTACTTGTGTAGAAGATGAATTAGGAAGGGATTCATTTGAGTTATGTGATAATGTAGATGAAATTTTTTTGTGGGATTTTGCACATCCAATAGAGAGAGGATGGTTCAACTTAATGTCACTCTACAGTAATGGTATAAAAGAGAAATTGAGTTTTGTTGAAGGGGTGGATAATATCATTGATTTGGTATTATCTCTTGGTTTCTTTCTTCCTTATAACATCTCTTCACAACCTACCATAGCCATCCTCTAATTCAAACTATTTATCTCACAAATGACCATGTAAGATAACTAATGGTTAGAGTTACATTGTATTTAATGCATGTTAATATAATTGATAGGTTTGGGTCCCATAACCCTAGAATATTTAATGCATTCAATATTCCACATAAGGAGTTTTCCTAGATAATGTTTCATTAAATCAAATTTTCTCTTATTAGAAGTTAACATTATGTATTCACTCAATTTCAATGGTATATTAAATTTCAATACTTCAAAAAGTTAATGGAAGAATTATTTTCTATATAAAATATTTTATCTTAATATGATAAAAAATAATTTAAAAAATTTAAAATTTAAATAGAAATGATATTCTAATATGTTTTTGATTAAGTAAAATAGGTTTTAACTAGTGCCTGAAATCCCACTGTAAACAAAATGAAAATGAATTAAAGTTTAGAACACAAAGCATAACAAAAATAAATAATAGGCCATGGAAGGTCGCAAACTAGTCCTAAGACAAAACAACCTCTAAAGGAGCAGGCAACCCCAACTAAACAACAAAAACAAGGGGAAAAATAGAAAAGCAAGGAGAACATATTAGGGCACCACCTCTTTAACCAGATCAACAGTCTTGAGCTCCAATTTCTCCATGTTCTCTGTGGCTTCAATCGTTAGCTGATTTTCTTTTGGAGTATCCTCCTTGACCCTCTTCCTCTTGTTTGATCTCGCTTTATAGCTCAGGCTTTCATCCAGGTGGTTGGCATCTACTTTAGGGGCCCTATTTTCCTCATTGACCTTGTCAACATTCCCATCTGTTCCCACCTCCATCATCTCTTGCATTTTTTTTAGTATTATCATTTAAACCTTTGATAATATTAAGGTTCTAGTTATCCAAACTATGAAGAGTGAACTCCATCTTGTCCAATCTCTTATCCATCTCAGTGACCCTAGTTTCCACAATGTTAATTCTATTAGACCCATCATCACCTTCCTTCCCTTCCAACTTCGTTACCATGTCCTTTAGCTCTTCAATTTCATGGAAAATCCACTTGATTGATCGGAAGTTATCCAACATGCTATTGTGGGCATTGTTGAGGAGAGTCATCCCCATTTCCCTAGTATTGTCGCTGAGAACTACCATTGTTGGATCAATAAGTTCCTTTAGATGGACTTTACCATCATCTCCATCTAAGACTTTGGGTTGAATAGTCTCTTTAATAATGCCCATCTTCACAGTCCAAGACTTGAAGTTCCTCTAGACCATTTTCCTACCGTTAGTGTTAGGATTAAACCATGGACATAAATAAGAATTACATGAAAATCTAAATAATATCAAAAAATAATAGATCACATAGAAAAGAACACAAGACACCAAGATTTAATGTGGTTCATCCAATCCCTAGGCTACGTGCACCAAACAAAAAGTTTGATATTATTACAATCCATTGATTACAACCTGATTACAATTCGTAATCCCTTACAGTTCAATACAGCCACAAGAACCAATTTTTGCATCACAACCCTAAAATAATCTCTAACCCTAAGCCGTTTTATACAAGTATTTTTACCACTTTAGGGTCATAATTAATAATTACATGTCGACCCAAAATTCTAATAAAATAAGGCCCAAATTGTTTTATGAAGTATGTACGGTACTTTCTTGATTAGTCACCACAAACTAACAATCTCCCACTTAGGGCTTCCACTATATTAAACCACCCTGGACGTTGTTGTTCTTTTATTCTTGTTTAGTCTAGAAGATCAAGCAAAGCTAAAGAGGAGTTCAACTTCTCCCTTGTTACTACCTTTATAAACATATTTGTTGGATTGTCATCTGTATGTATCTTGTCCAGCTTTAACTATCCATCCTTTAAAACTGACAAAATGAAATGGTACTGCAACTATATGTGTTTTATCTTTGATTGCAGAGCTAAATTCTTTGCAAGATGAATGACACACTAACTATCTGTAAACTAACAATTATCCTTTTGAGGGTGTTCCAATTCTTCCAAGAAGGACTGAACCCATATCATCTCCTTAGCTACCTCTATGGCAGCAACATACTCTACCTCTATAGTGGATAAATAATTAACATTCTGTAACCTAGAAACCTAACTCACGGCTATCCCACCAATAGTAAAGACATAACCTATAGTACTCCGCCTGGTATTAATATCCCCTTCCAAATCTGAGTCAACATAGCCCTATAAATTAGTAGTAGAGCCCCAAAAGTGTAAACACTTATTTGATGTTCCTCTCAAATATCTGAAAATCCATTTGATTGCATTCCAATTCTCAATTGTGGGATGACTCATATACCTGCTAACGACTCCTACTACATGTGCAATATTTGGCCTTGTACATACCATAACATACATCAAGATTCCTATAGTGGAAGCATAAGGTACCTTGGACATCTTATCCACCTCTTCTTGTGTCTTGGGATACATCTCCTTAGTCAATTTCAAATGACCAGGTAAAGGTGTGCTAATGTTAGCTTTAGCATTCTCCATAGAGAAATGTTGCAACACCTTCTCAACATAATCAACCTAAGATAGCATCAATTTCTTGTTCTTCCTATCTCTTCACTAGTGTGTGTGGTATTTTTTGTTGTAGTTGTTGCACATCATGAGGAATGTCTGGAACATCATCTTTTGGAGTATCATTTAGCACTACATAATCATCTTCTTTCTTCTCATGTTGCTACAACATATCTTTATACAACACTTTCTTATTGAATATGACATCCCCACTTCTTACAATTTTATGATTTTAAAAATCCCAAAGCCTATAACCAAATTCATTAATTCCATATCTAAAAAATACACATTTATTTGACTTAGCTTCCAGATTGGTTCTATTTTCAAAATCTATGTGAGCAAATGCTTCGCAACTAAAGGTTTTGAGAAAAGAATAACTCACCTTCTTACTAGTCCATGCTTCCTCTAGAATACCACAAAAGAAAGAGTAAAAGGACCTTTTTAAATCAAATATACAACAATATTGGTAGCCTCTACCCATGTGTAAGGGAAAACCAGCATGCAACCTCATGCTCCTTGCACACTCTATTATAGTCTTGTTCATGCGTTCAACCACTCCATTTTCTTATGGAGTCCTTGGAATAGTTTTTTGTCTAGGAATACCATTCATGGAGCAATAATCTTCAAATTCATGACTGCAATATTCACCACCATTATCAAATCTAAGATATTTTAATTTCTCACCAGTCTCATTTTCAACCAAGCATTTCCATTTCTTACAAGTTTGAAATACATCAGATTTCTATCTTACAAATGTAGATCCACTTGAGGATTTCCTATGAGTTTCCTATTGTGGTATTCACAACACATGCCCCATAAGAAGTCATATAGCACTTTCCATGCATTGGGAACGCATTCTGATGGAAAGTTAACTTTGACACATGCCTAGTGAAGGGCCAACTTCTATTTTTGGTGTCTCCATGCTCTTCCATTTTGACTGATGGCTTCATCCTACTTTCTCTCTTGTTTCTTCTTTGTTTTTGCCATGTAAAGGGCTCATGCATCCAATTAATGAATAAAATATGGATGGAGTCCCTCTAAGCACCAAATTAATTGTTAGTCTATATATTTTTTGTTTGTTTTATTAGTTAAAAGCATTTTATTATATGAAGAATATCTCTCACTCTCAACATAAATTGAGGAGATGATTTCTTATAAATACCCCATTATAAAATGTAACAAAGGCTGCCATTATTATGCAATAAAATTATTCTTTTGGTGCTCGCATTTGGAGTGTAGTCATTCTTGCCTAAATGTGTCATTGTTTTGTGGATTTTATTCATGAGATTGTGATTGAGCCAAAGGTTTATTGGCTTGTTTCTAGTTATGCAATCTTTTAGTCCTGGTGTTTGCTACAGATATATAAATTTTGCTGATGTAATGAGCTTGAGAAGAGATCACCTGATTGTGTCTACATAGCTTTTCATCTTGCATGAGCGCACCTTTTGTGGCCTTGCAATTTGATGAAGAGTGAAACATCATTCAATTTATTAAAAATTCTCACCGACGATTGCATTAGTGGATTCTAGGAAGTGCTGCTCCTTTTTTCATTGGTTTCCTACCGATTTCTTCGAAGGTTTAACTCGTAGCATGTTGTGTTCTGTAGCTTATGTTCGTTTAGGAATTTCAATTTCAAGTTATTTCGATTTCATGTTATTTGTTTTCAATTTCATTATTTTCTTTGCTAAACCCTTGTTAGAATAGGACCTCATAGTAGTTGCATTGTTAGAGTTGTCTTCATTAAAAAAAAATAGAAAATACAAAAATATTGTTCTTTTGGTGTGATATTTTGAGACAATGAACATATTTACTTTGATTTTGAGATAAAAGAGTCTTTTAGAACCAGAAAAAGCATCCTTGTGAACATTCACATTGATCTTCTATTGAGCAAATTTTGGTACATCACAAGACAAACACTATACCTTGGAGCGAATCCTTAAAAAGGTTTTCTTTTCAAGAGACGAATTACACAATGGATTCCTGTCATTGACCTCGTGCAAAATGAATTCCCATCAAGGAAAAAATAACAAATTCCAAAGAAATAATGCTGGCCCCTACAACAACAATTTTGGTCAGAATTACAATAGGAACTTCAACAATAATAGTAACAACAACAATGCAGGAAACAACAATGGCGGAGGAAACAACTTCAATCCTCCTGATCGCAACAATGGCTTCCAAAGGCAAAACTAACAATGGAACACTTGACCAAATAATGGAAGCATTCTTGCTGATAACAACAACAACAACATTCAATATGTTGATATCAATCAATATGATGATAGCCAAATGTGCCTAGTAATGATGGTTCATACTACAATGATAATCAGGAGGTAAATTAAAACTCACAAGTAAACAACAATCCTCCTCTTGTTCAATTCAATGTGATGCTATTGGAATCTTACAATTCTACACAAAATACACAAGTGGAACAACAAGCAAATGAGTAATTCTCATTCCCATTTAGCCAAGAATCAGACCTTCAACATGATGAGATGTTTGTCTTTAGAAATGACAATCAGAACACAAACAATCTCTGAAATAGAAAGGATCCCTTGATGAATGGGATTCCCCCAGGTTTGCAACTAACTCCACCTGATCCAATAGCAAATAAAAATCTGCCACTAGTAAGACTAGTCCAAGGAGGAAAATGGTATCAAAATCAAGTGAACATACCAACAATACAGAAGAATCCTGCTTGGTCTACTGAAAAGTACAATGTAGTATCAGATCTGAAGAAAACTAAAGCCAATATGTGCATGTTCGACATGTTACAGAATTGTCCACAACAAAGAGAAGCGCTCATGAAGACATTGGGTAATACAAAGGTTTCCCACAATATGAATGTTGTCCCTCAAAAGATAGTACCGCAACAAGTAAATGTTGCAGAAGCGATGCCCACTATGTTCAAGGATAAAGTTGAGGTACCCCTATTTTTGTTGAGTATAAGGATATATGGGAAGAATCTTCACAATTGTCTCATTGATTCAGGAGCTTCATGTAATGTAATTCCATTATCAATAGCCCAAAGGCTAGGAGTTAGTCCTCAACCCTCTGACCGAGTGGTGATACAGTTGGATAAAACAGAGGTGAAAGTCATCGGAGTATTGAAAGATGTACAGATATAGCTAATAGTTGATCCTCAGACCTAGGATGTTATTGACATACATGTGATTGGCGTCTCAAAGACATATGGATTACCTTTGAGTAGAGAATGAACAATTTTTTTGAGAGGATGGTTCTCTACATACTTCACTCAATTATGGTTGCCATGGAAAGGAGTAAAAAATCAAATCAAGATAGATGCTAAACCTAAATTGAAAACAATGATCACATATTACAATGCCCTGAATGAGATAGCATTCTTAAAATTGGATTTGGGTTCATACAAAGTGATGGTATTGGATATGGTTCCAAAAAATACACCTCAAGATGAAAATGAAGAACCTAAGGTGCCGGTACCCAAAAGTGAAACCATGACACAGTTCATAGACAATATGGTGACTAATTTACAATGTTTAGGAGAGGAAGTTGATCCTAGGACCCTCCTACTTCTAGGATTTGTTGATTACACAAAGTTAGTCATTCAAAATTTGAATGTTCATCATGTCAAGAAGTAGTTACAAAGGTATTAACCCACATGATGGAAAACAAGGATACAATGACCTCAATAGATGAACTCATAGAAAGTCAAGATTCTATGAACTCATCCCACCTTGTTGAAAAGATTGAAGAAGAAAGTGAAGATCTAAATGTATCATACAGTGATACCTCTTCAGATGGTGGAGGTTTGTCTTCTCCTCCTCCAGGGATGATCAAAGTCCAAAGAAGAAGATGATATGTGCAAAGTAAAGGATGGACCTCAGTAGTCATTCATCTTGAACCTAAAGTTGAGGAAATCAAAGAGCTGATAGGGGAAATTCAAGATAAAAAAGAAAAACACACACTTCCTCTATCTACAGGATATGAAGGGGACTCATCAAGTCCTATGCAAGGGAAGTTACAATGGGTTCCTAAGAAACAATCATTCAAGGCTCAAGTAAAAGAAAAGACAAGGATGAATAAGCACAAAGTTAGAAAACCTAAGGAAAATGTAGTTTGGACACTCCACTTCGATGGTTCTAGATGCAAATTAGGAGCTGGTGCAGGTATCAAACTCATCAACCCAAAAGGCAGGTCTTTCTATGACACATATCGATTACAATTTAGATGTACTAACAATGGTGTAGAATACAAAGCATTGATTCGTTGATAATCGAATGGTATTCTCAACTGGTTATACAACAAGTAAAATCCATATACTCTTGCAATGACAAAAGATTAATTTCTTACAGTAAAAGGATATGGGATATAATGATGAATTTGAAGCCTTAAACATCAAATCCATTCCAAGAAGAAAGAATGTGGTAGCAGATGCTCTTGCCATCTCAGCTAGTGCATTGCAACTAGTTGAAAGAACCAAGTTGAAAAGATTTTCAGTAGAATTGGTCACTGTTCCATCCATCCCTGATAATATCACAAAATTTTAGGTCTTTCAAGATGATCAACATATACTTAAGTTTATCATGTGTAGTCATCATTTTGAGGGAAAAGAGATTGACAATACACTAGATGACAAGCCTGAAGATGATGAACTTGAGGATGAAGACAGAATCCTTAATTTGAAAACCAACACTATTCCAAAAGGAATGGTTGAACTTGAATGTATCTTTGATCATGATGAATCAACACTCAATAGAAGGGAAACTTAAGAGAAAAGAATCAAAGAATGCGACTCGTACAATTTGGGTTCTAATGAAGAACCAAAAATGGTGCAAATAGCAAAAGTGTTTAACTCACAAGAAAGGGATGACATGCTCAAATTACTCACCGAATATAAGGATGTCATTGCCTGGAGCTATGAAGAGCTAAAGGCTTATGATCCTAAGATTATCACACATGACATCTCGCTGAAACCCAATGCCAAACCATTCCGACAAAGACAAAGACTGGTAAATCCTCTCATTGAACCATTGATCATGAAGGAAGTAAAGAAGTTACCAAATGCTAAGATCATATTTCCTATCCACCATTCCACATGGGTCACCAATTTGGTTCCTATGTGGAAGAAGACCAGAGAGATTTGTCTTTGTGTAGACTTTTGCAACCTAAATCTAGCATCTTAGAAAGAAAACTATCCTTTACCCGTGAGGTCTTGCAAATTGTGAATGGTTCAAAGATGATTTCCTTCTTGGACGGTTACTCAGGATACAACCAAGTGATGGTCGATGAAGAAGATCGATTGAAGACTGCTTTCACAACCAAGTGGGGAACTTTTGCTTATAGAAGGATGCCTTTTGAATTGATTAATGTCAGAGCTACATTTCAATGAGAAATGGATGAAGCTTTCAAAGGATTGATAAATAGGTGTATAGTCATCTACATGGATGACTTGACTATCTTTTCAAAAGATTAAAGTACTCACATTGCTTATTTGAGACAGGTATTCAATAGATGTCGTAGGTATGGCATATCACTCAATCCCAAGAAATGTTCATTCAATGTTACTAAAAGAAAGCTCCTACGACATGTCATTTCCAAAGCCAGGATCTCCAATGATTCAGATAGAGTTGAGTCTATTTTGAAGTTAGCACCTCCACACAGTAAAAAAGAATTGAAGTCTTTCTTTGGGAAGATAAACTTTGTGTGAAAATTCATAACTGGATTTGTAGAGATAGTCCATCCACTTAATGACTTACTCAAGAAAGGGGCTAATATAGAATGGGTGCTGGAGATAAAAAGTCATTTGAAGATATTAAGGTCACCATTTCAACAACCCCAGTTTTGGTAAGTTTGGATTATGAGTTACCATACAAGATCTATTCCTTTGCTTCTGAACACTCTTGTACAAGGATCCTGACATAGAAAAGAGAGAAAGAAGATGAGCGACCAATTGCTTTTATGAGTTGTCCTTTGAAGAATGCAGAGTTGAAATATTCAAACCTTGATAAACAGTCCTTTGCATTGATCAAAGGCAGTAAAGAAGTTCTGTCACTACATACTTAGAAGTAAGGTCTATGCAATTGTTCCTAATCCAACAGTAGAGACACTTTTGATGTAGAATGAATTTGGTGAAAGGAGAGGAAAGTGGATGGCCATACTTCAAGAATTTGATCTCGAGATTCAATCTATGAGATTAGTCAAAGGTCAAGGGTTGTCAAAAATGATAGTTGATAACCAAGACAAAAATGAAAAGGATTTAAATTTTGACGATGAAACAGATGAAGATGATCAAAATAAGATGGTTGTATCACAAGTTGATATTAACCAAGGAGTGGTGACAGATGTGTGGTACCAAGGCATTGTTTATTATCTCTTACAAGACCAATGACCCAAATGGATGAATAGTTCACAATGTAGGGGACTTAAGATGAAATATGAGTCTTACATGTTACTTGATAACAAGTTGTATAAAAGGAACTACAAAGGGATCTATCTAAAATGCTTAGGACGTGAAGAAGCTAAGGATGTCTTGGAACATTTCCATGACAAGATTAGTACAGGACATGGTTTAGTAGAAGAAACAACTCATACGATTATTTTTGGCCCTTAATATTCAAGGATACTTTTGAGCATGTGCATTCTTTCCATATATGTCAAACCAGTGCTAACAAAGAAAAGCACCCAACAATGCCCCTACAACTAGTGTACAAGGTGCACCCCTTCGCAAAGTGGGGACTGGATTTTATGGGTCCACTCAATCCACCCTCATCAACTAGACATGCATTCATCCTTATAGCTACAGATTATTGTACACGATGGACGGAGGTACAGACATTCAAAAATTGCACTGCTAAGGTGGTGACTGACTTTCTAGAAGAGCACATTTTTATCAGATTTGGAATGTCTTTCGCCTTGGTGTGTGATAATGGGTCTGCATTTGCATTCGCATTCCTAACCAAATGGGCATTTGAAAAAAAATTCATTATCAGCTTCTCTTCAAATTACTACCCACAGGGAAATGGGGTAGTGGAATCTACAAACAAAAACTTGATCACAGTAATAAAATGATTGTTGAAGGAGAATCCTAGGGATTGGCATGCACAACTAAAATGTGCCCTATGGACAGATTGAGTGAGAGTCAAAAATGCCTTGGGGAATTCATCATATTTGCTTCTTTACAAGAAAGAACTAGTGTTTCCACTTAACCTTAGAATTCTTGTTTTGAAATTCATGAGTGGGTATGTTGAAGATGTTGACAAAGTACAAATCAGCTTGATGAATCTTTTAGAAATGGATGAAAAATAAATAGCTACATTGGAGCACATGGCTAAACATCAAGTTATTGTGAAAAGATGGTTTGACAAGAGGGCCACAATCAAATCATTTAGGATTTCTGACCTTGTTCTACTCTGGGACAAGGCAAAAGAAAAGTCGAGTAGTCATACTAAATTTTAACACTTATGGACAGTCCCTTATCAAATCGTGAAAATTCTAGGAGAGAACACTTTTAGGCTCAGTTCCTTATAGGGGGAATTTCTTCCCTTTCCCGTGAATGGGCAATTTTTGAAGCATTATTTTGAAGTTTAATAGACAAAAAAAAAAAAAAATTAGTTAGATTTCATTTCCACATTTAGCTTAGATTTTCATTCCTACAAGTGTGTTTATTTTCGCAAGTGTGTTTGCTTTCATGTTGTGTGTTTACTTTCAGTCGTGTGTTTTCTTTCAAAGTTGTGTCAGTCCTGTGGGGTAAGTTGTACTTGAGATTTTCTCTTAAGATTTCACTAACCACTTCTTGGTTCTGATATCAGGAAGAGGTATTTCTTTGTCAAAACATTTAGACGATTGTCTGTCTTATACCAACCAAGCGAAAAATATTTCTTGTGAAAATATGAGACTCTTAATTTGGAAATCAAAGGCCTAGACCATCAAGTTCTCAACACTTTAAAAATTTAAATATTTGATTATTTTAGGTGTTGTTGATTTTAAGTCAAAGATAGTGAGAGACAATCCAAATTTCAACTAGTTCAAGTAGGAGGGGTCTCCTCGAAAGGTTACTAAGATTAATGATTTGGTGTTAGGGTTTTTTGAAAGTTCTAAAAGAGGAATGCAAGGGATGTTCATAAGAGATCAAATTCGAGAAATGACATCGATGCTCTGAATACACAGTCTAAGTGTAGTCAGGATACATAAAAAAAATTTAAAAAGAAAAAAAGAAGAGCAAAATGCGATGTTAAGTCTGAAGGATTCTAAGATCTAAAACGACAAAAGATACGTTCTCAAAACAAAGTATCTTGTATTCAAAGTATTGTTCCATAAAAAGTAACATTTTGAACGACATTGAGTGATTATTCAAAAGCAAAAAATAAATAAATTTAAAGAACGTGGCATCCCACCAAGAGCCCTCAAACTGATTCTCTCATATGGTCAAGTAATTGATTGATAAAAGTCTTCATGGAGACTCTGAATGAATGAGCTAGGAGGAGTGGAAGATTGTTTCGAGTTGTTAGAAAAATTTGATTGATCGCATCCTGGCACATCAAAGGGAATGAATACACAACACACACACTGAGTTGGAAGGTTTCAGGTTCTAAGCTTTTGATTGAATAACCATCTAAAAGGTGCTCGAGATATCCAGAGTCTAGTTGGTGTTTGACACACGTTGGAGAAATGTTTGCTGATGAAGAAATGCCTTGGTCATTTCTTCCTTTTTTTGGGGCTATTTTTCATGGTATCCACAATGCACACCCCATTCCTCATTATAAATGGGGACCCCCTACTTTTTTTGACTCCTAGACTCACAAGTTCAAGAGTCAGAAGAAGAAAATTCAATTGAAAGTTAGAGTTGTAGAGTCAAAAAATTCAAAAAAGAAAATTTAAAAAGTCAAAAACACAAAAACATTTGAAAATGGAAAAAGTTAAAAAAATAATAAATAAATAAATAAATTTTTCCCTCCACCCAAGCGCATGTTGAGGTGCGACATGCATTTTTTGGTATGCGCAATGAAGGGGAGGGTTATAAAATCCTTGCCCCCCCTTTCTTTGTTGTGTAAGTTTTTTGGAGAAGAGAGGGGAAGCTTCCCCCTCCCCCTCGAGTGCCAGGCTTCTGTGCTTACATAATGCCCTTGGGCGAGAGTAGTGCTACCCTTGGGCAGGCAGCACTGTGCGCTGCATGCAATGCTGCCATTGGGTAAGCGTGGCACATGCAGCACCATCCTTGGGTGCACACGTGCAACACTGCCCTTGGGTAGGTGCGACATGCAATGCCACCCTTAGGCGGGTGTGGCACACATAGCACCACCCTTGGGTGTGTGCACATGCAGTGTTGCCCTTGGGTGGGTGCGGTATGCACAACATCATCCTTGGGTGTAGCATGCAACGTTGCCCTTGGGTGGGCACAACATGCACAACACCACTCACAGGTTAGCGTGCCCACCGCACTGCCCTTGGGTGTGCATGTGCAGTGCTGCCCTCGCATAGGCACACGCATCGCATTGCCTTTTGGCATGCATGTGGTGTCGCTTTTTTTTTTTTGTTATTTTAAATTTTAAATATATATGTATATATATATATATAATTAAAAAAAATAAATTAAAAAAGGGAATAAATTTTTTTCTAAGTTAGAAATAAATGAGTCCCCAAAGGGGACTTTTTTTTCATTTTATTGTGTGACTGATGACGTCTTCTTTTCTCATGATATGCAAGTAATGTAATTAGATGGTGTCTACATCTGAAGCAATAGCGAAACCAGTTGTTTTCAAGTTCCAAGGCATACCCCCAAAATCTGAATATGCACACACTAAGTTGGAAGGTTTCAAGTTCTGAGATTTTGATTAAAGAATCATCTGAAAGGCGCTCGAGATATCTGAAGTCTGGTTGGTGTTTGACACAGATTGGAGAAATGTTTGCTGATGAAGAAATGCCTTGGTCATTTCTTCCTTTTTTTGGGGCTATTTGTTATGGTATCCATAACACACACCCCATTCCTTGCTAGGAATGAGGGTACCCTACTTTTTTCGACTCCTAGAATCACAAGTTCGAGAGTCAGAATAATAAAATTCATTTGAAAGTTTGAGTCATAGAGTCAAAAAATTCAAAAAAAATAAATTAAAAAAATCAAAAACACAAAAACATTTGAAAATGGGAAAAGTTAAAGTAAATAAATAAATAAATTTTTGCCTCCATCCGTGCGAGCGCACCAAGGCATGGCTCGGATGTTTTTTGGTACGTACAATGTAGGGGAGGGCTATAAAACCCTTGCCCCCCCCTTTCTTTGTTGTGTGCAAGGTTTTTGGAAAAGAGAAGATAAGCTTCCCCCTCCCCCTTGAGCGCCAAGCTTTCACACCTGCACAACGCCCTTGGGTGCACACAACACCACCCTCAGGTGCGGCATGCAATGCCGCCCTTACGCGGGTGCAACACACAATGTCGCCCTCGGGTAGGCACGACATGCATAGCGCCACCCTTGGGTGTGCACGCGTGCAGCGTTGCCCTTGGGCGTAGCACGCAACATCGCCCTCGAATGGGCGTGAAACACGCAACACCACTCTCAAGTAGGCATGCCCACTGCACAACCTCAAGTGTGCATGCGAGGTACTGCCCTCATGCAGGCATGCAAACTACGTCGCCTTTGGGTGTGCACGCGGCATTGCCTAAAAAAATTCACTTTAATTTTTTTTTTGTTTTTTTGTTATTTTAAATATATATATATATATATATATATATATATATATATATATATAATTTTAAAAAATAATTAAAAATAAAAAAAAGTGGGAATAAATTTTTTCTAAGTTAGAAATAAATAAGTCCCCAAAGGGGACTTTTTTTTCATTTTATCATGTGACTAATGACGTCTTCTTTTCTTGTGATATGCAAGCAATGTAATCAGATGGCATCTACATCCGAAGTAGCAGTGAAACCAGTTGTTTTCAAGTTCTAAGGTGTACCCCCAAAGTCGAGGCTACATGATGATTACGTTGAGATCAAAGACACTAACCTTAGACACATGAACTTGGGAGAATTCTTGAGAGTTTGCAATAGTCTGACAGAAAGGTCAACCCTGAGGTCTGCGTTAATCCGTTCTAGATTAGTGAATGCAACATGACATCTAGGGACTGTACAGTCAGCTGAGTTGATCACGACCTTGTCTCAACACTTCATTAAGAGCGTCACCGAAGAAGTGGACTTAGATCTATGACCTGATAACATCGAGAGGGTCTTCCATCTTCCAAGAGCTGATTAGTTCATCTGAATCTCCTATGAAGCAACTGAAAGATGGTATAAAGATCATCACCAAGAGGCCATTGATATTGTACATTCCTTGTACTTCATTGAGAAGCCACCTTGGGGAAAGACAATCAGCAAAGTGGATATGAATCGGGGATACATGAAAGATGGCATCGGATACTCTATCATTCTCTTGAGAAAAGTCATGGGCTTACCTACAATAGGTTATCTCATTCCATTCATGGTCAACTTTATTGAGACCATTAGGTATGCAAAGATACCACTGGATTGGGCCACCACACTTAGTGAAAACTTGTGTGAGTAGCTAAGGATGGTAAAGGACAAGAAGAAGTTCTATATGACTTCTTATATGATGTACCTACTTGCAGCAAGGGCAACAAAATATCTCGAGTTATACAACAAAGGCAGTATGCAGGACCCCAATGCTTGGCCATACCTAGTCTATCCTCAGTGAAGAAGAAGATCTCAACGCAGAGAAAAGAGTACAAAATCCTAAATGATGCTTTCATCTTTGTGATCGTTCAATTAATCAAAGGGGACTATGGGAAGAGATTGTCTGAGGAAGCTAAGGCATAGATCACAACTCTTGGAGCATATTTCATCTAGTTCAGGACATTTACATATATTCGGATAGGTGGTACATCTATTAATCTGAAGAAACTCATGAGGTACCCAAGTGACAAGTTGGTCCTAATGGAAATATCTCGACAGATTGAGTCAGCTTATGAGAGGATCAAAAGACAATGGAGACCTTGTTAGGATTAGCCATTGGTCGTAGGAGCATATCAGGTGAAGAGAAAATAGGATATTCTAACATTTGAGTAGGAATGGGAGAACTATCCTCTTGAAGAGTACAAATCTCCTTAGCCATATTTTAACAATGTGGGAAAAGTGGAAAACCTAGTAGGGAAGGATTTCTATCATAAGGATGCCATTGAAGATCATTGGATGAATGCCACAAATGACTATAATGTCTGCATCAAAGACTATTGTAGGATGACTTTGTATCTTGTAGAAAAGGCTCTCCATTTGACCATCCTTGATGAGATAAGGCTACAGGACTCCAAGGAACTATTGGATCCCTTATTCAATGTAGATAATGTTGGTGAGAGACCCATTATGAATGCAGAAGTTGATAGAGAGGAAGGAGATGATATCAATCATCGAGTGAGACATTTCATTCGAATGACAAAGAGTTGGATTAAGAAGCCTTTTCCACTTGATATAGTTTTGGATATAGTGATCTTCCACACACATGCTCGCCTAGAAAGGGGTAAAGGGAGGAAAGTCACTATTCCTACCTTTGCACTCGAATCTCCTATTAGGCCTAAAATATTCTACCAGCTTGATCGCCTAGTGGGATAGTATCAACCTTTAGAGAGAAAGGAAACGAGGAAGAGAGCCTCTTGTCAGAGGATTCAAAAAGAGCATGTTATAGAAAAGGTCTCTTCCCAACAATGGGAGCCAAGTACACAAGAGCCCCAGGATGGTGGAGCTACCCAAATCTAGGTTGAATTTTAGTTGCCTCCTATTTTGCCAAGCCAACCTGAAGAGGGAGAAATTCCAAAGACCTCTATTCCTCCTATGCAAGAAGAGTTTGCTTCTCCTGCAATTTTGAAGAGACAAAAGAGGATCAAGGTTAGGATGAACAAGAGGCAAAGAGTCAATAAGAGATTAGTGCCTAATTCATTTGTTCCTAAAACCATTCCGATGGAAGAAACAGATGATGACAAAATGGAATCAGATGAGGAGGAGGAACAAGTGCCCCTACAAAGGAGAACTCAATTAGCAAAAGCTATAGAATTGGAAAGAAGGAAGAGTGCCATGAGTATCCTGCCACCCACCAAAGTAGAACATGTAGAACTCTCTTCTTCGAAAGACAAAGTGTAGCGGTGGGTGAATGAGCAAAGGGAGCAAAGTGAAGATGTTCTCTCCATCCTAGATTTTGATTTCATACCCATGGGTATGGAGTTAGTTGGAGGTAAGATCGTGGACACCCCTAGAGGTGAACTCCAATAGAAATACTGGGTGCAGATGCCACCAGAGACACAGGGTCCTAATCTCACTCCTCCATCTCCACCACAGGTCATGGTGGTAGATAAGGGTTCAATAGCTCCCCCACCTCCAAGTTCAAAATAGGAACATGTTCAAAAGGAACCATCATCACAAGAGTAACAAAAACCAAGGGTTATTGATGAGGCATCAAAAGAGGCATAGATAGTAGAATATGTGCAACAACTTTCTCAGGATGTTGAGGATCAAACTACAGGATCTACAGAGACCAAGACTATAGAAGAAGAGTCCTCATAGTAGGAGACTCTGAACAAGAGTGATAAATGGAAGAAGGTAGTTGAACACACCCCTTCATCATCTAGAGCCAAGGTTGTAGAGAGACACATCCCAAGATGGTTCCAAAAAGAAATAATGAGAAGTGCCAAGCATTAGTTCCATGCTTCATAGGACGTCATTTGTGATATTGCAGAGATCTTGAACAAGCTTGAGTCTCCACTACATGATGCAACACCATTTGTGTTTGTCACTACCATACGGAACTAGGACTTATTTGCACAAGTGGCTCACCCTCTTGAAGGTATAGATGCATAAGCTATTAGTCTTGAGGACTATGAAGTGAAAGATATTATGTTGGGAAAGCCTACGCAAGATATAGCCCGACAGATGATGACTATGGGAGTCAAAGACATTCTTAGGCACATGGAATAGGATGAGATTGAAATCAAAACACTTCTAAGGCAAGTTGAGATCCTAAAGGGATATCTAGCCAAAGTTGTTGGTCCTCTTGATCCTGAATTCCTCAAACAGACTTTAAATACCATTCTTAGAGAAGGGGACGGTGTACAACTCAATCCATTTTTGAAAGCTTGTCAGGAATGGCAAGATAGCCTTGAGGATAAAGGTGTCACTATAATCATAGGAAGTTTGAATTTTTTGCATGCTACACAAGAGAACGTTGATAAGATTGTGGCAATTTTGAGGCAGGACTTCAGTATCATGGATGAGGTACGGGCATGGAGCAAAGATTTGCAAACTCTACAAGCCATAAAGGGCCAAAGGTACTGCACTCTGATTGATGTATATACCAGAGAAGAGCTAGACATGATAGGTGATTAGATAGAGAAAATAGAAGATGGGAATAAAGTGATGGAAACATTGCATGATGAGATACATAGGCTCAAGGACCAAGCCCAAGAGTGAATTTTGGAAGCAAAAAAGTTGTATAGTGATGCATGCTTGGACATCTTTGAAGATGAAGAATGAGAGAAGTTGTTTCCAATTGAGGTATTAGTGGAGAATTTCAAGAAGACTTTAGAGGAAGCATCTAGTGATGAAGACATCAGACAAGCCTTTAGGACAGAGGAAGCACTGTTAGAGTTGGACACCAAACTTAAAGATTTTACAAAGACTCGAATCGAGGTGGACAACTACAGATAGAAGGTCAAGGACAAGTATGAGGCTTTAGATCTTCCAGATGCTACTAAAATTATTGAGATAATAGGGAAATTCAAGGGCAAACATCCAAACATAGCTTTGGGATGAAGATGAACAAAACCCAGATGCTAGAATTTCAATTTTGACACTTAGTAAAATTTTGAGTTTTTGACCCGTCGAGGTCTGCAAGTCCACATTTTCATGGAGCTCTGCAATTCAAAGGTGCACTGATAGTTAACTACCAGTTCCAAAAATAGCACTTCCCATGCATCAAGAGTGCATTCTGATGGAAAGTTAACTTTGACATGCCTACTGAAGGGCCAGCTGCTATTTTTGGTGTCTCCATGCACTTCCACTTCGACTAATGGCTTCATCCTAATTTCTCTCTCATTTCTTCTTTGTTTTTGCCATGTAAAGGGCTCATGCATCCAATTAATGAATAAAATATGGATGGAGTCCCTTTAAGCACCAGATTAATTGTTAGTTTGTATATATTTAGTTTGTTTTATTAGTTAAAAATATTTTATTACATGAAGAATATCTCTCACTCTCAACACAAATTGAGGAGACAATTTCTTATAAATACCCATTTGTAAAATGTAACAGAAGCTGTCATTATTATGCAATAAAATTATTCTTTTGGTGCTCGTATTTGGAGTGTAGTCATTCTTGCCTAAATGTGTCATTATTTTGTAGATTTTATTCATGAGATTGTGATTGAGCCAAAGGTTTATTGTGTTGTTTCTAGTTGTGCGATCTTTTAGTTCTGGTGTTTGCTATAGATATATGAATTTTGCTGACATAACGAGCTTAAGAAGAGATCACCTAATCGTGTCTACATAGCTTTTTGTCTCGCATGAGTGCACTTTCTATAGCCTTGTGATTTTATGAAGAGTGAAACATCATTCGATTTGTTAAAAATTATCACCGACAATTGCATTAGGGCATTCTAGGAAGTTGTGCTCCTTTTCTCATTAGTTTCCTATCAATTTCTTCAAAGGTTTAACTTGTAGCGTGTTGTATTCTGTAGCTTATGTCTATTTAGGAATTTTAATTTCATGTTATTTGTTTTCAGTTTCATTATTTTCTTTGCTAACCCCTTGTTAGAATAGGACCTCATAGTAGCTACATTGTTAGAGTTGCATTCATTAAAAATAAATAAAAAATACAAAAATATTGTTCTTTTGGTGTGATATTTTTGAGACAGGGAACATATTTACTTTGATTCTAAGATAAAAGAGTCTTTTAGATCCAACAAAGGTCTCCTTGTGAACATTCACATTTATCTTCTATTGAGCAATTTTTGGTACGTTGCAAGACAAACACTAAACCTTGGACTAGATCCTTAAAAAGATTTTCTTTTCAAGAGAGGAATTACACAATGGATTCCTACTATTGACCTTGTGCAAAACAAATAACCAACATTTCCTCACTCAAAATAACACTGATCACATCATCATATTTTAGGGTACTAGATCCAGGAATAGAGTTACTCATAGCCATTACCAAGTCATTCTAGCTTTTAGGAAAAGAACACAAAATCAAGAGAGTCCTAATTTCTTCGTCAAAATTGATACCCACAAAAGATAATTAAATAGTAATAGTATTAAACTCATTTAAATGATCTACAATAGATCAACCTTTTGTCATTTTCATATTAAATAAACACTTCATGAGAAATACCTTGTTTGAAGTGGAGGGCTTTTCATACAGTTTAGCTAGGGTTTGTATCAACTCTTCTGTTGTCTTTTCTTTTGTAATATTAAATGCCACTGATGGTGTCATACATAATCAAATGCTTCCAAGTGCCTTTTTGTCTAAAAGATCATAGTCATCATTTGACATAGATCCATGATTCTTCATTTTGCCTTCCAATGGCTTCCATAAATCCTTCTGATAAATATAGTCTTCCATTTGCATCTTCCATGATTTGAAGTTCTACCCATTAAACCTATCAACCCTCAGCTTACCTTCATTTGCCATCACTCCCACTCAACCATGAGACTTTCCTATAGAGGATAACTAAAAAGCAACCTCGCTCTGATACCATTTGTTAGGATTAAACCATAGACAGAAATAAAAATTACATGCAAATCTAAATAATATCAGAAAATAATAGATCAAATAGAAAATAACATATCAAATAGAAAAAAACACAAGACACCAAGAGTTAACATGGTTCACCCAATCCCTAGGCTACATCCACCAAATAGCAAGTTTGATATTATTACGATCCAGTGATTACAACTTGATAACAATCTGTAATCCCTTAAAGCTCAATACCGTTGCAAGAACCAATTTTTGCATCACAACCCTGAAACAATCTCTAACCCTAAGCCCTTTTATACAAATATTTTTACCACTTTAGGGTTATAATTAATAATTACATGTCAGCCCAAAATCTTGATAAAATAGGACCCCGAGCCCCAAAGAATTTATGAAGTATGTATAGTACTTTCCTGATCAGTCACCACAAACTAACACATAGAGCTAAAAGAAATAGTGGTATTCTCCTTGCCATAATCCTCTTTCCTAACCACTTGGGCAATGGGAGTTGTCTCCTGATCATTGGCAAAATCTTGATAAGCTGCTCTTTAAATTCCCCTTCTCCTCTTGGTTGGGCTTTCCACCTTCCTGCGTGACTAAGCCTTGCTAGTCCCCTCCTCTTTCACAATAGTCTCCTCTTTTGTATCCATTCCCTCATCCTCTTCATTGTAATCCTCTAGTGAATTAGCCTCAAACTTGGAACTTTTACCCACTGATCCTTTCTTAGTCTTTTTCCTCTTGTGCTTGTCCAAATCCTTAATTATCTTGGCCACCTCCTCCTCCTCGTCCAATTGGATCCCCACACTATCCTTAGTATTTGAAGGGAGATACGAGCTTTTTGTGTTGTCCAAGGGCTCCACTTTTTAGCAATAGATCTACCACAGGTTTGAGCCTTGAAGTGCTCATAGATTAGTAACAACCATCCCTCATGGAAAGCATGGTTAGCATATGACTTCTTCTTATAACCCATTATATTCTTATTAACTGAGGAGAGGTAGAAGGGTATGGAGATTTTTGTGCCATAACTGAAGTGGTTCAGGATGACAAAGTGATGGGTACAAATTCTATCATACCTTGTATCCAACATAATGTAAAAAATAATCATCCTGTGGATGAACCCCCAGAGTTTTAAATTTAATTTGGTTCATAGTACACTCCTATCTTCACCAGTTCTTTCATCTCCTTGGCATCTTTAGCAAAATCTTTCACCACACGAAGAGATACTTTCTTGTCCCTGAAGAAATTGATTCCCTCGATAGAGGAACCAGTGACCTCTGCTATGAGGCCTTCATTTACTTAGAAATCAACCCCATCAATCTTAATTTTCCCATTTTTCTAAGATGAGACCATAAGATTAGTAATCTTAGGGTTTCAGCCATGTAATTTCTTAATGAACTTGGAAATACCACCATCCCTCAGTTTCTCCCATATCTTCAACTACCTTTTCCATTTTGTTGTCTCATCCTCTGGCTCTCTATGATGCCTTTTGCCCACCATCTTGTTGCTTAGAGTATAATTTTTTTGAAACCTCTGATAACAAAGAGCTAATTACTTATAAAAACCATTGAAATAAAGCTTTCCTTTGTTCTCAAAAATGTAATAGAAATTAATCTTATCAATCACCTATAAAGCATGCCAAAAACCCTCCCAATTAAGATAAATCATGTTTGGCCTGTGATTAACTGTTAATAAAATTAATGTGGTTTTGACACTATTATCTTTCATTATTACTCTTAATATTTCCCATCCTCCCCTGGATTCTCTCAATCTCTATCATGCTTTTGCTTCCATCAAAATCTCGACACCGTTGATCACCTATATGTTGTTTCCCTTTTGACCACCTCGTTGGCCATCCTATCAGCAACTAAATTAGCCTTTCTATATTCATGTGACACATGGACCCTGTCAAAGGTGAGGAGGATTTGTTTGGTTGCTTCCACCAAATTCTTCATTGCCCAGAATAGGGGATGCTCACCTTTTAGGCATTTAATGTTGTTGTTCAAGTTCCCCTCAAGCCAAAGCCATTTAAGGGTAAGTGCATCAAGTTGTGGTGCCAAAAGGGGGGTATAAGTGGCCATATTTTTTCTGAAATCAACAATTTCTTAACTTCGACAAGAATTTGAAGATAGTTAAGCTCAAAATTTTAAGATATGACAAAAACAAAAGTAGTCCTTTGAATCTAGTTTCTAAACTATTTATTTTTTTCAAAATGGTTTAGTTTTAGGTCCTCAAAAAAGCGGGCCACAAAAAGTTGTACTGTTTATTCAAAAAAAAACATAACATGGTGCAAAGTGTGGGCCCCTTAAAATTTTAACCTTTTTTTGAAATTCTTTAATCGCTTTGGTCCAAAGTTACCTAACATTGTGTAGTTTGTCCCAAAATTTTTAGGTAATTTTATAATGAGTATTTCTTTTATGAATTTTTTAATTGGACATACCCCAAAAGCATAAAATATCTATGTGCTCCCCCTAGAAATGATTGAAAAATAATAAAAAATAAAAACTTCATTTTTTCAAAGTGTGTAGAATGGAGTCTAGTTTGTAAAAAACTAAGTTGTGAAATTCGATGAATGAGCTAAATTCTACCACCCAATTAGCACACATTAGTTTTTGACAGAAAATGGACATACATTCAAAATAAATTGTAGTTGAAAGGCTTGAACTAGTTCAAATAAAAAATAAATTATATGGTTATATAGCTAACACAGAGATCTACAATGTCATGTAACCTAATTTCATCGATGCTCAACCACAAGGAAACTTGAAGGATAGCATACAAGAAAAATCAATCATTTTTTGTATGTTTGCAGCAAAATACATCTTAGACTAGTTTAGAGACTCCAAACCTTTGGGTTGGATCCCCAAGGAAAAACCAAACCTTAGGCTTGGTAGAATCCAAAGCTTTAAATAGTGTGTGCACACTATTTAAAGCATTTTTTACATTAAGGCTTACATAGCATGTACATGCTTTAGTGTGCACGCACTCTTAAAGCTTTAATTTCAATAGAGAGGGAAGGAGAGAGGGAGAGAGGGTAGCGAATGAGAGAAAGTAGAGGATGGGGAGAGAGTAGGAGGTGGGATAGGGAGAGGAGGGAGAAATAGAGAGAGTAGGGGATTTGAGAGAGAGAGAGAGAGAGAGAGAGAGAGAGAGAGAGAGAGAGAGAGAATAGGGGTTGTGAGAGGGAGAGAGTGAGAGAGTAGGGGATGGGGGAGAGAGAGAGTAGGGAGAGAGGGAGAGAGATAGAGAGAGTAGGGGATGGGAGTGTGTGTGTGTGTGTGTGTGTGTGTGTGTGAGAGAGAGAGAGAGAGAGAGAGAGAGAGAGAGAGAGAGAGTAGGGGATGGAAGAAAAGAGAGTGAGAGAGAGTGAGAGAGAGTAGGGAGGGAGAGAGAGAGAGAGAGAGAGAGAGAGAGAGAGAGAGAGAGAGAGAGAGAGAGATGGGAGTGTGTGTGTGTGTGTGTGTGTGTGTGTGTGTGAGAGAGAGAGAGAGAGAGAGAGAGATGGGAGTGTGTGTGTGAGAGAGAGAGAGTGAGAGAGAGAGAGAGAGAGAGAGAGAGAATAGGGGTTGGGAGAAAGAGAGAGTTGGGAATGGAAGAGAGAGAGAGTAGGGGGTGGGAGATGGAGTGGGAGAGAGAGAGAGAGAGAGAGAGAGAGAGAGAGAGAGAGAGAGTAGGGGTTGGGAGAGGGTGGGATAGCGAGAGATATATTTTTCACATAGTACGTATGCACTATAGTGCACATGCATTTTAGAGGGCATGCACACTATACTATATGAAAACACCAAAAAATGGTCATAACAAAAGTTTGGGTCTGTATTGATCCATATTCTTTTTT
Source organism: Cupressus sempervirens (assembly GCA_028749045.1). Taxonomy (NCBI): domain Eukaryota; kingdom Viridiplantae; phylum Streptophyta; class Pinopsida; order Cupressales; family Cupressaceae; genus Cupressus; species Cupressus sempervirens. Next base: position 657,395,264 of record CM053787.1, read on the forward strand.
TTCTCAGTTGTGTGTTCTATTGTTCTGATATAAAACATGTGTTTCATGCTATTGGAAGTTAGCAAACAACATATTCCACTATTTGAAGGCTTTTTGAACATTCTTTCATTCTATTTGAAGCTAGCAAACACCAAATTTAATCATTGGATACACTATTTGAAGGATTTTTGAATATTCTTTCTATAGAAAAGGTTAGTGTAGTCCTTTTTAAATACTCTTTGTTACTATATAGAGACAAATTTGATTATAATTTGACAAGTTGTTTAATATATAGTGAATTCATTGAAATTTGTATGTTTGAATGAATTGTTATTTGGAAATGGTTAGAAATTTGACAAGTTGTTTAATATATATTGTGTATTCATTGAAATAATTGTAATTTGTATATATATTTGAATGATTCGTAATTTACAAATTGTAAGTAATTCAAATATTTGAATAATTTGACATATAGAAATCATCATCATGCCAAGGAAGAAACCAAAAACTTAAACAATGGAAGAGAGGGAGAGAGATTTGATAATTAAAAGAGATAAAATGAAACTACTATGTGAGCAAAGAAAATTGCAAAGCAACAATGAAGATTTGTCTTTCCAAGAGGAACAAGAACCACTGATAAAAAGAAACAAAGAAGAAGAATTGGAAAGACAAAGAGAACAAATGAGACTGTTACGCTCAAGAAGACAATTGAATTGTGAATCTACACCATCTTCCAATGTTGGAGTCATATCATCATCTCATGTTGAAGAGATGCTAATTTATACATCCGACAATGTACACACTCCATCATGTCATGTTAAAGGCACAATATCAACATATCAAGTAGGTGATATTCCATCTTTTGCCTCTTATTACCAAGGCACATCATCTTTGGCTCAAGGTACAGAAAACACTCAACCTTATGTTGATGTTCAAAATGTTAGGTGAATTAAGAGATTATAACGCCTTCTAGAATTCATTTTAGAAGTCCAAAATATTTGATTGATATTGATACTAACATTTTAAAATCAATGCCTAACAAAGAAAAGTTAATCCTATGTGGAGATTATTCTTTGAAGAATTAAATATTGCACGTCAATGCCAATTATTTTTTGAAATGATGAGGAATTTGAAATTTAGGCCTATCATGAAGATTCTTAGGCTAAGAACAATGGACGATTCAAATGAAAAAAACATTGTAAAGAATCTAATGAGTGCATATGACAAAGTGGGTTCTAAATCATGCACCAAATATAGTAATATCACAACATGAGTACTTATATCAATAATAGTAAGCACCCAAATGAAAAAATCTTGACTCATCAAAAAGACAAGAAAAATACTGAAAATTGGTAGAGGTACTCTAAGGAGAGTCATGGTAAGGTGTGAGAGATTGCAAGATCCAACAAAAAATGAGTTATGGACATTTAGTGGTAGACTACTACAAAAGGCTAAAGAAATTAGTGAAGCTTTGAAATCATTGATTGAAGATTTTTGGACAAATAACACTTTCCCTTAATCAAAGAGATGTTGTAAGAAGGAGGATTGGTAGCCAAAATCGCGATCCACATGCAAAACATTTTTTGGGCTCAATCCAAACACAATTTTTTGCAAAATTTATTGGTATGTATCCTCAAATTCGAATAAGTCAAAGATTTTTTGAGATGGATAAACTTTTTTATGTGAAGATAAATTACACATGCACAACTTCTTCTTGTAGGATACATATTGAATTTTCTAACCATTTTGGTGTTTTTAGGCATATATGTGTGTTTTTGCATTCTAAGTTTGATTTCTAGGATTGTGACATGAATGAGCCACCCAGATCTTCAAGAGAATTCATATCCAACATTTTATGTGAATTATGGGACATCCAACAATTTTACAACTTATTGGATGGTACATTATTATTTTGTGGTTCTTTGCAACTTTTATCAACTTATGAACATATGGATAGTACACATGCAATTGGAAATGAAATAGTAGATTACAGAGAATATAAGACAATGACATATGCTCTAAAAGATGAGAAACAAGGTAAAAGATGTGATTTATTTATTGAAAATATTCTAGTGTATTAGTTCATGAAGATTTTTCTTGAAAATATTATTTATGAGTAAGCAAGGCATACACATGTAGCTTGATGGATGGATTTGCAATTCAAGTTGTGCAATGATAGATTGCCACTAGATACCATTGTTTTGGTTGTAAACTTCACAAAGAACTACACACTACAACTAGAAAATGAGGTGCAAGCAAAGTATTATACTTCTCAACAAATTTTCATATTTGTTCACATAACATTCATGCATTCACCTACAAGTACAAAGGATGACAGGAAGATTTTGAGGGAGTACCATTTTACATCAACGATGATCAATCACATTCTACATAGTTTTTACATGGTTGTTTTCAACTATTTAATGGATATTTGGCTAAAATGGGCATACCATATCATCAACACATCATTTGGTTAGACAATTGTGCATCTCAATTCAAGAATGCATAGATGTTCTATTGGTTGAACAAGATGCATAGGTTGTCTAGAATTCAATATATGTGGAATTTCATAGAGGTTGGTCATGGAAAGGGAGAGCTCGATGGTGTAGGCCCATGCATCAAAAAATCTTTAGCTCATGAAGAACTAAAGTACAAAGATGGAGCAATACTGACTGATGCAAAATCCATCATCTAGTGGTGTAATGCTACAATGGGTCTAGGTAAGGAAGGTGAGTCTATGATTCATAGATTTTTTTGGTTGATAGATAATAATAATATTGCATCATATGAGGATTATTGCACACTAATAGGATTAAGTGAGTTGCATTCTTTTAGAAGCTCTGATGTAGGTTCATGGAGTATCCACACATAAAAAATGGAATGCTATTATGCATCATGTGCAAAGGAAAATTGGGGTGAGTGTGAGTCAACTGAATGGGTGAAAAAATGGGATATATGGGTTGTGGACCCAATTGACACCTATTGTCCCCCACAAGCATTGGAAATGGTTGAGATGGATTCATCCATTGACTTTGACCGCTTGTCTGATCTATTCCAACCTAGTAATATATACATCTTTGTAATTTTAATATGTAACTTTACAACTTTTACCTAAGTATTTTTTAAATTAATGACTGCATTTTGTACATTTATCACTACAGGCCATGTTTTTGCTGTTATTACCCTTGAAGACAATGAAGAAGGGAAAAATTATTATTTGTGTCGTGTCTAGGCTGAACAACAATTAGATCACTTGGTTATAGATGATGAAGGTTTAGAGTACCATATTGGTGTGGTGGTTGTAACCGGCACATGGCTTAGACTATATTCTATAAAGAACGTTAACTTGTGGTTATTTGAGGATTGGCAAGTAGAGAGGAAGATTCTTCATTATTCAAACCTTGTTGTGACATAAAATGTCCACTTAATAAAATATGGTGAAAAACCACATAATAAGACTCTTTGGAAGGTTCACGAGTTAGACCATGAGGCAATACTTGAGACATTAATATGTAGAACAGATCAAGTTGGTTCATTATATTGAATAGGAGAGAGAGAGAGAGAGAGAGAGAGAGAGAGAGAGAGAGAGAGAGAGAGAGAGAGTAGGGGATGCATGGAAGAGATGCTACTCTTGATGAGATGTTGAAGAGACACAACCCTCCAGTAGGTAATAAATAGGCATTCTGATAATCTAAAGCAAGTGCATCCAATAAAGAAAAGGAACATCATTGAAGGATATATATGCATATATGAACATTAACCAATAAAAAATATAAATGAATACCAATATTGATTATTGTATAGAATAAAGATTTTCCCAAACCAAAGGCAATAAGTCATTCTCAATAGTCAAACAATTAAGAACCAAATATATATGAACAAAATTATTCTTAAATATGTATACAATATTATTGACCAAATCAGAATTAGTAAAATGCCATTGCACGTAATCTCCATTATAACAACATGGAAGCTTTGAGATTTTAATAGTTATATTCTATAGTCCCAAAAATGGACATGACATATATTTCTCACTAATCCTTTACAATAGAAAATGTTTACAAAAAATGGCATGTACATGTATGAGGACATTTTGTATTAAAGAAGTTCCACACCGAAGCAGGTGGCTAATTGCTTGAAAAATAGTAACTGAATGCAAGAGGAATCATATAGATATGTTAATAAAATACTATCCCCTTTACTCAAGCAACATCTTGGTCATCTACTTGAATGGGACATGTTTGGGAACTAGAATACTCCATTTAAACTCAAGTCTCCAATTAAAGGTGGCAATGAGCTTTTTGTTGTTTTGTTAAGATCATTAATATATTTTGATGAGAAATTTGAGGGATCATGCCCAACTTGAGTATCCTAGCTTCCCAAGTCTTGTAAATGCAAGGCCATTGATGAATACACATTTCTAATTGAAACATTGATGGTGATGGAATGAAGTGTGTGACCAAATTCTTTGTGTACTAATGAGCCAATTTGAGGCTTCACTTCACATTTCTTCGTGGATAATTCTATATCACTTTTTACTTCTCTATCTAAAAATGTTATGTTTCTATACATGTACACTCTTTCCCAATAGATGTAGGTTTTGTCTTTTCATTCGAAGTAATTGGCATACCTTGGATGGCACCAAGATAACCATTTTCTTCTAAAATGTCTTTTTCTCTCAGATTAATCTCTCTATTAAGCAGGTTTTCTATATCTTCCTTTGTATATTTAATAGATATAGCTACAATTCCTCTATATATTAAACTTTCCTCCATAGGAATGGGAAGGCATGGGGAATCAGGCCAATTACTAGTCACTATATTGAAAAAGTAGTGCTTGGCCATGCCACTGATGGGAATCATCTCAATCTTACTTTCAGAATAGGTACCTCATTTGTCTTGAAAGAGTAATATATTGTTTTTGATGTCTTTGAAAATATATGTGGCAAGTAGCCGATTTCTTATTCATCACCTTTGAATATTCATGGGAAACTAAGGAAATTGGTTACCTAATAGGTCTTAGGAATCTTAACTAGGGTCCTAGAATAGTCATAGATGGACCCATTTGACCTAAATATGTAAAGAGCAAAAATTGCTCAAAAGTTGCAAAGTTGCCCAAAAAGTTGCTTGATCAACTTTTGCAGTTTTTGCAAAAAGTTGTAAATGGAAGTTTGGAAAGTTATAACTATCCATGCTCGGGTATATGAGCATGGGAAACATATTTTAGAAGGTTAGAAGGTTTCCAGTTAGATTTGCATTTTTTAGCAACTTTTAACACTTTTTGCAATTTTGCACAAAAGTGCAGCTTTTGCAAAGTTCACTAGATTTCACTTCTAGGACTTGGAAAAGGTTCTAAACTATTAAAAAACAACTAAAAACTCCCAATCCTAGGCTATCTTGACCAAAAACTCAAAAAGACTCAATTTTTCCTAATTAGCAACTTTTGCTCATATCTTGTACAAAGTGGCCCAGGCATATATATCTTGCTCATATCTCTCTCACTATTCATTGTGGGATCAAACTCTCTATTTTGTTAGCTCTGAGTGGCTAGGTAAACCCTAGTCACAAGCTTGTATCATCTTTTTGAGCACTCAAACATTCTTGGGCACGCTAAACCAAATTGATGCTAAGAGTCACTAAATGCCATAAGGTAGCGATCTTTGATAGGGCATATCTTGGAGCTCGTGCAATGTATGGATGCGATTTTGGGTCCTATAGGACCATGTTGTCGAGACCTACAATCATGTCTCTTTCTTTTTAGATATTAGATTCCATTTTGATTTTGCAAGCCCATCTTGAGTGATGTTGAAACTTGTAGTGTTGGCCAGTACAAAGTTGCCAACTGCCAAATCTCTCTCACTATTTGTCGTGAGATCAAATTATCTATTCTGTTAGCTCTATGTGGCCAACTAAACCCTAGTCCCAAGATTTTCTTGTACTATTGAGTGCTTGAACATTCTTGGGCACATCGAACCAAATTGACCCTAAGAGTCACTAAATGCAATAGGGAAATGATCTTTGATGGGGCATATCTCAGAGCTCGTGTGAGGTATGGATGTGATTCTAGGTGCTATAGGACCTTGTTGCTGAGACCTACAATAACCTCTCACTTTTTGGAGATCAAATTCTATTTTGATTTTGTGGCCCCATCTCGGGTGATGCTAAAACTTTTAGTGTTGGCCAGTACAAAGTTGCCAACTGTAGAATCTCTCTCACCGTTCATTGTGGGATCAAACTATCTATTTTGTTAGCTCTATGTAGTTGGGTAAAACCTAGTCCTAAGATTGTCTTATCCTATTGAGTGCCTAAACATTTTTGGGCATGACAAATTGGATTTGACCCTAAGAGTCAGTAAATGCCATAGGGCAGTGATCTTTGACGTGGCATAACTTGGAGCTTGTGTGAGGTATGGATGTGATTTTGAATGCTATAGGACCGTGTTGCTGAGACCTACAATAAACTCTCTCAGTTTTTAGAGATCAGATGTCATTTTGATTTTGTGTTCCCATCTTGGGTGATGTTGAAACTTGTAGTGTTGGCCAGTACAAAGTTGCCAACTGCCACATCTCTCTCACTGTTCATCGTGGGGTCAAACTGTCTATTATGTTAGCTCTGCATAGCTAGATAAACCCTAGTCCCAAGATAGTCTTTTCCTATTGAGCACTCGAATGTTCTCAAGCACACTAAACCAAATTGACACCAAGAGTCACTAAATGTCATAGGGAAACAATCTTTGATGGGGCATATTTGTGAGCTCATGTGAGGTATGGATGTGATTCTAGGTGCTACTGAACCATATTGTCAAGATCTACAATAACCTCTCTCACTTTTTGGAAATCAAATTTTGTTTTGATTTGGCGGCCCCATCTTGGGTGATACTAGAACTTTTGGTGTTGGCCAATACAAAGTTGCCAACTACCAAATCTCTCTCACCGTTCATCATGAGATCAAACTATCTATTCTATTAGCTTTAGATGGTCAAGTAAACCCTAGTGCCAAGCCCATCCTATCCCATTGAGTGCTCAAACATTCTCGTGCATGTCGTACCGAATTGACTCTAAGTGTCACTAAATGCCAAAGGGAAATGATATTTGATGGGTCATATCTCAAAGTTCATGCAAGGTATGGATGTGATTCTAGGTGCTACAAGGCCATGTTTTCAAGACCTACAATAACTTCTCTTACTTTTTGGAGATCGGATTCTGTTTTGATTTTGTAGTCCCATCTCGGGTGATGCTAAAACTTGTAGTGTTGGTCAATACAAAGTGACCAACTGTCAAATCTCTCTCACCATTTGTCATGGGATCAAACTATATATTTCATTAGCTCCAGGTAACTGAGTAAACCCTAGTCCCAAGGTCAACCAGTCTCATTAAGCCCTCAAACATTCTCAGGCATGCCGAACCAAATTGACCCTAAGAGTTACTAAATGCCATAGGGCAACAATGTTTGATGGGGCATATCTCAAAGCTCGTGGGAGGTGTGGATGCAATTATAGGTGTTACAAGATCATTTTTGTGACATATACAATAAACTCTTTCTTACTTTGGAGATTGGACTCCATTTTGATTTTGCAACCCCATCTCGAGTGATGCTGAAACTTCTGGTGTAGAGCACCTAGGTGGCAACTGGATATGTCATCTCATCCAATGATAGAGACTCATGATAGAAAGTAAAGAGGTAACAATACATCTCATTTTGAACATTCTTTTTTCTTTATGGTAATAAGGTAATCCTTTTTTGTAAGGTCAAGGAACTTGGGGTCACCTATAAGCCCAATTGCCTTAGTCCTAATGATTTTTTCTTTTTTGTTGCTTTTGTTAATAATTTGACTCAATAAGTGTTTTGAGAGCCATTGCACCTTATGTAGGTCCTATATGTTACCAAAAACAACTTGGTTAAGTTCTAGAAAGAGTTAGTGCAAAAATTGCATTTTGCAATAAAAGTTGCTGACAACTTTTTGGCAATTTTAGCATTTTTTTGGAAAACGTTGAAATTAACCTTGTAACCAATCAAACCAACTAGAAATCAGTTGGAATGGATGTCAAATGATGAAAATACCCTCTATGAAGTTAGAGGAGGCATAAGGTGTTGGTGATTATTAAGCTCTTTTTATATGACAAGGAATCATTGTTGATGTTAAACTTGTATATAGGATCATTGAGTTATTGTCAAATATCATTACTCCTTGTTTAGAACAACAAACCCATACTTTTTTAGAATGAAACACCACTTTAGTTGCATGTTATCACTAAATAGAGTTAGTGGAAGATGTTAAGGATCTTCTTGGTTATCTTAATAGCCATTTCATGGGTTTGAAACATAATCACTTCACTTTGTGAAGAGTTGGCCAAAAATTAGCAAATTACATGTTGTTGCAAAGAAAATACAATCATAGGATGTTGGAAGATTGTTTTCACTCATAGGATGTTGAAGAATCTCTTGGAAGGATGGAATAGATGATAGACTAAAGTTTGTGAGATAGTTATTAGGTGTTCCTTGAAGTGTCTAAGGTGTTAGTTTGAAGCAAGAAGTTGATTATGATCCATTTCTCAAATTTGCTCATTTTTCCCTTATTGCTTCCCAAGTTTTGAATAGGGAAAGTATCAAGTAGTTTTGTGAATTTGGGTAGAAGCTTGTTCAATTTTGTAACCAAGTTGGAAAGAGTCTTTGAAGACACTTAGGAAGGTGGGAAAAGCAGTTTGTCTTAAAAGTGTTCTTGTTGGGAATCCACTAGCTTTTGGTGTGAGCACTCTGCATCATTTTGGATGAAAATAACATCAAAATGAAATACATGAAATGTACTTAAAACATAAACAAGAAAATAAAATAAAATATTATGATAAACAATAATGTCATAATTTTAATAATGTCATGCATTAAATATATGTCATACATCAAATATAAAATGTCATATTTACATCAAATGTATGTCGAATATGTCCACTAACATAAAATCCAAGATATAAGTCCACTAATGCCTATACATGTGTGTCTATCCCTATGTCTTCTCCTTCCCACAAGGGGGAAGGAAACAAATCCCTAGAGGTCTTCGGTCATTGTGTGGAGGGAGATGATGGGGATGATGGGGTCTTCCTCACACACTCGCTCATCCTCTTGTTTAGACTCTTCTCTAATTAGAGCTGATACAAACAAAGTAGATATGAATCAATAATTATTACACATTAAAATAAAATATATGCACACACAAAATTTATTATTTTCTTACTACCATCAAATAATCACTCTGTACATCCACCTCAAAGGCTCGTGGATGATTAGTTGTAACAAGGTGCTACAACAATTCAATCAATATAATCAATTATAAATAATATTTTAAATTTCAATACTAACTATTATAAATGACAACTAAAACTAAGAAAATTCTTTCATACCTCAGTCAATGGCTCTGCACTAGCCATCTTGGCAGCAACTCCACAATCAATAGACTAGCAAAGATGAGGAGGAGTCTTAGACGTCAACAAATGCATGTCATATAATACAATCTACACATAACATGAAACATGAAACAAATATAATCAAATGAATTAAATTAACATGAAACAAATGTACCTCTATCCTAGGCTCAGAGTCCCTTATGAATGTTGATGGTCCAGTATAGAATTGATGCACATGGATAATTTTTTTTTTGTCAATCCTTCATATGATTATATATATTTATTAATTTAAATGATTAAATTGATACATACCTCTTGAATCATTGACGAGACATAAATCTATACTAGGGCAATCAACACTCTTACCCTAAATTTTGAACAATGTCAAGACATGCAAATTAATTATTCATTCACTATACATATGAAATGCAATCAAATTAGTTTATTATAATTGTAATTTACCTATATGTCAATTTCAAATGTGTCACTTAGGAACTCATTAGTGACTAGCCCATCATCCATAGTGTCTCCAACATGACTACCAAATGTGCATAAGGATCCACATGAAGTGAACATGTGACTGCGATGTAAAGAAGGCTCCTCCTCAACTAATGGATTGGCGCAATGAATGAGGGTCTGTGTCAAAGCATTGATAGTCCCTAGAGTACTAATCTCTACATGTTCCTTCACAAGTGAAGGAATAATCACATGCTCACCCTGTGGCTTGACAATAGGTGCCCTAACTACATTAGGGTCACAACATGCCCTTGGCCTCTCAAATGATGACCCCCCACCTCTACCTTGAGATTCTAACATATCAAAATAATTGGGGATCTCCCCAAGGACAAATTCACAATACAATTTCTTTAAGAAATACATTGGAATCTCATGATTATTGCAGGGAGGGGCATCAAAAACCATCCACCATCTATCCAAAACTTATTTATAATATCATGTATGCACCAATGGATGAGGAACCTTTTTGTTGTATGGTTAACAATATCTTGTTCTCCAGAATTTTTAAACAATGCACAAATGCTACCTTTTGCTATGTCTTTTTTTATTACATCTTTATAGGATAATTAGTTTGCATAATATCTTCTTTGTTCTTCCCTCTTAACACACCAAATATCCTACTGACCACTAGCAAAAGCTACATGACTCATAATGGACTCAAGGGAGGATGCCAATTGTGCTCTCATAGGATTGGTTTTTCCATAAGCTTTCAACCTACCAATGATTGCTTCTAATTCATTTTTCTCTCTTTCTATTTCATTCATTATGTTGTCTTGGGTTTTAGGAGGAGGTCTTTCAATTAGTGGAGGTTGTAAAATTTCTTGCTCTTCTTGTGGAGGGTTTCCATTTTTATTTTTTTGATCAAGTTGGGGATTTGGCAATTGATTATTCATTTTTCCTAATAAGAAACCAATTGCATTCTAAATAAATAAACACATTTAAAACAAAACTGAAAGAACTTACAAAACAATGTAAAAACTTACAAAACAATGCAAACACATATCAAACAATACAAAAACAAGAGTAGAAAACATAGTACATGATCCTGATCTTGATCTCTGATGATGAGGAGGCATTTTGAGGAGGTGGGTGAGAAAATTCTTCAAGATTTACAAACTGCATGCGTGGTGTTGAGGAGAAAGAAGGAAACAACAAAAAGAAATGAAATGGGCCGTGGGTTTGTAGCCCATATATTAAAACTTTTAATTTTAAAAAGGCACACACATGCTTTGGCTTGGGCTTCACAAGCCTAAGGCTTGTGGAACCCACGCCAAAGCACTTGTGTGCTTTTATAATTTTAAAAATTTGTTTTTTGTGTCATGTTTTTGGCACCATAACTTGGTGCATCAACCCTTAACACCAATATTCTTAGCCAGCATAGTGGTTTGAAGGGTAGCACATGCCTCAGTGAAGTGGTTGGTTTTGTGCCCTAGAGGGAAGGTAACATCTACAATGCAATAACCGTAGAAATTACAAATCACACCACCACTACCTGCTTGCCCTAGGTTTCCTTTGCCACCCCATCAGAATTCACTTTGTGCCATCCCACAAGGGGAAATGTTCATTGACATTCCTCTCTTCTTTTCTGTGTGGCATTATTGCACCTAGTTTCTCCTGCAAACGAGTTAGTACCTTTGCAAAACATGTAGTTCTCCAAAAGAGCATTAAGAATTTTACTTGACACAATCTTGGTGAGGAGGCTATTTTCCTTGAATATTTGATTATTGTGTTCTTTCCATATTCCCCAAACAAAGTCAGGCAAAACCCATTTGTTGATGGCTTGAAGACTAGAGCCCTTCCACAAGTCGCCCCATTGCCTAAGCAATTTAGTAATTGTAGTAGGGGCACACCAGTCTAACCCAAAAACCTGGCTGAAAAAAAGACCAAACCTCTTTGGCTTGATTTTTGCAAAGGATGCATCTATTAGGAATGTGAAGACTCCTTTTGATGATATTGTCAATGGTAAGAACCTTGTTCTAGAGGAGAAGCCAAAAGAAAATATTGATTTTAGGAGTTAGGCCAGGGTACTAGGCCTTTTCCCATATGGGTTTGGAATTTTGATTCAACTGAGCTTGGTACCCCAAGGCCACTGAGTAAAGACCAGTAGTAGTATTTTCCCACACTAACTGGTCCTGATCCTCATTCAAGATCATAGTGTAAAGGATAGTCATCAAAGGTTTGAGCTCCTCAGAGATTAAGGATAGGTCTCTCCAATCTAAGCCTAATTTGTAGTCGCTGACTTTGTTGCCAAACCTCTGATTACAAGTATTAGCCCATCTATCAAAAGATGGAAGATTAAGGAGAGGCCCCTGGATAAGCCAGTTGTCCTACTAGAACATTATCTATGTACCCTTGCCCACTCTCTATTTTGCCTTGCTTTTGGTCATTTCTCTAGCTTTGAGCATACCATTCCAAATGTAAGAGCCCTTTCAGATTAGTGTCTTCATTGAATAGTTGTCTAATGGAGGGTCTCCCAAGGTATTTATCTTCTATGATATCATGCTAATCCCCCTTGCTAGAAAAGATTCTCCAAATCTATTTGGCTTAAAGGACTTTATTAAAAGGTCTCAATCATTTGATTCCCAAGCCCCCTAAGTGTTTGGGGAGGCACACATATTCTAATATGTTGGATAATTGTAAAACTATCTAATTCTAATAAAGTTTGTACAAAATAATGAGATGAAGAAAACATATTTTATATATTCTCTTAAGTTGCAGATCATTTTTAACTTTAATTTTGATGAAACTACTTATTCTTTTAATAATATTTTAAATTACATTACGTTATTAATATTTTTCATGATATTATAATAATTGTTAAAAATATACATTTTTAAATTATTTTTTCTTTATACATCATTTTGACATTTTGCATATGTTGTTTTATAATTCTTTAATGTGATATTACGATAAAGTACATAAAAAAAGTGTGAGAATTTCACTTCTACAAATGAAATCTCACACAATTGTTCACATTCTTGAAGAAACCATAAATATTAAGGTGACCCATATCTTGAAATCTAGTGTATCTATTGTTCCCTAGCTCAAATATTGACACTTAAATGGATTGGAAAAGTAAGGTATATAAATACATGTTGGAAATAAATCAAATCAATATATACATGATCAAAAAATTATTTGATAGCATTGTGTATGGTAAAATCATGACAAGGAAAATGGATGTGGCAATGTCTCAGTTAACAAAACATGCATGTGAACATGATAGTTATCCAAAAATATATCTATCAATACCTTGAGTAAAATTGTGGCGATATATTGTAGACATGCAATTATGTGTTCCTCACACTATGCCAAGTACATATAAGTGGTTTATATTTATAGGACATATTACTAATTGATTCTTACAACTTACCAAAGATGTATTATGTATTAGCCTCTACTTTGGCCCTTGCACCATTTCTAGCTATAACTACTTGTCTCCTACACCATAAGAGCTAATTCATTGCCTTCTTGTTCATAAACTTCAATTCATCTAATGTAAATTATGTACGATTGCATTTAAATTAGCTCTACAATTAATCATCTTCATATTTTCTAGGATCACACACGAATGAATTTGATAATTTATTCAGAGCTTGAGACCATTATGGAATAGTTGAACATAACATTATGCTCTTCAGAAATATAATTCTTATAGTTTATATGTAAGTTTTAATTATACATCTCATTATTTATCTGAATAAATTTTAAAGAAGTCTTTTATTGGAACCATCTCTTCCTTAGTAAAAATGCCCATCAAAGAAAAAAATAATCAATCTCAATTAAGTGTCATGTTAGATTAACTAGAAAATGAGGAGGAGAGCCAAGAAGAAATCAAGGTTCAAGAAAATGGATTGTAGATGAGAATAGTACAAATGCTACCAGATGAAAATTATTTTTTTAGAGCCCTAGCCAATCAACTTGAAGGTGACCATGGGAAACACTCAAAGTATTGTAGTATGGTTGTGGAATACATTATGGAGCATCGTTCAAACATTGAGCCTTTCTTTTCTTAGATAGATGACATGAATTTTGAAGAATACTTTGAAAAAATGGCAAAAGATGGAACTTGGGTAGACCATTGTGAGATTTATGTAGCTTCTATGGTAACTCGAACTAACATTCATGTGCACCATTTGAAGGTCCAAGCATCCCAAACCTACAATTTTGATAGCTCAGATACTCCCACACTCCATGTCTCTTATCATGATGAAAACCTCTACAATAGTTTGTACTTCATTGATAACAATGTCAATGTTCCTATAGCACCCATTAAAGCACAAGCCATTCTAACCAAGAGCCCATAAAGGTCATTATGGATGAAAAAGGGTGTAAAGGTACATGTAAAGCTTGTGAAAAAAGATAAATTAATGAAAAGAAAAGATGAACCTCGATGAAGGAAAAGTCTAACAAGGTCTATTCCATGGGTACCAAGGAACAAAAAATAATAAAGATAAAAATGATCTTACCAATGTTTTACTATGCACCCAAAATGTTTTGAGAAAACTTTCTATGCTAGCACTACAAAAAAACATTTGATATATATAAAACTATCAGCGTAACCCTTGCACCCATTAAAGGTGCAGGTGCTAGTATTACATAATCCTAGATTTTGACTTTGGTTTGCTTTGAGTAAGACCATCACTATCTAGAAAATTATTCATAGGTGTTTGAACACATTATTTTATCATAAATATATTCATCAGATGATATGAAATATCATGATGTATTACCTCCTATGTTTAGTAGGTTATTTGTAATTAAATCTAGATTCAAATACTTTATGATATAAAATTTGTGATCTTTTGTATTATCCATTCTACCCAAATTTTAATATGAAACACATTATATATTTTATTAAAAAATATAATTGAACTTTTTTCATCCATAAAATAAAGGACACGTAAACTACAAAATCACATCAGCAAGTCTTAATTTAGGTATTATAAAATCACAATCAAGTAGGTGTTATAGACCCAAAAGATCATATAACAAAATACATGATCTTTGTTTAAGCCATCATAAAAATAAAATAAAAATCAACATTGCCAAATTTACTTCTAACATCTCTCATAACACTTTTCTATCATAATTTGTTCAAATAAATATCTCATTTAATTTATTCTAGTTTCACATTTAATTTAATAATCTCAATCGTCACTAGATTGATGACAAAGTATGATCGTTAAATCACATTAGTAGACAATTTTGTTTTAGGTATTGTGCACTTGCTAATTCAATACACTCAAGCTAGAACTATCCCACACGATTGACACTAGACTACCATTAACAACAACTAGTGAAACTTGGCTGAACAAGAGACAACATCCAACTTTTACCTCACCAATCAAAATTAGAGAACAACATAGCAGATGAAAGTAAATAACAGAGACTAATAGAATTTAAAGTCTTTATAAAAAAAGAATTAAGATTTAGCATCATAGCCACAAAGAGTTAAACTTAGCATGAATACTAGAACTACTAGTTTTCAAATAAAATCCCCACAAGCCATAACTATGCTAAAAAAACAAAAAGACCAAAATTCTTAATCATGTTTTCTTTCCAATCGTCTCAGTTGACATTAAAGCAGTGTCCCACTCCTTGTAATCTTTATCCTCATCTAGCTTGCCACCCTTAATGTGCTCCTGCAACTGACATAAGGTGGAAGCAAAGGCATGAACCACCTTCAATGTAAACCAACTTACATCATTCAAGAAATTATTCAAGCTTGCCACATCATTCTCCAGGTTCTACACAACACTTTCAAGACCTGCAATCTAATTTTCAAACTTACCAATAATACCATTGGGAGCATGACTAGAGCTAGGGGGTCTCTTAGACCTGAATCTCTTCAACAACAATATTGTCTTGGGCAACCTTGGGGGTAGGGAGCATAAGGAGGGATTGCCACAAGGACAAGAGATATGTCACATTCGAGACTCTTTGACCTGAATCTCTTCAACAACAATATTGTCTTGGGCAACCTTGGGGGCGCGGAGCATAAGGAGGGATTGCCACAAGGACAAGAGATATGTCACATTCAAGACTCTTCGACACATAGGAAGAGAAGCCACTTTCAGAGTCATCATCATTGTTATTCATAATCTCATCAAAGTTGTCATTACTCAGCACCTTCAACTAATGTACTTGCAAACTTTGTACCATGTTAGACTTCATTTCCCAATATTAGATTACTAACATGAGTACAATTTGTTCAAGTCAAAATGATATATCTCACCTAACTCAAATCAAACCCAAAAAGAAAACATACTATTACCAATCGAAAGAAAATCTCAATTGTTACTGCCAGATCCGTACACTATGAGGTAATTATTGGTAAATTGAACTCATTTAATTTTTTTAATTAGAGAAATCATTTTATGTTACTTTGCAAAGTACAGAAAAATAATATAAAATGAAACACTCGGCAATTAACCTTGCATTATATCTGCCGGATATCTCTCCTCTTTACACTCGAGCAATCCACTTCGTTGACATCGTGACCTTCGCCGACACTTTCTGCGAGAAATCCAGTGCATCTTATCTGTTCATAGTTTAGAAAATGTCTAAACACTTAATACTTTGCCAGATAATTCGACCGTTAATTCACCTCGCGTTGACCATTTCTAAAGTCAAAGCTGTGAAGACGTGTTTATTTTAGTTTTTTGCTCTCTAATAGATGGTGATTACGTCTTGCATGAGCTACTTGGTCGATTAGACGTACGTTGCTCATAGAAAGCAAAGTGTACTTTGTGTGCTCTTAAGGAGACAATCAAGTTTGCTTGGCCCATAGAAAACGACTCCACTTGCATGCCAAGCAGGTCTAACTTTCATGATTATATGAGCCTAGGCCTTACCTGGTTTTTGAGAACAAATATAATTATATTGTTGGTTTAGATTTTTGCTTTTTAATCACTATAGAACTTGATGTTGACTCAAGATGGATAATCTTTTTTAATGCAATTGTTATTCTAATTGTTTGATATAAGAGTCTTAGATTGAAATCGCTTTGGCTAAGAGTCCGACTAATCAGCATTCATATCATCAAATTGATACAAGGAATGATCCCAATCTCCATACTTATTGTAGTAGCGTTGACAAGACTGGATCATTAGTGGATTCATAAAGAGCCATTCAATTTCATCATCAAAGCAAGGGTCATTGACATGTTAACTTTTAGGGAAGAGGGAGTGATATGAATTGTAAAGTCTTAAATTTTGATTATAAGATTGACAACAACATTTTGATATTTCATTTTGTAATCACAAACTTCACAAAAGCCCTGTTTAATTTTTATTATATTTATATATGGTAAATAAATCAATTGTATAGTTTTAAATTAGATCTTGGTAATGCAATTTTGAGGCTATTTGGTTGGCTACTATGTAAATGAAGCTTGTTTGCTTTGCTTGGTGTATTATCTACCAATGTCGTCTTATTGGGTACATAGATTTTGGAAGTTGTAAACCCTTCTTGTCCTTTTTGTGTACAATAGGAGTTTCTCAAGCATATGTTTGTTTTTCTCTAAAGCCTTGGCCACTTATACTTTGAACCATGCTTTAGACTTGTGGCTTTTTCTCAGAGTATAATTCTTTTAGTGGAGGTTCAAAATTCTTACAAAGTTCATGGGCATATGCTCCAAGATGTGTGCAAAAAAGTAGACACCATGAAAAAAGAGAGTCAAAAGTGCACATAACACGATTGCATATGTGTACTTTTGATCAAATTTCAAAATGGGTCTTGGCTCATTACCAAACCAAGAATAAAATATTAAAATTTTTAAATTTCAAAATAATGCGATCACATTATGCTTAGCAAAACATGACCGCATTCTTAATGCTTCTAGTTCTCCATAACCCCATCGGATTATGAAGAACTAGAAGCAATGAGAGTGAGATATGGAGAGAGAGGAGGGATGAAGGAGATGCAAGGGAGGAGCGAGAGATAAAGGGAGGGAGGGAGTGGTATGAATTGTGGAGTCTTAAAACATTGATTGTAATATTGACAACAACATTTTGATATCTCATTTTGTAATTACAAACTTCACAAAAGCCCTATTTAATTTTTATTACATTTATATATGGTACAAAAAAAATTCAATATATAGTTTTAAATTGGATCTTGGTAATGCAAATTATAGACTATTTGGTTGGCTACTATGTAAACGAAACTTGTTAGTTTTGCTTGGTGTATTATCTACCAATGTATTGTTATTGGGTACATAGATTTTGGAAGTTGTATACCCTTCTTGTCCTTTTTGTGTAGAATAGTAGATTCTCAAGCATATGTTTTAGTTTTTCTATAAAGCCTTGGCCACTTATACTTTAAACAATGCTTTAGACTTGTGGCTTTTTCTTGAAGTATAATTATTTTAGTTCAACTTCAAAATTCTTACAAAGTTCATAGGCATATGCACCACAATGGTGTACAAAAAAGTAGACACCATGAAAAAAAAGTCAAAAGTACACATAACACGATCGTGTTATGTGTACTTTTGATCAAATTTCAAAATGGGTCTTGGCTCATTACCAAGCCAAGAAAACAATATTACAAATTTTCAACTTAAAAATAACGCGATCACGTTATGCTTAAGAAAATGTGGCTGTGTTATTAAGAACTAGAAGCATTGCTTCTAGTTCTCCATAATCCCATCAGGTTATAAAGAACCATAAGCAATGAGAATGAGATATATAGAGAGAGGAGGGAGGGAGGAAGGGGGGCGGGGGGTGCGGGGGTGGGAGAGAGAGAGAGAGAGAGATCACATTGCTCTATGGATAAATCCACAACACTTGTCACTTCTCTATCTAAAATTTTTGTTTTTGAGTGCATGTACATTGAAGACCTTCTGTCACTACTTGAGCTACTAGTAGATGGTGAGTATTCATCATCATCATCCGAAATATACTCACATGCATATCTTACTTCTTTCCTTTGTCGTTTCCCCCTTTTTGTCTCTTCAAGTCATTTTCTAGTAACTTTTGTCATGGATCTAAGAAGCTCTTCCCACTCTTTTACATTAACCAGGTGGGCTTTGTTTCTTAATTCTGAGTAATTGGTTAATAGTTTCATTCTTAATAGAATTCATAACCAAATTCTCCATAGCTAGTTTTCTTCTTGATCACTACAATATTTTCTCCTCAACTAAACATCTTGTAATCATTTGATTTACAATCATAGATTTATCTTGGCCAATCCTTTAGGTATATGATTGAGGCTCTAGATCCACAAAAGGGTTGAAATCTAGATCTAGTAGAAGAATAGTATTAGACTCCCAATTTTAAAACTTCATCACCTAGTAAATTTTCAAGTTTGAATGACAACATTTGACAGGTTTCATTGGTTGCAAGAACTTCTGAAATAATAAGCATTTTAAAGAAGGAACCCCCCACCATCCTCATAAGGTGAAGGAATGAACTACTTTGTGGTAGTTCTTTATCCAATGGTTCTAAAGGGAATAACATTCTTACCTACTTAATCTTCAAATAACTAGGTGAGTATTCTTTCATGTTTTCAAATGCTTGCCTAAAAATTTGCAATCTATTATCCCATCTGTCCACAAAATTTGGTGAAAACTATTAGCCTGACATAGATTTCCTAGTTGATGTCCTAAATTAAGTAGTGACAAAGCTAACCCAACTGATTTCTTATAACTATGTGGTCCCCTAGCTTTCCCAGTTGATGTCCCATAAATTTTCCTTCCTGATATCTTATGCCTTCTTGGTTGATATTACCCAAGGAACTCTTCAATTGGGAAAAATCCTAAAAGGATACTCTCATCTTTAAAAATTTGGAGGTTCTTATGCTGGAGCATATCATTGATTGCATCAGTATCAAATCCTATGATGCACCTAACCTTTGACATCTCACATAAACCCACAAAATTATCTTGAAACTACCTCAACTAATTCAATTGCCAAGAACGACTTTTTCTTTTGGTTGTGTGGAGTAGATTTCAGTATCAAAATCCTCTTGATGTCTTTTTCCTAATGTACATGAGAATGCACAACCACTACAATGTGCTATGTCTTATCATCTTAAGTTATTATTGTCAAGAGTGTACATAACTGCAAAGGTTTTATCAGCTTCACAAGCTATAGACTCCAAAAGACCTCTAACAATTTGATGCCTTCTATCTGTCGATAATTTGAATGATGGATGTGCAAGATATATGTGGATAATCATACACAGACCTTTTTTGAATAGACCTCCTACTAGAAGCCTATGCAAAGAGATGATGGTTGAAACAAACACCTCCTTTTTCTCTATTGGTTGTGATAGTTTTTGAGCTTCAAGAGTCTCATACATTGATAGGCTCTAATGATTCCTAAGATTATTGAGATTGGGAAGACCTTGTTAACATTCACTTTGGTTGCAATTAACACATGATATGCATGTGAGAAGAGATGTCAGATCATGATGATGAATACTCACCATCTACTAGTATCTCAAGTAGTGACATAAGATCTTCAGTGCACATGCACTCAATTTTTTTTTAAAGGGATCTTAAGGGGTCCTAATGTCTCTCTCAACACACTAGGACCCCTCATGACCTCTTTTGATACATTAGAGCCAAAAAATCTCTAGAAGAACTTATAGTTGTCATTGGAGGGGATACACTCCTTGGATCTACAGTAATCTTAGATGACTCACCTCAATTGATGTCACCGGTTCTGAAGCTTTATCCCAACTAGACCTCAATGTCCTTTTATATTACCTATACAAAAATAGACATGAAGCTTAGTGATTCAAAAACCATATCAAACCAAGCTTGATTAAAAAATGCTACTTGTATCTTGACTTGATACCTCTTTCCATCTCTAGGTAGTTTGTTCTTGTTCTTGTTCTTGCTCTTGCTCTTTCCATTTTGAAGAATTTTGTGAATTAGGATTCATTGGTTGTACACAATCTTTATGAGAAATCCAAAAGAAATATTTATTTTACAAAAAAACAATAGTATTTATAGAAAATTGACACTCATGATGAAACTACACACCCAATTAACATGCAAAGTCATAACTACATATTTAAACCCAAATACTTATACACATATTTATTACAATGGAAAAAAGCCCATGTCTAAAAGTGACACAATGATTGTAACATATGAAATCAAGTGTTCCACATAGGATAACAATGGTTGCATTTCCATGCATTCCAAATCTAGTGGTGGGGGCATATTGACAAGCTATGGTGATTCTTGAGATTGTTGAGACTAGAAAGACCAAGTTAACATTCACCTTGGTTTCACTTAACACATGGCATGCATGTGAGCCTAGATGTCAAATGATGATAATTAATACTCACTATCTACTAGTAGCTGATGTAGTGACAGAAGTTATTCAGTGTACATGTACTTAAAAATAATATTTTAAGGGATCTTATGATGATTCCTGAGATTGGTGAGACTAGGAAGACCTAGTTAACATTCACCTTGGTTGTACTTAACACATGATATGCATGTGAGTCTAGATGTCAAATGATGATGATGAATACTTTATATCTACTAGTAGCTCAAGTAGTGGAAAAAGGTATTCAGTGCATATGTACTTAGAAATAATATTTTAAGGGATCTTATGATGATTCCTGAGATTGTTGAGAATGGAAAGACCTAGTTAACATTCACCTTGGTTGCACTTAATACATGGTACCTAATACATGTGTTAATATATGCAATATGGATTCCAAGGATCAACCAACTTCATAAAACAATAAAGAAAACATCCCACCGTCGATGTAGCATACATACTTGTCTAGTGATCATATTGTGCTAAAGATGGCTTTTGATGTTGTTGCAACAACTAAAGACCATGATGCAAAATTTACTTCATTAACCAAACTTGTGATGAAGATGAGACCTGCAACTACTAGATTGTCATGTATACAAGTGAGGAAATGATTGCAACATATATAATTAAGTTTGTTGCATAGGATAATGATGGTTACATTTCCATGCCCTCCAAATCTAGTGGTGGTGGCATATTGAATCGATGTACCTCAGAGCCTTTACAAGAGTTCTCTGTCATTTCTTCGAGATGGTTTATCTTCTAGTTTAACCACAACAATCTCTTTCTTATATCCTAATCTTACATTATATTTTTGCATTGCAATTAGGTCTTCCCTAGGTAAGGGTCACCATTTGGATGAACAAAAAATTGTCATGGAAAATGTGTGACAAAGATGACACCTGCAACTACTAGACTGCTATAGGAAACTTGTGATGAAGATGGCACCCGCAACTACTAAAATGTCATGAAAAACTTGTGATGAAGATGACACCTCCAACTACTAGTTTTTCATGGAAAACTTGTGATGAAGATGACACCTACAACTACTAGATTGTCATGGAAAAGTTGTGATGAAGATGACACCTAAAACTACTAGACTATGATGGAAAACTTATGATGAAGATGACACCTGCAACTACTAGAGTGTCATGGAAAAATTGTGATGAAGATTATGTTGGTCTGGTTTTCACTTCAAGTTTATCTTAATGCATTTTAAAGTGAATGTTCCAATTCCCTTTGTGAAAATTAGGGTTTTGTGTTTTTAATTTTGTTAACCCTAGAATAACCCTAACTTTTTGTTTCACTAAGTATTGCCCTAGAAAGGTTTTAGATTATGCTTAACATAGCATGCCTTTTCGAAATAAAAATGTACAAGAAAAATATTTTAAATACCCCTTTTATTTTTCTAGGTACCTTTTAAAAGGTTGTTTGCATTACTTAATGTTATCCTAAGTCTCCAAAATAACATTAACCTAAGCTTTCATTTTAATTTTCCATAGGTTTATGTTTTTATTAGAAAAAATCAATTAAGCAATGATAACCCTTGATCTTCCTTAAGATCAATGGTGGTTGCTTTGTCGCTAACAGGAATTACAAGCTATTGACTCCTAGTGATGTAGTGACCAAGCAATACTTGCTCATAGGACCCAACAAATGAAAATGAGTAAATTTTCAAGCATAAAATCTGCACTATCAGATCTTCTTATGATCGATGGTGGTTGCTTTGTCGCCAAAGGAAATTGCAAGGTTTTTACCCTTGGCAACATAGCAACAATCTGCCACATGGATATGTGGTAGGACCAACCTTGAGGAAGGAGCCATGAAAGTCCATGTCATCAATAGGTTGTTAAGATGTTAGATTGTTAGATGCCACAAGGGATTTTCTTTGAAGGAAATAAAGCGTTGGTCTGCACTGTCAAATCTTCTCAAAGATCGACGGTGGTTGCTTTGTTACTAATGGAAGTAGCAAGAACTTTATCCTTGGCAACATAGAAACCTGAGGGAAATAATGTAGGCCCACATTATGTGTAATGTGATTATCATATGCTCTATTGTTTGATGCAAGGTTGATCAATGGTGGTCACTTTGTCTCCAACAGGAGTTGCTTGGCTTTTGCCCTTGGCAACATAGCAAGAACATGACACGTGTATGGAGGCATAAGTGGGTCAAAAGTAAGTTGTCAACCTTGAAAGAAAAGGCTCACGTGGAAGGATTCAATTGGATTGACTGCCAACTAGGAAGGTTGAAGCCGAGTCATAAAATGTTTTGTTCCTAAATCATCGAACTTTCCAAAATTGACAACCTATTTTCAAATTTGAAGGGTGATGCCACTCTATTTCTCTATGATCCATTTATGATAATTAAAGCTCCTCATATGAAATAAAACAAGGAATATAGTGCAAAAAATTGAAAGATTTTTTCATGCAAATGCAATTTTGATTTTTTGGAGCTAGAACCTATTGAAGAGCTTATTTTCCTACCTGGTTGAATCATGAAAATTTTCAATATTAGTGACTCATTCAGCATTCAGAGAAGAAACAAGAAAACCAAGTAAGTATCTATATCCTCATACAATTCAAAGAATTTTGGTTTCTCTGCATTATTGTCCAATATGCCTCTAAAAAAGGGTTTCTCTGGGAAAGTAGAATATGCTAGTAGAAATATCCATAATGATTTTCTAGAACAATTAAGTGAATCTACAAATGAATCAGCTCAAATAAAGAAAATAGTTCCTATAAACCTTAGACTCTGAATTGCAAGTGGTTTGTATGATAAGGGAAATTAGACTAGGGATGCCATAACCTCTAAAACATGGCTCCAATTGTTTAATAAATGGTTCTCAGAGAGGAAATTGTTTTCTCCCCACGGGAATATTTGGAATTTTGACTTAGGTACATTAGTAGTTCCTGGGGTTTTCATGGATTTAGACCTTCTCATAGCTGTATCCCTAAATTATGACCCCATAGCTAGGACGGTGAGGAGAATAGATGGGGAATGTTTGATGAAAATTAGTGCAAAAGAAATTCAAGAGGTTTTTAGAATGGAGCGAACCATTTATTATTGTGAGGTCATTGATTTTTAGGGATTAGAGAAAGGATACGTTTCTCATAAAGATCATATTAGGCAAGGGGCATTGAGAGGACACTTGGCTATAAATGGTAATTTTACCTTTGTTACAACATCAACTAAAGAACCTTTTAAGAAGCAGTTTTTCAACACTAGGGCCATATATATTTACATGACATTGTGTAGGGTTTTTGGTGAAGATGAATAAGAGTTTATACCAATAAAGTTCATGTGTATGATGACACAGATCTCTTCTTTTGGTGTGGATATTATTTTTGATTTTTCATCCCATTTAGCAAAGGAAATTCACACAGGTCTAATTGGATTTACAAAGGGCGAAATTGAGAAAACATCTGGCCACTATTCTTTATTGATGCATATGTTTTTATATAAGGGAGTTACTTTCTTTGAAAAGGAAATGGTTTTGAATAGAGAATATGAGGGGGAAGCTCTGCCAGTTTAATTATGGAGTGCAGATATGACCTCGGATGCAGAGGAGGCTAGTTTTGTGAGATTTGACAGATACTTTGCATCTAGGTTGAGGAGCCTATTGTTAAAATATAATCTTAGGATACCTAAATCATTGCTAGACTTCATCAAGCCTATGGATAGCCCTACTAGTTTCAAAGTTTCCCATAATTGGTTAGATACCATACCATACCTTGTATCAATAGTATTCAGAGTATATGGATTCCAAGGAACTCCCCATGTACTCCCTTACCAGTTACTTCTTAAGGTGGGGCTAGCTGAAATGTTATGGCAGATAGGTGGATTGGAGAAAGCACAACTGACTAGTTGGTCTAGGGGTTCTATTTTCTCATCTTGTATAGTGGCCCATCAGTTCATAATCACAAAAGGTGGTTGGTTGTTTCTGTATGAATTCTTAGACCCATAAAAAATGACTGTCTCTCATGATCGTTTCAATGATAGTGAAGGATTTTTTTGATATATTTAGACATAGGGCTAAGACCGGTGCCAAAAATCATCAACCCTACTTCCCTGAAGATATATTAAGAAATGAATTCTCTCTCCAAGAATAAGAGATCAAAAACGAGAAATGGAGAGTTTATTCTAGGGTTTTAGAATTTATTAATTATTTTGATAAAGATTATAAGCCTTCAAAAGATGCAAAGACTGGGTCAGATAAGTCGAATAAGTTAATGATTACTTTTCCAAAGATTATGTAGGCAATGAATGAAAAGAAGACATTCTTTATAAATTCTTATCCTGAAAAGGTTAGAGAAATAATGAAAAAAATATCTTTTACCCTTGCAGTAGGATTAGGGCAACTAGTTATTTAGAGGAGGTCTGGCTATAATATCATTAAGAACAAAGAGCCTATAGTTAACAACGGTAAACAAATAATTGGACCGACTAGTGTTGTTTCAGAAGAGAGGCTAGAAGAGCCAAAGCCTAAGAGGCAAAAGATAGAAGAAACATAGGTGCCCCAAATAGAAGAATATTCACCCACTCAATCCCCATTGCATTTAGGAGATGAAAAACTCACTAAGGAGAAAATGGAGCAATTAGGATCCTAAGGGAGAGTTTTTATCATTGTTATAGAATTAGAAGAAGGAAATCTTGAAGAGCCTCCCATGCCTAGCCTTGAGCTAACTATTGCTGATTATAGAGGAAGAGAATTCGACCCTGTGGTAGAACAAGCTAGTCATGAATTTCTCTCTAATGACAACTTTGTCAAATCAAGAGCTTTCTACCATTTTACATGGAGGATTAACATTGAACAATTTGAGGAAAGATTCAATAAGAGGAAGGCAAAGAATCCTAAAATGGAAGAGGTATCTATACAAGACCAAATAAAAGATGAGATGATGGAAGAGTTTAAAAGCTTGACCCTTGAAGAAGGGAGTAGAATGATAAAATCATCTAGGGATTTTGCTTCTACCAAATTGGGACATTGCAGATGCCATGGTCTTTAACACTATTACCAAGTAGTTAAATGCATATGAAAAGGTGAAAAAGGAGCTAAGAGGTGCTAAATTTAGTGAGGATCATGCTGCATTACTGATTTGGTCTATGAGAAGGTGATCTAGAGCTAGTTCCTCAGTTCCTCTCACCCTGATGACACTGACTTGATTGGAAAATTAATTGTAAAAGTGGTAGAGGATACTCCAAATGAGGAAGCCATAGAGCTAAAGGTTGGAATAGCCAACCTCACCCTAGCCACAACCTTAAGGGAGAGAAAAGAAAGATTAGAATTACAAGAAAATATGAACAAGTTCTGGTAGCTTATAATAAAGAAGTACAAAATAGAATAGAGCTTGAGAATAAGGTGATGGGGCACCAAGGATAGTCTAGTAGGCCTAGAATTACTTATCTTTGTCCACCAGTTGAGCCTTTTAAATCAACTCCTCTAATTGAAATGTCAAACACACCACAAAGACCCTGTATTATATTGTAGAGGATTTTAAAGAAGAAAAGAGAAAACTTTCTGCATTACATGTGGAACTAGATATTTAGTATGACGACAAATTGTGGAAAGCAATTATGTATTTAGTAGATAAAATTGGCTGGCCTACATTGTATGAACAATTGGAAAAAGTAATAAACTGATGCAGGAGCATCTTGGGTTTCCTTGTAATCCTGCACTTTTGTTCATTCTGATAGATGATGGCGAGTGCCAGTTTCTAGTTGATGCCAAGTTACCAGTTTCCAGTTGATGCTAAGTTGGTAGTTTCTAGTTGATGTCAAGTTGCTAGTTTCTAGTTGATGCCAAGTTGCCAGTTTCTAGTTGATGCCTAGTGCCAGTTTCTAGTTGATGCCAAGTTGTCAGTTGATGTCAAGTTGCTAGTTGGTGCCAAGTTTCTAGTTTCCATTTGATGCCGAGTTTCCAGTTTCTAGTTGCTGTCGAGTGCCAGTTATCCTTCATGTGCCGAGTTACCCAGTGTATGCCGAGTGTCAGCATTTGGACGTGATTTTTGCGAGCCGACTTGCGAGATTTATTTTTGATCATGACATTTTTGTTAAGATATTTTCTTGGGATGTGTCTAGACTATTGTTGGGTTGGCCTTCCTCTTATGTAATGTTCTATAATGTTCAGTAAGCTATTTTGGCAAGTATAAATAGGGTGTTTGGGCTTAGAGTTAAGGGAGATTGGAGAGAGTTTAGGGAAAAGGCATATGTGTTTGGAAATGTAGATTTAAAGTTGGATCATGGATCTGGAAGTTGTAATTTGTATCTGGCCATAACCCATAAGGCCTTACAACTGGGCATGTAGGAAGATATTTTGATGAATCAATAAAACTATTTTTCTCTTCTTCCTCCTTTGGTGGTTGTTCCTTGTGTTTTCTTCTATTGTGTTAACTCTTGCAGGGTGGTTTGGATAGCTAGGTGAGCCTTTGGCCCTCACCTTCTTGCATGCATCAGTTAGTATCAGAGCATGTTGTTCCCAAGTGTGCAAGAAGATTGTTGAAGTGTGAGGTAGTTTTTACTAGGACCTTGGTTGGGTAAAGTTTATCAAAGCTTGAGGTTTATCCTTGTCGAGATTGGATTTTGTAGAACCTTAGTTTGGATTTGGTTGTAGGGTGGAAGATCTACAAATTTGACCTCTAACTTGCAGAAGGTTACGATCTTGTAAGAACCTAATTTGTAAAGATGGTTTGTGGTAGAAGAAATGTTGATGATGTTATATTGGATCTGTTGAGACAAATTGTAGCTAGATTAGATGTTATGGAGATAGCCTAGAGGAGAGGAGCACATCTTGATGATGTAAGTGATGATGAAGCAACAACACCAAATCATAATCCAGAACCTGAAGAAGATCAAGATGAGGAAAGATTGTTGCAAGTGTTGTCTAGGGAAAACTCAAAGCCTACTATAGAAGTTGTTCCTTATGATGGAAAATTGGATACCAATGCTATGTTGGATTGGATCTTTGATATGGAGAAGTTCTTTGAGTATGAAAACACTCTTAATAATAGAAAGGTGAAGATTGCAGTTACTAGGTTTAAAGGTCATGCATCACTATGGTGGGAGCACTTGCAAACTAATAGACAAAGGAGAGGAAAGGAGAAGATCAGAACTTGGCTAAAGATGGTGAACAAGGTAAAGGAAAAATTTCTTCCTACTAATTACCAAGTTAGCTTGTTGAGAAAGATGTAAAATTTGAAACAAAAGGACATGACTATGAAAGAGTATGCTAAGGAATTCTATAGATTCAACATTAGATCTGGACATGTGGATGATGATGTTGAGAAAATTACAAGGTACATTAATGGATTGAGATCTAAAATACAAGATGAAATAAGTTTTGTGAAGTTGAAAAATGTAGAAGAAGCATATCAATATGCCTTGAAAGCTGAGGAGATCTTGTCAAAGAAGAATGAACAAAGACAAAGAGGTAGAGGTGGTAGATTCCAGAGAGGCAGAGGTAGATCTTATGGAGATAGTGGCAGATCTGATAGTTTTGTGCAGGATAAAGGAAAATTTGAATGAAACAATGATGAAAAAGGCAAGACCAAATGGAAAAGTGGTAATTCTTGCTGAAGAGGTATTAATTTTTACCAAGGAAGAGGTAATTGTTATTCTAGAGGTGGATTTCATGGTAATTGTTTCAGATGTGATAAAGAGGAACATAGATCTTTTGAATGTAGATCCTTTGAAAGTGGGCAAGGTAACATAAATGCTATGATTCAAGAAGATGATGAGGGTTCACCAAGTGGACTTGAGGCTAGAGAAAATTTGATGGTGAGAAGAACTTTATGTAATAAGGGAAGTGATGAGGAACCTGTTTTAAGGAGAAGTCTTTTCAAGACAAGATGTAAGATGGCTAGAAAATGCTGCAAAGTGATCATTGATAGTGGAAGTTCTAAAAATTTGGCATCAGAAGAGCTGGTTACTAAGTTGCAGTTGCAGAGGCTGAAACATCCCAAACCTTATCATATTTCATGGATCAAAGATGAGCATAAGATATTGGTAAGTGAACAATGCCTTATGAAGTTCAAAATTGGACATTACTTTGATGAAGTTTTGTGTGATATTATGCCCTTGAATTGTTGTCATATTTTGTTGGGTAGACCTTGGCAATATGATAGATATGTTGTACATGATGGAAGATTGAATCAATATACTCTTTGGGTGAATGGGAAGAAAGAAACATTGTTGCCTTTGATTGAAAGTCCAGATGGGGTCAATTGTACTGCAATAAAAGTTTTCATGGTTAATAGAAAGCAATTTGAAAAGGAAGTAAAGAAGAATCAAGTTTGTTTTGGTATAGTTCCTGGAGGACCAAGTGTTGGTAGTAATGACCGAGCAACAGAAGCTAGTAATGACTGAGTGACAACAGATAGTGATAGCTGAGTACCAGTAGAAATTATAAAATTGTTGAATGAGTATAAAGACATTATTGTTGATGATATTCCTGATGGTTTACCTCCAATAAGAAGTATAAGTCATTGTATGGATTTGATTCCTAGAGCTAACTTGCAAAGAAAGCACCATATAGATTGACACCTATAGAGAATGAAGAACTTAACATACAAGTGCATGAGTTGTTGTAGAAAGGTTTGATCAGAGAAAGCTTGAGTCCATGTGTTCTACCTACTGTATTAGCACCCAAAAAGAATGGAGAATGTGTACTAATTCTAGAGCCATTAACAAGATAACAGTGAAATATAGGTTTCCTATGCCAAGGATGGATGACATAATGGATTGTTTTAGTAGAGAAAAGTATTTTACCAAGATTGACTGAAAGAGTGGCTATCATCATATCAGAATCAGAGAAGGTAATGAATGGAAGACTACTTTCAAGACAAAAGATGGTTTGTATCAATGGTTGGTTATGCCTTTTGGTTTGACTAATTCACCTAGATGAGGTTGATGAATGACGTTCTAGAAAGATTCTTGGGTAAGTTTGTGATTGTTTATTTGGATGATATTCTAATATTCAGTAAGACTAAGGAAGAACATATTGAGCATATTAGACAAGTATTATAGAGTTTGAAAGAGAAAAAGTTGCTGATTAATCTGAAAAAGTGTTCTTTTATGCAAGAGGAGATTGTGTACTTGGGATTTGTGATTTCAGCTGATGGTTTGAAGATGGATCTTGAGAAGATTAAAGAAATTTTTGAATGGCCTACACCTAAGAATGTGGGTGAGGTAAGATCATTTCATGGTTTGGCTAGTTTTTATAGGAAGTTTATAAGGAATTTCAATTCTATTTGTAATGCTATGACTGAGACAATGAGGGGAGATAAAAAAGAATTCAACTGGACACATGGAGCTGATGAGAGTTTTGAGACTTTGAAACAAAAGGTTTCTTAATTACCCATATTAGCTTTGTCTAATTTCAACAAATTATTTCAAGTTGAATGTGCTAGAAGTGGTAATGCAATAGGAGCTGTATTAAACCAAGAAGGTAAGCCTGTTACTTTCTTTAGTGAAAAGTTGAATGATGCTAAAAGGAATTATTTTGTGTATGATTAATAATTTTATGCTATTGTCCAAGAATTGAAGAAGTGGAGACATTACTTGATTCCTAAGGAGTTTGTATTATATACTGATCATAAACCTTTGCAATACTTGGGAAGTCAACATAAATTAAATCAAAGACATATAAAGTGGGTTGATTACTTGTAGAGTTTTACATTTGTGATCAAGCATAAGCGTGGAGTTACTAACAGAGTTGCTAATGCATTGAGTAGAAGACATTCTTTGTTGACTGAAATGAAGGTTGAAGTTCTTTGTTTTGATGAAATGAAAGAGTTGTATGATGCTGATCCTAATTTTTCTGAGGTGTGGAGAGAGTGCAAAGCACCAAATCTGATAGATCACATAAGTAAGTATGATGAGTACTTCATTCAAGAAGGTATGTTGTTCAAAGGTATTTAGTTGTGTATTCCTAGAAGCTCTATGAGGTTGAATCTTATTAAGGAAAAACATAATGGTGGATTAGCTAGACATTTTGGAATTGATAAGACATTGAGTTTGCTGAAAGAGAAGCATTATTGGCCACGAATGTATAAGGATATTCAAAAATTTGTAAAGAGTTGTGGATTTTGTCAAGTTGCAAAAGGGGTGAGTCAAAATAATGGTTTGTATACACCTATTACTGTTCACGAGAAACCTTGGACTAACATCAGTATAGATTTTGTTCTTGGATTGCCTAAGACAGTGAAAGGGTATGATTCCATATTTGTTGTAGTGGATAGATTTTCTAAGATAGCTCATTTCATACCATGTAAGAAGACATTAGATGCTGAGCATGTTGCTCAAATTTTCTTTAAAGAGATTGTGAGATTGCATTGATTACCAAGAAGCATTATTTCTAAGAGATAGTAAGTTTGTTGGTTATTTTTGGAAGACTTTGTGGAAGAAGATGGGTACTGAATTGAAGTTTAGTTCTACATTCCATCCACAGACAAATGGAGAGACAGAGGTTGTGAATAGAAGCTTGGGTAATTTGCTGAGATGTTTAGTTGGGAATAAGCCAAGTAATTGGGAGATGATATTGGCATAAGCTGAATTTGCATATAATAATTCTGTGAATAGGAGTACATGGAAGACACCTTTTGAGATTGTTACTGGAATGCATCTTAGAGGTATATCAAATTTGAGAGATGTTGCTAGTGAAGAAAAGAGAAGCACTGCAAGAGAAGAATTCACTAATTTTATGGAGTCTTTGCATAAGGAAGTGTAATCAAATGTATAAGGAGAATGTTGATCAGTCTAGAAGACATCATGATTTTGAAGTTGGTGATGAGGTGATGGTTCATCTAAAGAAAGGAAGATTCCCAACTAGAACATATAGTAAGCTGAAGATGAAGAAATTTGGTTCTTGTAAGCTCTTGAAGAAGTTTGATAGTCGTAATGCTTACAAAGTTGAGTTACCTAATGAAATTTATATATCTCCTATATTCAATATTTCTGATTTTTATAAGTATCATGAGTCAGATGACGAAGTTATTGTATTAGAAGATTATCCTAAGAAGCAGATTGAGGAAGTTGAACAGATATTAGATCAGAGAGTTGGCAAGAGCACAAGAGAAAAGGATTACTATGAATATTTGGTGAAGTGGAAGAATAGAATAATTGAAGATGCTACATGGATTTCTAAATCTAAGTTGGATTTAGCTCAGGTTCTAACATTTGCATGATTCAGGAGAATCATTTTCTCCAACCCTGGTTGTTTGATGCAAGAGCATCCTGGATTTTCTTGTAATCCTAAACTTTTGTTCATTCTGACAGTTGATGCTGAGTGTCAGTTTCTAGTTGATGTCAAGTAACTAGTTTCCAGTTGATGTCGAGTTGCCAGTTTCCAGTTGATGCCAAGTTCTCAGTTTCTAGTTGATGTCGAGTTGCCAGTTTCTAGTTGATGCCGAGTTACCAGTTGGTGCTAAGTTGCTAGTTTCCAATTAATTTTGAGTTTCTAGTTTCCAATTGCTTTCGAGTGCTAGTTTTCCTTCATGTATCAAGTTACCCAGTGTCTACTATGTCAGCATTTGGATGTAATTTCTACAAGCCGAGTTATGAGATTTATTTTTGATCACGACATTTATGTTAAGATCTTTTCTTGGGATGTGTCTAGACAATTGTTGGGTCAACCTTCCTCTTATGTAATGTTCTAGAATGTTCTGTAAGCTATTTTGGCAAGTATAAATAGGGTGTTTAGGCTTAGAGCTAGGGGAGATTGGAGAGAGTTTAGGAAAAAGGCATATGTGTCTAGAAATGCAGATTTAAAGCTGGATCATGGATCTGGAAGTTGTAATTTGTATCTAGCTATAACCTAGAAGGCCTTACAGTTGGGCATGTAGGAAGATATTTTGATGAATCAATAAAAGGATTTTTCTCTTATTCCTCCTTTGATGGCTATTCCTTGTGTTTTCTTCCATTGTGTTAACTCTTGTAGGGTGGTTTGGATAGCTGGGTGAGCCTTTGGCCCTAGTTATTCACCTTCTTGCCTATGTTATAAACATATGAAATGAGCTGAAAGGAAATGAGGATGCTCTGAAGCCAATTGTCAATAAATGGAACAATAGGGATAAAGATGTCATTGTTCTATGTTTTGCAGTCATCAATTTATCTTGTGAACAAATAGAGAGGACTTTTGACTTGACAAATGATCTCTCCGAGTTTGATAATAAGAGAATTACACTATAGAGGAGAATCCTAAACTATCTTGCAAAGTATAAGAGTAGAAAATTTGAACTTTTTCCCCATGCCTTGGATAAAAAGGATAAGTTAAAAGATAAAGAGTAATAGGCCAAAGAATTGGATGATCTATTATGCCTTAGGATGAATAGGGTCATAAATGAAAAGGGACATGCATGTAGGGAAAATACAATAGAAGAAGTTGTTAAAGTGAAAATATTTTATGATTCTTTAATAGAAGAGTTTATTGAAATTGATAAATAGGAGAATATGTGTTGAAGAAACAACATGAGATTCTGAGTTTTAATTTTCCAGATGACACACTTTTTAACAAGAGGATGGAATATTTTGTAGATGCAAAGTAGTTAAAACTTGGTGAAATTGATGATGATGAAATGGAAAAAGATGAGTTGCAAGCAACTGATGCCTTGATAAAAGAAGAAGAAAAAGGTAAACAAGCAATTGTAGTCATCAGCACAGAGGCCCAAATTGATGACTTGGCAATAGGACAATCAAGTGTGACTATAAATTTGTTAGTACAAGATGACATGGATGCAAAACCTTGAGTTTAGGCCAGTTTTCAAATATTAGAATAGGGTCCATCTCAAGCAAGTCTAATAGCTACATGTTCTGAGGAATGAAAATCATGACAAAGCCAATCACGAACTCCTCAATAAAGAAGTGCATCAAAAGTGGTCCCCACAAAAGGAATGTTCATAAAAAAAATCATTCTGTTGCACCAAATTTTTGTTTTCAATGATAGTAACTTTTGTAAATATCTTTCTATCTTAAGGACAACTATTAGTACTCTCTAGGCCTAAAGCTGGTTGCATCTCACACTATATAAGTGAGATTCTAAGGCTAGAGAAAGGGTCTAAACTATTGTACAACTTTTAATTTTGTTAGTTTTATTCAATCCAATTTTCTTGATGCAAATTTTATGATGTATTTTCTCTGCAAGTTTGAAAATACATTAACATTCAAGGGTTATGTTGTCTTTTCTTTATTTGTTTTGAGTATTATCCCAATGTTATATAATTTTCAAAGATAACTAATACAAAGATGAATCACCACCATAGTTGTTTTCTCTAAATTTTGTCTCATTGTTATTGACTAGTTATTTTGAGGTTGTATAGGAAAAGCTTGTTCAATTTAATGCAATTGGAATATGATGAAGGGTGCTCCCCTTAATACCATAAACCATAACAAAAAATAAAGAAACAACAACAAATGTGAGAACAAAATATGGACTTCTTATTATTGCTACAAATGCAAAATTATAGAATTCACAACTACAATATGCTAACCCAAATGGTTGCCTTCGTTATAGTAATTTACAAGGCAAAGCTATGAACTACTACCTAGAGCTATTCTAGACAATATTTGGGCATATCTTAAATAGACAATTTTATGTTACCCGAGAAGGTTCTAGATGCTCAAACTTAATACCTAGGGTTGAAAGACATAGAGTTAACTAAATACATCTTTTACAATTATTTTAGATATTTTGGGTAGCCCAACTTTGGAAGGCCATAATTCTCGAACCGTTGCTCTGATTGGCTATTATAACCACTTTTCAAAAATATTAGCTCCTAACTACATTCTTGGAATGGTGTAAGTGCCCTTCCATTGAGTTTTTAAACCTCATCTGGGAACTGTAAGGCCTCCAATGGTGAGCCTAAAGATTTTTCTACAAATATTTCCACCGAAAATTTGCAATAACTTCTTTGATACTTAAGCTGAAGCAATGAGTAGGATTATAACTCTAATATGATCCTTCATTTAGAAAATAAGAACATTTCGAGCTCGTATGACAAACTCACTAAAAATAGCAAGTTTGCGTAAATAGTAACCACCCTATCTACTAGTCCTTATTAAAATAGAAAATACTAAAAAGAAAATATTTTTTGGGTGATGCAAGATTGCTCTTACACCTAGGATGCTCTTGCATTAGACACTTGGGGTAATTTGAGAGGCGACTCTATCACGTCTTATGTGTTCAAAGGAAAACTAATACGATTAACCTCCTCCCTTGCTAGCCATGATGAATCCTCTACTGGCCTCCCTTTCCATTTGACCAGGTATTCCTCATAAGTTCTATTCATTGTACTTTTTCCAACATGACTGTCCAGTATCTCCTCAATCTCCTTTGTAGCTGAACTAGTTGCTAGAATACTCCATTGCACTTTTGCAACTTCATCTCCATCACCTCCTTCATAATACTCTATCAAATCTAAAATATTAAATATTGGTGAAATATTCAATTAAGCAGGCAACTCCACTTCATAAGCATTTCTAGAATCATGCCTTTTCACTATCTTGCATGGTCCAAACTTCTTCATCTTCAACTTGTTATAGGTACCCACTAGAAAAAACTCTTTTCTCAAATGAACCATGACTTCATCTCCAATCTAAAATTTCTTATACCTCCTTTTCACATTTTCCTTAGCTTTATACTATGTATTCATCTTTATGATGTGTTTCCTCACCTCCTCATAGATGTTCTTCAAATGTTCAACAAATTCTTCTGCTTCAACACTATTTATCTCTCCTTTATCCAACTACCTCAATTTAGAAGCATTTCTAGGACTACTTCCATATACAATCTAGAATGGTGATTTATCATTACTCCTGTTCATAGAATTATTATATGCAAATTCTACCTGTGGTAAAATCAGATCCCATCCTTTTGGCTTGTCTCCAACCAAACATCTTAGCAAGTATCCCAAACTATGATTAACAAATTTTTTCTATCCATCAATGTATGGATGATGTGATGAATTGAATTTCAACCCTATCTTCAATTTCTTCCATAATGTATGCTAGAAATACCCAATAAATTTGGTATTTCGATTTGAAACTATACTCTTTGGTAGACCATGTAGTCTCACCGCTTCTCTAAAAAACAACTTTTCTACATGGACAACATAACTAGTCTTATTGTAAGGAATAAAATGTGCCATCTTTGGAAACTTGTCAACCACCAAAAAAATAGAATCATGCCCTCACTGTTTCCTCGGTAATCCAATAACAAAATCCATGTTGACATCCTCCCACAGTTTCTCTAGTATAGGTAATGGCTGATACAACCTCATATTTTGCTTCACTCCTTTCGCCATCTGACATACTCTGCAACTCTGTACAAAACTCTTCACATCTTGCTATAACTAGCTAGAAATAATTTTCAAAAACCAAAGCTATGGTTTTATCTTTGCCAAAATGTCTAGCCAATCCTCCACTATGCTTCCCATTGATGAGATTATGTCTCATTGAACTTCTAGGAATGTACACCTAGATTCCTTTAAACAACATACTATCCTAGATCATGAAATCCAACCACTTCTTCCTATCATGTGTAATAGGTTTTGTAAAAGCCTCCCATGCTTCACAAAAATTAGGATCACCTGGATACAAAGTACTGATTTCCTTGAACGCAACCACCTCCATTTGCATTTCTGTCAGTAAAAGTCGTCTCCTACTAAGAGCATCTGCAACTCTGTTAGATTTTCCACTCTTGTGTTTCAAAACAAATGTATAACTTTGCAAAAACTCAACCCACTTCAAATGTCTTTGGTTTAATTTTCCTTGACTATTCAAATAATGCAAAGCTTGATGATCAGTATACAAAACACTCCTTAGGAAGAAGATAATGTCTCCACTTCTTCAATGCTTGAACTATATCATTAAATTCCTAATTATAAACATAGTATTTTCTTTTTGCATCATTCAATTTCTCATTGAAATAAGAAACAGGTCTACCTTCTTGGCTCAAAACAACTCCTATTACAGTAACACTAGCATCACAGTCTACTTGAAACACCTTGTTAAAATTAGAAAGTGCTAAAACAAGCTACTTAGTAACTTTCTATTTCAATAGATTAAAACTCTTATCTTCTCCTATAGTCCACTTAAATTCTTTCCTATCCCCTCTTATTTTTTCATTCAAGGGTGCACAAATACTGCTAAAACCTCTTATGAACTTTCTATAAAAACTAGCCAGTCCATGAAAAGATCTTACCTTTGTTGCATTCCTTGAAGTAGGCCATTCAAGGATACCCTTCACTTTCTCTGGGTCCATTTTTAGACCTTCATCCGAGACTACAAATCTTAGGTACACCAACTCCTTCTTTACAAAATTGTACTTCTTTATGATTATCAACAACTTTTCTTCTCTCAACTTATCAAACACCTTGCGAATATGGATAAAATGCTCCTCCAATGTCTTAAAAAAGATCAAGATAAAATCTAGGTAAATAATGACAAACCTACCTAAAAACTCCTTTACTACCTCATTCATGAGCCACATGAAAGTGCTCAGTGTATTGGTTAGCTTGAAAGGCACAACTAACTACTCATATAGTCCCTCCCTTGTCTTGAAAGCAATCTTCCACTCATCACCTTCTCTGATATGAATATGATGGTACCCACTCTTCAGATCTATCTTTGTGAAATACATAAATCCACACAAATAGTTCATAATATCATCCATCCTTAGTAATGAAAATCTATACTTGATTGTGATCTTGTTGATAACATGAGAATCTGTGCACATCCTCCATTCTAAATTCTTCTTTGGTGCTAATACAACTAGTATTGCACATGGACTTAGACTCTCTTGAATCAACCCCTTCTACAACAACTCATGAACTTGTCTGTTCAACTATTCACTTTCTACTAGTGTCATTTTGTACAGTTTCTTGTTTGACAAACTAGCTCCGA
Organism: Cupressus sempervirens; assembly: GCA_028749045.1. Lineage (NCBI taxonomy): Eukaryota > Viridiplantae > Streptophyta > Pinopsida > Cupressales > Cupressaceae > Cupressus > Cupressus sempervirens. The sequence continues at coordinate 657,433,331 of CM053787.1, forward strand.
GAACTGAATCCATCTATTGATTGATCTTCCTCATTGGGGGCAATCCATCAAGTACAGTATCTAATACCATATCAAAAAGTTCTCCCAACGTATCTGCAACTTGTGTAGGTACCTGCTTTGTTTCTTCTTTACTATCTTTTGAGATTATATAAAAACACATATGCTCATGCTTCATACCTTTGAGAAACTATTTTCCATCAACAAAACATATTCTAGCAGTACTATACCTTTCCTTCTTTATCCTTCAATGGCTTCAACTTATGCCTCACTCCATCCTTGGTTAGAGTCTAGGTATTTGCTTGCCCATCATGCACAAAATGTCTGTCAAATTGTCGTGGCCTACCCAACAACATATGGCATATGTCCATAGGTATGATATTGCATAGTACCTCATCCTGGTAGCTTCCAGTCTTGAACTTTATTGTGCAGTGCTCATTGACCATGAACTTGTGGTCATCTTGCACCCAAGCAATATGATGTGGACATAGGTGTTTCTATCTCTTCAACTTCAAGTTTGTGACCATCATTTCTGACACCAAATTGTCATTACTTCCACCATCAATGATCACATCACAACACTTATCCTCACATATGTCCCTTGTGCAAAAAAAGCTCCTTCTTTGATTAGGTTCATTCTAAGCACTCAATAGGACTCTTCTATTAACTAGGACCTCTCCTCTTTCAACATCTTTAGAATGCAATGATCTAGCATCTTTATAAACATGTGCAACTTTGGCCCAGCCTTTTGTTCTTCAATCCATCCTTCCTTGGCATTGAGAACATTTGAATTCTCTATGGCCTTCTTCTCTAATCTCTATTGTTTTTTATCATGGAAATGGTTAGAATTTTTTCCCCTATGGTTTTGACTGCCACTTCTAGCCTGATCCTCGCTCTTCTGATCATCATTATGACCTCCATAAGATCATCTGCCATATCTTCCACTGCGACCTCTTCCACTATTCTTGTTATCAAACTTCTTTCTTAGTTTCTCCTCAACCCTTAGGGAAAATTGGTATGCCTCCTCAATACTGGTCACTCAAACAAGACTCATTTCATCTTGAATGCTTGGTTGTAACCCATTAAGATAATGGTTGAATTTTTCCTTATCAGCTTCTACATGGCTGGTTCTAATGAGAGCTCGGTAGAACTCTTCAGTATACTCTTGAATAGATTTTCCCACTTGCTTCAACCCTTGCATTTTCTTCAATAGATCAAGTTCATAATCCAAAATAATGAATTGTAACTTCATTTTAGCTACCATCAAATCCTATCTAGTGATTTTTTCCTTTCCTCTTTTATTTTGATCCAACTGGATCCCCTACCACTAGATCTTTGCATGACCCTTTAGTTTGGTCTTCACAAAATTGACCCTATCTAGATCTTCAATATCTTCATATCAAAAGTACTCTTCCAATTCATTGATCCAGTTGATTAATTCCTCTAGGTTGAGATTTCTCAAAAATGTGGGAACATCAAACTTAGGTCTTTTTCCAATACTGAAAATGGCCCTCAAAAGCCTTGCCTCCCCTGGGTCTGCATTTCCTTCTTCTTCTCTTTCATCCTCACTTTCATCATCTCCTATGGAAAGTTTCATTCCTCTAAAATTTGTTCTTGCATTTCTTACATTGCCCTCTAGAGGGTTCTAAAATCCTTAGGTGTAACACCTTCGACTCTTCCACCACACTCTCTTTGTGGAGGAATTTTTGCGCTTCTATTGAAACCCTAGTGCAAAGTACTTCACAATTGGTGATCTATCTACACACTCAGCACAAACCATAGTCCTGGTGCGAATTATGTCATAGTCTGCAATCTATCCACACCGTCATGAACTCTAGCTCTAATACCACTTGATGAAGTATGCTCCCCTTAATACCATAAACGATAATAGAAAACAAAGAAACAATGGAAAATGCAAGAATAAAATATGGACTTCTTATTATTGCCATAAATGCAGAATTATAGACTTCAAAATTATAATATGCTAACCCAAATGGGCTCCTTCATTACATAAATCTACAAGACAAAGCTGCAAACTACTACCCAGAGCTATTCTAGACAATGTTTGGGCCGTTCTTAAATAGGAAATTTTATGCCACCCGAGAAGGTTCTAGATGCTCAAACTTAATACCTATGGCTGAAAGACCCGAACAATACATATATAGTCAGCCAAGTACATCTTTGACAAAATTTTTGATATTTTAGGTAGCCCAACTTTAGAAGGCCATTACTCTCAAAACATTGCTTTGATTGCCTATTATGACCACTTTTCAGAAATGTTAGCTCCTAATCTATAGGCTCAAAATGGCACAAGCACCATTCCATCTAGTTTTTGGACCTCATCTAGGCACTCTTAGGCCTCCAACAGTGAGCCTGAAGATTTTTCTGCAAATATTTCCACCGAAAAATCCGTAATAACTTTTCTGATACTTAAGCTAGAACAATGAGATTTTAATGGTAGGCTTATAACTATAAAATGAACCTTCATGTAGAAAATGAGAACTTCTTGAGCTCGTATGAAAAAATTACTAAAAATAGCAAGTTCCCATAAATAGTGACCACCTTGACTACTAGTCCTTATTAAAATAGAAAAGATTGAAAATAAAATATTTTTTGGGTGATGCAAGATTGCTCTTATAGCTAGGATGCTCCTGCATCCGAATAGATTGTTTATCACTTTATTATTGCTTTTAGTCCAATGAATTAAGTAAATGCATCAGTCGTATGATAATATTTCTAGGCTATAAGAAGGATATGCACAAGAATGAGTTTTAGGGAAGATTGTTGATAATATTGATTGTAATGCAATCAATTAGGTCAAAATAGTTGGATAGATTTTGAATCCCAATGGATGAGGCACTAATCAATTATTTTAGTTTGCATATGAAGAGATCATAGATAAGCATCAATCAAAATATTAAAATCAAAATAAATTCTACTTAAAATGTATGAAGAGTATCATAGCTAGTCAATGGTTGTTTGCATATAATTTTTGTGTTTTAGTTAGTTTTTGTTATCAAGGAATACTCATAAATCTGAGAAGAATTATGGCCAAACATTTGCTATAGGGATGAGTATTGTAATAGGATGTCATTGAATGAATTAAATGTGAAGATAGTGTCAAATTTTGAATTTTTTGTCCCTTAGGTGCACCCGCCTTGGTTTTTTAGAGCCTAAAGAGTAGACAATCTTTATGATTTTGTTGAAGTTGGGTCCAAACCTGAAGGCCTCTTAGTTGAGTATAGGAAATAGCTAATCCTTAGACTAAATTTCTCTTCACTATTTTGGTACCGGGTTATTTTCTACTTGGTAGTTTAAAACACCAACAAAATCATGACTCTACTGGGGACCCTTTTAATGTTGAAGTTGATGAAAGATCAACTCCACAGCTCCCAAGAATCACCTGCATGCAAACACCTATTACAGGAGAGAGAAGCAAAAATCTATGGAGTCAAGAATTGCTAGATCCATAGATGAGACATTCTTGATTAGCCAAAAAGTAGATTGCTATAATCGATAGTGAATTCGGTAAAAACTTACAAAGAGAGATCGCCGTTATAAAGGAGATCAAAACCCCAAAATGGTCTAACTTGGGTTGCAAAATATTAATTTTTCTATCAAACATAGAGCATTAAAATATAGTCTAAATATAGAGAACCAAGAAACTTGTAATCGAAAGGAGCAACATCTCAGTCTATGTTAAACAGTAACATTTTTAGACTAGAAGCCAAAAAAGAAACAAGGCCACCATGAAACAAAATTGGCCCAAACATAGCTAATTACATAGTAACACCAAGATTACAACAAAGTCTAACCCCAACCATCCTTAGGAGTGCAGTTAATAACATTCCATCCTTCATTATTAGCCCCAAAAGCTCTAGGGTCTATTGGTTTGTCCTGATTACTTGACTGAATAACATTCTCCAAGGTATTAGATTCACTATTAATCTCCCTCATGATATGGTGATAGGTGTGCTCTATTCTTTTTTGGTTCTCATTATTAGCTTAATTAGTGGTATCTTCCTACAAGATCCTTCTATCCTCTATATTGGTCCTCCCTTGTACTGTAGTCCCTTGGGAAGAAAAATTGTCCCTAATCAAATATTCCTTGAACAACATCATATTGTTGCTCCTCATCAGATCTAAGAACCTTTCCCTTGGTACCTCAATCACTGCCATGACCTAAGAAGAAATGATAAGATGGGTGAGTTTTAGAAAAAAACCCAGTAAGATCTTGTTGCCTTCCTTGAAAAATCTCCTCATTACTTTACCTCCAAATGAACCACAAAATTTCATTAGTGAGGATAAACCAAAAACAATTCATATTAAGGTAAAATTTCTCAACAAAACTAGCAAGGATTTCATGCCAAGAAAGACTGGGTTTGTGATTCCAAATAAGAGGCTTACCTAGGAATATCGACCAAATGCTATAGAAAAACTTGCATTAAAAAAAAAAGGTGTTTAAAATACTCATCACACATACATAAAAGACACATAATAGTATGTTTACCATCCTTAGTCAAGACAGAGCCAATAGGAAGCTTCTTGAGCATCAACATCCATCTAAAGCAAACCATTTTGGGTTCAATGCAGGAATGCTACAACAAATCATAAATAAAAAGCCATTTATTATGCAACCAATGAAACCCCTAGACCTAATTGATTCTTTCAAAGATATCTGCATTATAGACAAGAAGAGAATAAATTTTCTTGCTAGAGAATTCTTTAAGTAACTTACCATCTTTCCACTGAAGTTGCCCAACAAATTGATTTGAATTCAAGCATTTACTTGGAAAAAAAGGCCTAAGGCCTCTTGAGTGCTTGGGATATTAAACTTACTTTTCAGAACCTCCCAAGAACACACTTGATTGCTAATAATCACATCTTGGATCAGAGAAATACCCTTCTTATTCCAACTTTTTGCAAAGCGACATTGAGTGAGTGCTAGAGGCTTCTCATTAAGATAAACTCCCCACCATAAGGATCTGTCCACCACCAAGTAGTAGGGGTTCTTCCCAATAGCATACCTTGATTGGATCAAAGGTCTCACTTGAACCCAAAGTTTCCAAATAGATTTAACACCTTAATACCAGCCACTTTGACCTTGAAATCTGCAAAAATAATGTCCATTAAAGGGATATTCATCCACTGTTTACTTTTTTTAACAATAGCTCTACTAATATTATTGTGTATCAAAATTTTCCAAGGTTCACATCCTTCCAAAGACTTGAGCACCCATTTGGTAGCTAGTGAAATCCCTTGTTTCTTAACATCTCTCATGCCCAAACCTCCTAGCTTTTAGGAATACAACACCACTCCCATTTAACATTGTGTCTTTTTCTATTCCCCAGACCATCAGACCAAAGAAAGTGGCTAAGAGCCTTCTTGATCTTGTCAGACTAATAATTAGCCATCAACTACGTAGAAGTATAATAAATAGTGTACAAAGATAAAACCTTTTGAACAACTAGATCTCTCCCGGAAATAGAAAGCACTTGAGACTGCCACATAAGGTTTTTGTTCTCGATCTTAGTATAGACTCAGTTCCACATGCCTTTCAAGCAGGGCTCAATAGAAAATGGTATACCAAGATATCTCACAATATGATTGGGCCCATACCATTGTCATTCCTAATTTCTTATCCAATCCAAGGGAGAGATTGACCACCCTAAGATGGATGATTTCCCAGTGGAAACCTTGGCACTTGAGGCATTACAAAATAATTGCTAACTAGATAACATATTCTCAAAATTCTCTTTAGAGAGTTCGAAAAACATTGTAGTGTCATCAGAAAATTACTCAAGGAGAAGGTTATTGTTGTTAGGCAATAGGATCCCTTTAACTGGAGGCCCAAGATCCTTAGAATACATGATGTATGATAGAGCATCAACAGCAAGAACAAAGAGAGAGGGGGTAAGAGGACACCCTTGTCTGATGGACCTTTCAAAAAAATGGGGTCAAATAGCTCCCCATTGACTTGAATGACCGTATTGGAGTCCTTAAATAAGATCTCAATCCATCTATAGAAAGAGGAAGGAAAGCCAAATATTTCCAAAACCTTAATCACAAAGTTCCACTCAGTCCTATCATAAGCTTTTTCAAAGTCCAACAGAAGCATACAAACATTCTAATTGTTGTCTTTTCCCATTTCATGGCTTCCCAACTGGTCATAAGATTCCCAAGAATATACTTTCCTTTGATAAAACCCCTTTGAGAAACTGAGACAATGTTATCTAACATCCCAACAATTCTTTTGGAAAATAAATCAGCTAGAATTTTGTAGGATAGATTGAGGAGAGTAATCAGCCTCTAGTTTTTCACCTAGTATTTATCACCACTTTTTGGGATTAGTTTAATCATCCCTTTGTTAATTTCATTTCCAAGAGAACCAACATCAAAAGCTTCAACATAAAATTCAAGCAACTCTTCAGCCACCCAGTCAATGTTCTTCTTATAGAATTCAACCGACAACCCATCAGCCCCTGGGGATTTTCCATTAGCCATAGACAAAATGGTGTTTATAATTTCTTGCATGGTAATTGGCATATTCAACTTCCTAATTTGATCTTCTGTCACCTTCTTAGGGATGAGAGACATACATTTGTTCATATCATCTGTCTTCATACTACTTGATTCTGACATAAATAGCTAGGAATAAAATTGATAGAAAGCTCCTACAATCTCATTGTTATCCTTGGTGATGCCCTTGCTAGTATAAATGCCCTCAATATTATCTCTTTCCTCTTTATTTTTGATGATATTGAAGAAGTATTTAGATCCTCTATCACCATCTTTTAGCCAATTAGCCTTGGCTCTAATTTTCTACCCTTGAAATTTTGCATTTTGGATGTTTCTCAATTTCTCCATGGTACAAACTAGGTCCTTTTCCAATTCAATATCCTTCCCTTTATCCTAGAGATTCTTTTCAATTTCAATAAGCTTCCTTTGATATAGGATTTCCTCCCATCTCTTGTCCTTAGCCAATTTACACCCCATAATTTGGAAAGTTTTCTTCCAAGAATCAACTTTAAGAGACCACTTATCTCTGGTAGAAGCATCTTTATTACAAAAGTTGGTCAAGATAGATATATAATATAAAGTATAGTCAATACTCTCTTCTTGAAATAGGGAGGTATTTAATTTGAATAATCCCTTTATCCTTATCATACTAGCACTTTTCTACTTAGCCAAAACAAGTTGAGCATAGATGGGAGAGTGATCTAAGATACTAGTAGGAGTAACCATAACTAAAGTACAATTGAGCAGATGACTGAACTTGAACTGATGATAGTTAGCATAAATCTATCTAATCTATAATAGCTTCTCTTATTGAAAGCCTACTTATTGCACCAAGTATAGCAAATACCATCAAAAACATTTTTCGTTTTGTCCATCAGATCTTGGATCTGAAACCTTCTTTTAAATTTTAACCAGAAGAATTGTTCATTTCCTTTCCACTCATTCTGTGACCCCCCTTTCTTATCTTGGTCATTCTCCACCATATTGAAATCACTAAAGATAATCCATTCAGCCTCAGGTAGATTACTTGCAAGACAATCCCACAAATTTGTCCTGTCCTTATAGTCATTAGGGGCATAAATGTTGCAGATTCCAACTTTAACTCCCTTAACATTAAATAGGGCCCAAATAGCCCTATGATAGGGAAAAAAATCATGCTCAATAATAGTACTCATCCAACATGGGTTGATGAGAAATGCCACTCCACCTTTGCCTCTTTGATGGCTAGAGAAAAAGTAGGTGGCTTTATCCCATATGAATTTGAGAGTGTTATAGGCATGGTATCCAGTGGTCTTGATTTCTTATAAACAAATGATGTCCTTATGCTTAAGCTTATTACACCAACTTCTAACAGCATATTTTCTATCACGTATTTCTAGTCCTCTGACATTCCAACTGTAGATATTTAAATTCATGATTAACAATTTTGAGGGGTGTTACTCTTGAAAAATCTATTAATTCCCTCTGAGTCATCTCCATTTTTGACCTTATTGCTCCTTTCACACTTCTTATCACTATTGGTTCTTTCGTAGATTTTCCTCTTCCTTTTCTTCCTAGTAACTTCTATGAACCCATAAGTATCCATAGAAGTTTGTTTATCAAAGTTAGTGATAATGGTGGTACTTTGAATTTGCCCATAATTCTTGGGTTCAGGTGGGCCATTGTCTCCTCCCAAACTATGTTGATCGGAACAATTACTTGCCCATGGTGTCCAATTTTTTTAGGGCTAATTGTTAAGCATTCAATTTAGGTGTATTGTCATAATTAATTTTCTCCTTCTCCACCGGAATGTATGTCAGCACTGCATCAAATGGATTCTGGGAGGATCCCTGCACATTCTTGTTAGCATGGACCACATCATATTCATCATTAAACAATGGGTTATTTAGAACAAATTCATTATCATTAGAATTTCCATGTGCCAAGTTTTTATCAATTGTGTTGTTCTTATTAACACTAGAATACTCTTTCCCATTGGGGTCTTCTTTATTACTATTGTTATTAAATTCTTTATGAACATTTTTCCAGTAATGAGCAATCCTTCTTAGCATGACCATTCAACTTGCAATGAAAACAAGCACCCAAATCCCGTAGTTTTTAAATTTTCCAACAAAAAAATCATCCTCTATTTTAACAAAAAATTCATCTAGAAATGAAATACCAATATTTAAGGAAATTAAAGCTCTGGCATTTAAATGTGGAAGGGTAACCCTAGCATGTTCAATTTGCAACACCGAACCTAGTGGTTTCAATAGGTGTCAAATGAAAGGCCAGAATTTAGGTTGAACATTCTACAATTCGACCTAATAGGGGGAAGGACGACTTGGACAATTTCTTGCTTTGGAAGAGTGTGCCTAGGGAAAGGCCCTAAAAATAGTTTGACCCATATTCTAGAGACCTTTTTTCAGCACCTATTCCTACATAGCATGCATTTTCAAAAAAATAACAAACATTCCTTTTTGGATCATCTTGCTAAACTTGACAACAATACCAAATTTTTTACCCCACACATTGTTCAACCAGTCATCAAGAAATTTTTGAGCCAACAAGAGTCTAACATCCAAACAAACAAAAAAATAGCAATATTTTTTAACCTAGATTATTCATCCTTAATAACTTTTACCATGTCATTGTTTGGTTCTAGATTGAGCATCTTTCTCCAGGGCAATGAGGTCTTACCTTCATTTCCTACATCCTTTCCCATTCCACTTCCAATATCTCCATCTTGTCTATCAACATTGGCACTAGCTGGTCCCCCTCCATCTGAGGAAGCAAAAAATACTCCTTTAAAGCATGCTAAAGCCAAGACCAGTGGAATAGATGAATCTTCCACCACAACACTATATAACAACTTTTCTCCATTTCCCACAACATCCTTCTCATTATTACCACTGTAGACACTAAAAATTGTCCCGAATGACTTTATTAATTTAATTAATAATGGTCACATTCTTCTACTTATTTAATTAAAATTATTTCAATTAAATAGATTCATTTTTGTCCTAAGTATTTAAATTTAATTTAAATACTTCCTAGCCTTAATGTGTTAAATTTAATTTAACACATGATTCTCCATTTATTCTTTTTTAAAAATAAATTTTATCCTATTAATTTCTTCTAGACCTTGATTAAATTAAATTTTATTTAATTTAATCTTTATCCTAATCCATATCCATAAGCCTAAGAGTATGTGTACTCTTGTGAGTTGTCATCATAAGGGTTTACATTTCTCTTTAAACACATGGTGTCTACAACTTGAGAACTTTCTACACACATGTGCCACCTCATATTTATCCTCCCAACTAAGAATATGGGATAAGGTGCTTAATTGTTAATTCTTATTCTTATCTTTTAGACACCCTCTAGATGTTTCATGAGAGTCTTTAAATAGAAGCCTTGTCTCAAGCATTGCATATAGAAGATTATTGGATTACATTGACACGCCGTCGCTTTGAGTCTAGAATCACCACATTGAGAGCTTGCATGATAGCTACATTTCTATATGGAGTTCATAGGCTGTATATTAGTAATTTGATAGTTGGTAAGATTTACATTTTGTATTGCATCTTAGTTTTTGTTGTGCATTCATATTTAGTTTACATTCTAGTTTTAGTTTTCATTCTAGTTATAGCTTGCATCCATAGATAGTTTTCATAATTTCATGTTCATTGCATCATAGAGTACCTTTGAGTGTGACTTCCTCCATAGTCATATCTTGAAAGTATTCTTCTTTTCATATAGTCTAGGATCATATTGCACATTCACTTTGCACTCACACTCACATTCGCACTTCCACACAAGGGACTTTTTTATTGTTGTGTTTGTGAGAGCATACCAAACACACCCTCCATCAAAGATACACCAACAATGGCTACACATAGCTTCCCTTGTTGAGTAGTAGAGGTGGTTGGAATTTTGGTTTGTTGGTTGCTTTTGTAAATTTCTTTTAAATTAGCTTAATTCCTTAGGCTTCCAGCAATTTGTACATTTTTCCAGCACACATTTTTTGGCACGCTCGGTGGGACCCACGTGCCTGATCTCACTTCAGAAATCTGCTAATAAAACTTTTTGCAGTTCGGATTAGCATTTTGTCGTCTTTGATAGTCTCAGTGTCGTTTGTGTTGCGCATCTACACATATCAGCATCTCCATAGATTAGCGTCTCCAAGAACAAGTGTCTGTGCCACCGCAAAAAAAAATCAAGTTTTTTTTTTGCATCTTCGTCTAATCTATTATGTCGTCTAAGTTAGGGTTTTTTCGTCTGTGTTGATTTCTCTGTAATTTGCGCACTGTGATCTGTCGTTTGCGATCCAAAATTGGGGTCTCCGCTTTGTATTTTGGCGTCTGTGCTCTGCATTTTGGCATCTGCGCTCTGCATTTTGGCGTCTGCGCTCTGCATTTTGGTGTTTGCACTCTGCACTTTGGCATCTGCGCTTTGCACTTTGTCGTCGTCGTGTTTTAGCGCCTTTGATTATTAGCGTCTGTGATTGTTGAGGTTAAAACTAATGGTTTACTATTTCTTGAGCATTTTGTGAGTTGGTAGGTCGAGGATTTATGTTAGAGGACAAACTAGAGTGTAAAAGGCTTGGTCACATTTGAAATTGGAGCGTTTTAAACGGGTACATTTAGTATAGAGAACATTTGGATTTGGGCCTTAAAATGAAATCACATCCAAAGCCTTAAAGAAAATTAACTTCATTTCAACATTTTCTTTTAGTATTTTATTTTCTACTATTTAAAGTTGGAAAGAACCTTGTATGCTCTAAACACGCGTGTCTTCAATTAGAGTAGCAAACTTAAATTTTTGTGGATAACAAACAAGTGTCTTTTAAACCCCAAGTCCACTTACATATTCTCTCCCCTTGCGCCTTTGGGTGACCTTGGGTGCATAAGAAATAAGTGGATTTGTTTTTCATTTTATTAGGAGGCCTACTTGGGGATTTCATCACCCCTTGGGACGACCTCAACTCCAGCGTTCTGGCAGAGTATAAGAATCAGGAGGTGAATCGAAAGACACCTCTCTTGGAAGTGTAAATATTGTCACTCTTGGCTAAGCCCCAAACAACTTTATACCTTTGGGAAGTGAAGGAGGAGATTTGGGTTACCGTCTCCCCTCGGCTGTGTGGCAGTATTTCCTTTCATCTACAAAATTGGGCCTCACGTACCTAGTGTATATCGAGGACACCCTTTAGCTAAGCCTTGTACAACCTAGTATTAGCCTTATTAGGATTGTTGTTGTGTTTGATGTGTTTGTTCATATAATCAAAAAATCAAAAAAAAAAAAACAAAACAAAAACTTCAAGCAAGCCAAAAAATGAGTGAAATTGTGAGGGAACCTTTGCAGTAAGATAGGTTAGGTGAGGTCTCTTTGACTCACAGTCATCTTTTGGAAGTTTCTTTTGCATTAGAGTCATGTTTTGAGTTTTGGTTGAGTTTATTTTTGATGTCAAAAGGTTTGAGTCTTGTTTTGTTCTTGCCATGACCAAAAAAGTCAACCAAACCAAGCATAAGAAAGTGAAACTGTCCAAACCACCTGTCTACAAAGAAAGGAAGAGACTAACACACGGTGACAAACAATTCAGCTATGCGATCAAGGACATTCAAAAAGAAGAAGCTAGGAAAGACCGCTATGATAGGATCACTTATAACGAAAAACTTTGAAACTGGTCTGCTTTCCCAGGTGTAAACCCAAGGTTCTTATTTCCCGTAAATGAAAATTGAATCAACGGTATAAGTGGCCATCATACATTCGTCTTTCTTATTCATTTACATTTCTTCCATCTTCAAACTTTCTTCTAAGGGAGCTAAAAAAAACCTAAAAACATCTTTTTATTGTGACATTAGACCTTACATCCATAAGAAAACACCTTATCCTAATCACATTCTCTTATTTGGGACCACAAGTCAGTCTCCAAATAGCAAGCAATCCATTTAGTGTCCTATCTTGCCTATAAGATCATATTTGACTATCTTGGGTAAGAGAAAGATACTCAAGTCTTACTTATTTGGGATCACAAGTCAATCTCCAAATAGTAAGCAGTCCACTTAATACCTTACCTTGCTTATTTGGGACCACAAGTCCGTCTCCAAATAGTAAGTGATCCATTTGGTGTCTTGTCTTGCCTACAAGATCATATTTGACTATCTTTGGTAAGAAAAGGATACTATTATCTTTCAATATCATTTTGTTTGCTAAACTAAGGTCTCTTGTTCAAATTTGGGTAGTTGACCCACTGATCATCTAAGGTTAAGAGCTCTCATTTTCATTTTCTATTTCTCTCATAAGCCTTCATTCATAATTTGGCCATTCTTGTATGGTAAACACACGATCAGGAAGGTTTACATTCAACCCCAAAACACATTTGTGGGAATCAACAAAGCAATAAAAAATGGAGAATCTTCCTCCCTCAGCTGCAACTTCATTAGGGGATGTGGTTCCCTCTAATCCAAATCTTGGTATGCCTAATATCCAAGAGCCATAACAACCTTTTCATAATAACAATCCAGGTGTTAATGATGAAGAAGTATACCAAGATGAAGACCCTATTGATTTCGGTGATATTTCTAGTGAGGTTAAGACCTTCCTTGCAGACCCTTACAATATAGAGATGATGGAGAAATCCATTAAGGCAAACAAGACCAACATATTCTTAAATTTGATCAAGGATGGTGTTAACGTTCCTACAAGTTTTGATGAGAACATCCTATTTACTCAAGTCAAGAAAGGTGGTGCTCCCTTAGCACCTAATTCAAGTGCAATACCAACATCAAGAAAAGAAAAAGAACCTACGGTGACAACTAGTGCTTTGCCCACATCTAGCACTTTACCACAACCAACGCTTCAAGCCAACTTTGAAATCTTTCAACAATTCATCAATGCTCTATTTAATCTTGCCACATATGCTAATGCTCCACAAAACATCTCAACAACTTCAAATGTAGGAGGCCTTGGTATTAGTCAAGCACCAACTCAACCAATGGTCATTTCTACACAGCCTACACCTTCACCTCAGTTGCATGTGCCTACGACCATGGTAACAATATTGGTGCCAAATGCAATGAGTGCATATCGACAGGGTGGTTCAAATGGAGAAACTCCACCACCCCAACAGTCACAAGTACAAACAAACTCTGAAGTAGCACATCTCGCTCAAATGTTTCATGAACTACAAAATGAGATGCGTAGCACAAATAATAAAGGGGTAAATCACTTGTCTCTTGATGAGATTTGTCCTTTTGATAAGTCTATTCCTGTTACTCCATTCTCGGTTGGTTTTGAGATTCCAAAGTTTGACAAATATATGGGAAAAACATGCCCTGTCGCACATGTAAGGGAGTTCTGTATTTTGTGTCAAGAGGTGGCATACAGTGATGATTACCTTAAGAGACTCTTTCCACGAAGTCTCAGAGGCCCTGCATTTGAGTGGTTCATAAATCTACCCAAGGCTTCTCACACTACCTTCGATGAATTGACAAATAAGTTCATAGCACAATACTCTTACAACATGGACAATCAGGTTTCATTAAGTGACTTGTGTAATACTAAGCAACGAAATGGAGAAACTTTTGCCAATTTCTTGCAAAGATGGAGACATCTTGCTAGCCGTATGCCATACAAAATTGAGGACTCTAATCTTGTAGATATGTTCATCAAAAATTTGATACCTGAAATGTCCTTTCACTTGAAAATGGCAAGTCCTGAGGACTTTCCTACTCTAATAAAAAAGGGTAAAAACATTGAAAGTGGACTTTTAGAAAAAGGCACCATCAAACATTATAGTTCTTCATCTTCCCATAATGAATCGAACAACAATAACAAGCCTAGATCATGGTCTAAGAATAGGGGTGTTACGCACGATGGTGTTACGGATGTCAAAAGCCTTCAAGGAAGTAGCAACAATAATTACCGCCATCGTAACAACAATAACTCAAATCAAGACAACCTGGGTAATCAACAAACTCGATTCTTTCCGCGTAACAATTACAATCATGATTATGATTGAAATAGGACATTCACCAACTTCCGTGAACCATTGGAAGCCATCTTTCAAAAGGTAGTAGATCATAATTTGATGGTGTTTCCTAATACACGTCCTTTTGATGAAAATCAACCAAAACCTAGGTGGTATCAAGAAAATGAATATTGCAAATACCATCGCGTCAAAGGACGTGATACCAATAAGTGTTTCAAACTCAAAGTGTTTATCAAAAACCTTGTTGATAATGGAGAAATTGAAGTGGAAGGAGGTCCTTCCTCTAAGAATGCTAAGTTGAAAATATTTCAAAAGCCATTTCCCGATCACAACGATGGTAACAATAATACGAATCAAGCCTCCACATCAAACGCTGTACCTTATGATTACTCTACTAACCACATATCAGGGTTTGACTCCTTGTGTGGTAAAATAGATACCAACGATATATGTGGTTTTGACTCCTTATGTGGTCACATCGAAGGGGTCGACGCTCATGTGAATACCCTTGTCTTACAAGTAGCTAATTATGATGCAACCACTCGATGTGGAAGACTCATTTTGCAAGCAGCTACTCCTAATAATAGTAATTCACCAGCTCCACACGTGACTGTTGCGCTGTCCACTCCACAAAGGCCTGCTTCACGCTATGATGTATTATCCCAACTAGGTAATGTATATGAGCAATGTTAGTATGCTAATAGAAACCAAATTGAAATAAAGCTTCTACAAACTAAACAAAATTCATAAACTTCAAGATAGACTAAGATGAGCTCTCAATTGAGAATATGAGCCATTAATGGACTCTCTCAATAAGAAGCTCTCTTGTTGAGTAGCTTTATCTAAATGGATAGGATGTATGCTTAATATGCTTCCAAAGGCTTCAATGGATGATTGTGGATTTTTGGTGTGGATAGATGGCTTTAGTATGGATTTGGCTCTCAAAATAGTATTATAACTTTACTTCATGGATTGTGTTATTTTGCAAAGGGGAAGGATCCAATTTATAGGCAAGAGGCTTGAGGGATTGAGGGCTAAGATGCAAGGATGGGAAAAAGCTCATGGAGGGCTTAGATTGCATGAGAGGAGAGCACATGGATTGTGCTTCCTTACAACCAATCAAGGAGTGGCACATGTCACATGGTGAGAGGATGGAGGAAAGGGGAAGGATGAGTCAACAAAGGAGGCTCAAGGGATAAAATCTTCATAAAGACCCTTCATAAGTGCTTTGTAAGAACATTTATGACTTTGTGGGCTTTATAAAGTTTTGTGTTTGAAGATATTTGTGAGAGATACCATGAAATTCGAATTTGAGGGTTTAGGGAGGTTTTAAGCTTGCTTAGGGTTGTAAAAATGATTAGAGGAAGGGTTAGAGATGGCTTAGGACTAGGCAAGTGGATGGCAAGTGGATTGCAATTAATGAGGGTGGGTGAAGGAGGAGATATTTTTTAACATTGGCTTGAGTTAGCAAGTCTTAACCCATGTTTAGGGAATGTGACAAGGTTAGGAGGGGATTAGGATTAGGGTTAAAGACATTTTCTAGAAGAGTCTAGGCTTTGGATGAGGATGAAGACTTTCTAGAAGAGTCTAGAACTTCCTAGGATAAGATTTTATGAAATAAATAAAGTTTTATTTATTTCAAGGGTTTGGGTTGAGGAGATATTTATTAAAATATTTTTAATAAACATGAGGATTAATATTTAATCTTGATTAAATATTTTGAGTTGGGATTAGGGGTAGGAAATGATGAGATTAGCCTTTAATCGAAATTAAAGAAGGATTAGAAGATTTTGGAAGAGGTTATTGGTCTTAAGGAAATTGGTCAACTTTTGGGAAAAAAATAAATTAATTATTTATTTTGAGATTTTTGGTCAATTTATTAATTAAATAATTAATAAATAAGGAAATAAGATTTAAACATTTTTGGGAGGGATTTCTTAATTAAATATTTTTAATTAAGATAAAGGGATTTGATGGCATAAAAATAAATAAATTAATTGAATAATTAATTAATTAATAACTGATGATGTCATCAGGAAATTTTTAGAAAATAAAAATACTTTATTTTCTAAAGGTTTTTTAGGTGTCTACAGGTAAGACTCTTGCACAAATATCCATCCTTGAGCTTCTTACCACCTCGCATGTACATAAGGAAATCTTGGAAAAGGCCCTTTTAGAGTCCCGTGTCCCTGATAATATTAATGCCGCCCAATCCACTGCCATGATTGGAAACTTTGTCGCTCAACAACATTTTTTCTTCACAGATAAAGATTTCCAAGCTCCCAATCCCAACCATAATATGTCACTCCATATTGAAGTCCTTATACAATGACATAAAATAAAAAGAGTCCTCATAGACAATGGATCTGGTCTAAATCTTTGTACATTAAAGATGATTCGTTTCCTAGGACTTCCAGAGGATCTCCTTGATTCTAGAAAAAGAAGTACTATAAAGGCATATGATGAAAGAGAAAGGGAATCAAAAGGAGTTATTATGTTGCCTCTCAAAGTTGGACCAGCCATTATCAATACTGAATGTCATGTCCTAGATTTAGATTTTCCATATAACATCTTGCTTGGTAGACCATGGATACATACTCTCAAACCAGTGCCTTCCACATACCACCAATGTTTGAAATTCCTGCACCAAGGAAGAGAAGTTACAATTCTAAGGGATCCCACACCCTTTGAATTTTGTAGAAGATTGGAAGGTACTCTGGCAAATCTTTGTCCCATAAGTGAGTTTTCTGCAGTTATACCTAAGCCTCTTTTCATTAAAGAAATTGCTTCCCCTACAGTACCGAAAGTAGCCCATGAGAGTTAAAATTCTCGTAAAGGAAAAGAGAAAGTTGAAGATGCTAAAGTTAGCACTACAGGGAAAAACACCACCTTTACTGACTTGGGAATGGGAGAGTATAAGTTTGAAAATGCCTTGTGTATTGGACAATTACCACTCTCCCCTTGTTCCCTTGGAAAGCCTTCACAATTGCCATCCTCTACTAATAAGGAAACCATGCAAGTTAACAAAATGACATTTGAACATTGGGGTTCCCTTAGTGATGAACACATGGAAGATAATATTTTGGATTAGTTATATTATGATGGCAAAGACGAACCTGTGGAGTTTCCTAAGGACAAATATGTCAAAGAACTTCCCATTGTTGAAAGCATGGGATATCATGGTACTGGTCTTGGCCCAAATGAAAATGGAATTAGAAAACCCCTAGAAGCTAATAGCTATCCTAAAAGATGCAGTTTGGGTTCCCTCAAACCTAAGGTTACCTTTGCTGACAACTATTTGGCCGAACCTGAATCTGAGACTGAAGAGAAGGAATTCTTCGAAGTGCCTTTCCAATACGTCGAAGATGACCTAAATAATTGTGTCCATACCATTACCGTAAATGACCTTTCATCCGTTGATCTACCTCTCACTAACCATGACATGATAGACTGGGACCTTCAAGATACGCCACCAAGTTTGGACATTTGTAAGTCTGATGAGGCAGTGATGGCACTTTTTGGCCTTAAGAGTCTTCGAGATTACGAGCATGAGATCCAATATGATGAAAAAGCCTACTTTGGTAGCCAAATCAAATCTCTTAGTCACAAAAATGAAAAGGAAAACAAAAATAAAAAAATCAAAGAAACATCCTCTAGTGAAAACCCTTCTAGGGTGCTTTTAGATGATGAAAAAGATAAAATAAAGGACGCATCCTCTGGTGAAAACCTCGTAGAGATGCCAGAAGAGGGAGAGTTGAATTTTCCATTCAGATCCTTCCCACCAGAAAAGTCATCCATTTTGAATGAAGACACTATTCCAATAAACTTGGGAACAGAAGATAATCCACAGATTACCTACATTGCTGCCACCTTGAGTCTTGAAGAACAAAAAGCTATGACAATATTCTTGAAAAAAGGAAAGATCAACTTTGCTTGGACCTATAAGGATATGCCTGGATTGGATACAGATTTAGTGGTACATCATTTGACAGTTGATCCCAAAATCAAGCCAGTAAAACAAAAGTTGCGTAAAATGCATCCTAAGGTAGCACTTCTAGTCAAGGTAGAATTACAAAAGATGCTAGAAGAAAAGTTCATTCGACCCATTGATTATCCTAAGTGGATCTCCAATATTGTTCCTGTAGGAAAAACATTTGGGGGCATTCGTGTTTGTTCTAATTTTTGAGATTTGAATCTCACATGTCCTAAGGATGATTTTCCACTACCCAACATAGACATCATAGTGGATCTGATAGCTGGACATGAGATGTTGTCTTTGATGGATGGATTTTCCGGTTATAACCAAATCAAGATTGCAGAAGAGGATCAACATAAGATGGTATTTATCATGCCTTGGGGAACCTTTTGTTATCAAGTCATGCCCTTTGGTTTGAAAAATGCTGGCGCCAAATATCAACGCGCGATGACTACCATATTTCATGATCTTCTACACATCATAATGGAGGACTATGTTGATGAAATCTTAGGAAAATCCAAGACTAGAGAAGCCCACATTGATGTCCTTACTACTATTTTTGAAAGATTGGAGAAGTACAAAGTGCACCATAATCCAAAAAAGTGTGTATTTGGGGTCAAATCTGGTAAATTATTAGGTTACATTGTATCCAGAAGAGGAATTGAAGTAGACCCTGCAAAAGTAAAGGCCATCATGGATATGTCTCCTCCTACCACATTAAGAGAGCTTCACAATTTTCAAGGAAGATTACAATCAATTAGAAGATTTGTGTCATAGCTAGCTGATAAAGTTCATCCCCTTCAGCATTTGCTTCGTAAAGGAAATCAGTTTACATGGGATTGCTTGTGCCAAAAAGCATTTGAACAAATCAAGGTATATTTGACTAATCCTCTAGTCTTAGTCCCTCTAGTAGCAGGATGACCATTGATCTTTTACATTTCAGCTACTTCAGTTGCCTTAGGAGCACTCCTGGCACAATTAGATGATAATGGAAATGAACAAGCCATATATTACCTCAGTCAAACACTAGTTGGTTATGAGTTGAATTACACTGCTATTGAAAAAGCATGTTTGGATGTGGTCTTTTGTACACAGAAACTACGCCATTATATGCTTAATCATACTACATTTCTCATTTCCAAAATTGATCCACTCAAATACCTATTGTCAAGAGCCGCCCTCACTGGTTGAGCAGCAAAGTGGGTCTTAATCCTAAGTGAATTTGACATTGTGTATAAGGATCGTAAACTTATTAAGGGACAAGTAATCGCAGATCAGTTAGCTGAAGCACCTCTTCCAGGCAGTCACCCTATTGTGGCAGACTTTCGAGATGATACCATTATGACTATAGCCCCTAGTATATCATGGAAACTATTTTTTTATGGATCCTTCACACGAAATGGATCGAGGGCAGGAGTTTTGTTTGTAATGCCACAAGGGGATTTAATTCTTAAGTCCTACAAAATTTCATTCCCTTGCACAAATAACATAGCTGAGTATGAAGCATTAGTGACAGGAATGTGCCAAGCCATTAAATGGAATATTAATAATCTTCTTGTCTTTGGAGACTCACAACTGGTTATCAAACAAGTGACTGATGAATATCACACCAAAGATGAGAAGTTGTTGCCCTACCGCCGAATAGTTGAGAATCTTAAGCAACACTTTACAGAAATTGTCTTTCAACAAGTTCCAAGGGCTAACAATAAAGTAGCAGATGCCATGGCCACTATTGCTTCTATGATTGCCATGCCAGAATATAGTCCAAAATGTGAGTTTCTCATTGAGAATCTTGTTACTCCTGCTTATGAGCAGAATGATTCTGAAGTGGTGTGCGAGATCGTTGGCCCTGAGTCTCCATGGTATGCCGACATTTTTGCCTATCTACATCATAAAACTATTCCCATAACCCTCACTCCAAACCAAAGTAAGACCTTTATTCACCAAACCGCTCGCTATACCATTATAGGTGATACCCTTTTCCGAAAACACTTTGATGGAACCCTCCTCTGATGTCTCAATTCAGATGAAGCTAAAACGACGTTAGAAGAGGTTCACCAAGGGATTTGTGGTGCCCACTCTAGTGGCTTTAAGTTAGCAAAAAAGCTTCTTAGGACAAGTTATTATTGGCCCACTATGGAAGCAAATGCATATCATTTTGTGAAAAGATGTATCGCTTGTCAGCAGCATGGCGATTTGATACACGCTCCCGCCCAAGACTTGCAACCTACCATCACACCATGGCCCTTTTCTCGCTGGGGATTTGATCTTATTTGTCAAGTGTATCCTAATTCTGCTAATGGCCACAAGTATATTATTTCCGCAACTGAGTATTTTACGAAATGGGTTGAAGCCATTCCCTTAACCTACATCACCGACAAGCAAATTTCTAAATTTATCCTAAACTATGTTATTTGCCGCTTTGGTATACCTCAAGATATTATCACTGATAATGGAACCCCATTTAAAAACCAAGAGGTAGCCACGTTATGTTGGAAATTTGGAATAACCCATCATTTCTCTACCAGATACTACCCTCAAGGCAATGGCCAAGCTGAAGCCACAAATAAAACCCTCCTGAAAATCCTAAAGAAAACTATTGATGCAGCTGGTCGTAATTGGCATCTCCAGATTGCTCCCGCACTTTGGGCCTATCAAACCTCCATTCGCACCCCCATAGGAGCCACTCCATTCTCCGTCATCTATGGTTCTGAAGCCATTTTACCCATTGAGATTGAGTTACCCTCCCTTAGAGTCTCTCTACACAACCTCATATTCGATGAAGAATACCGAGTTGCTCGCTTGCAAGAGTTGGCACTCCTTGATGAGAGACGCCTCCGTGCCCTTAACCACCTCCACGTGTATCAACATCGCCTCCAACTACAATATAATAAGAGGGTGCAGCCGAGGGAATTTGAAGTGGGTGATCTATTGCTACAACATAATATGAGGAATCTCCAGAACCGTGAAAAGAAAGGAAAATTTGAGGCAAATTGGCTAGGTCCATTCGTTGTTACAACCAAATATGGTTCTGAGGCATATCAGATTGCTACACCCAAGGGGGATCCGCTCCCTAAACCTGTAAACATTTAGCATCTCAAGTGCTTTTATGCTTGAGCATTTGTAGATCTTGTACAGTCTTTAATTAATCATAAAATCAAAAAAAAAAAAAAAAAAAAATGCCAATCCATTGTCTATCCAAACCATTCCTTTCATGTCCTACCATTATTCCTTTTTTCCATTTGTGTAGAGTAGTACTTAGTCTTTCGCTTGTTGCTAAATCCAACAAAAGACCTCTTGTCTGTGAGGCCTCATTTTCATTTTCATTCTTGCATGCTTCCTGTCAAATGGTTGTTTAATCGCATTCTGTTGCACACTCTTACGATAGTGACCACACTTGGATACACATAAAACCACCTTTTGGAGGCTTAATGATTCAAGAAGTTTGGTCATTTCACAAACCCCTTTCGAAATCACACAATCATATTATCAAAAAACCCTTGTTTCAACATTTCCCTATAGGATGAGTCCTTCCTATAGGCGATATGGGGACTTTCACTTTTCCAGACTTAAGGCTCTTGGCAGGAACTGTGAGATAAATGACTACTTGGTCATGAAGTCTCTTTTGTTTAGTTTGTTGTATTTTCTTTATGTCTTTTATGGTTTTACTGTGTGTGTGTCTTGGATATTAATGCCTGCCGCAATGGGGGCAATTACGCAAAAGAGCTTTAACATTTATGCTTCTATAGCATATAATGCATACACTCTTTTGCAAAATAAAAATAATGGTGTGCTCTCCACATAAACACAATAGAATCCCTTGATTTCACTTAGTTAGGGTCCATGTAATATAGGGTTTCATTCGAGTCGTGCTTGAGACAAGGTTCTATTTATGTCCTCCTACGCTATGCTCCTGGATCTTTATGGGCGATGATTTTGACATATATTCATTAGGTTGCATCTTTAGATGGAGTGTTCATTTTTCATCCTTTTAAGTTACATTAATTGGTTAGTATAGATTGCATTAGTTTACTCCTTAAATTACATTTCTTAGTGCTCATTAGATAGTCTAGTTCATTTCAGCATTAGCATTACATTTAGGGGTACATACATATCATAATGCTTAAGTCTCATAATCGCTAGCCAATCTGCATCACACATGTTAAGCATCATATAGTATATAGACAAGTTACATCACATCCTGCATCATAAGTGCCAGTCTCATAAGCATCACATAAAATCCATACATATGCATCATAAACACTCATACACATATAGAATCCTTGACTCATGTCATGTATATATATCACAAAAGAATCAATGTCTGTATAGTCCAAATACATATAGAATCATATAGTACAAATGCATCATCAAAAAACTCACTGTATCTGCACATATCTGTCAAAATATCGGATCTCTATACAAAATCTAGGAGCCATGCTATGAGGGTCCTGCTCCTCCTATGTCACCCCCTCGAGGTGGTCAGCTCTGCCCTACTTACTGCTCTGATCTAGCTCTGCCACCCGTGGTCCAAGAACTAGCCCCTCTCTCAAAATTAGGCTACCGTTGGTCGGCAGGTACGACATCATGATACAGTGACCTATAATAGGCTGACTCTCATACTGCCCATGCCTCAGATCGCCTGGCTGAGATGGCCTCCTGCATCACTGTCACACTAGCCCCCGGCATAACCATCTGTCTCGCTATGTCTCGCTGCCTGCAATACTCATCGATCTGAGCCTGATATGTCACTCGCTCGGCATGCAAGGTAGACACCTCTCCCTGTAGCCTCGCTAGCTCCTCAGCGTCAGCATGCACTGCCATACCCACAAAATCCCCTACATCCACGTGTGCCTATAAAACTGCTAGTGCCTCCTGTGTACTATCTGCTCTGACTCTCTGCAGCTGTACCTCTGCCTATAACCTAGCAACCTCTACCTGTAGACTATCCCGCTCAGCCCTGACTATGTCTAGCTCCTCTCCTGGTACCTGTCCCTGTGGAGGTGCTTGTGCCTATGCCTGTGCCTATACCTGAGGTCCCCTCTATGGTGGCACCTGTGCTGCTATGGCACCCCTCCTAGCAATTATCCTATGACCATGAGGTCCATGTTGTGCTCCCTGAGCTGGCACTGCTACCATAATAGCCTGTCCCCCATCTCCTGCACCATCTCCCGCTCCCTGTGCTTGCTCTATTGGTGGAACTACTCCAGGCACTGTCAGTCTGACTGGCTGGTGTTTTGCCCACCACTGCGCATATGCCGGTGTCATACCAGCATCTCCCCTATCCTGACCATGAACCCATGGCACTCTATCCATCGGTAACCATGATGCTCAGGCAAATTGTAGCGTCCTCCCCTGACCCCACAGCCGACCATACTCACGAGTCACTACAAGATACATGAACCTATCTGGAACCACATCCTGGATACGCCCAAACTGTCATCGCACCCGAGAAGGCATATATCGCATGATCATGTGAGAAGATCGACCAACAATCCAGCAATCAGTTTGTGTAAATGGGAGATACATCTGATCCTTTGTATCATCCTCACCCCCTGCTGCTTGTACTCTCCCCCAGTGCTCCACTCCATTATAAGGAGTCCAGTCAAACATGATAATCTCATCAAGGCACCTGTGCCAAAATCCCACTGACTCTGTAGATGTATACTAGATAGGAGGCCGATATCTGCATGCATATGGCTCTCCAGGCTGTCTGGTCTCTCTCCATGTGATGGGTCGAGTAACCCCGATGTGCTCCCAAGACCAAACCATCAGTAGTGTCAGTCCTGGTCCCATCGTGCATTGTGTCTGGTATGCACATATATGTAAGTCATGATACAACTCTGCTAGGATGGTCTGTCCCCAGCAGTAAACCTCGCCATCCTCTTGTAATAGGGTTCTCAACACCCGTGCCCAGCCAATAGGCCACCCATGTCCTGCATGATCTGGTAGCATCCACCATATCAAAGAGGCTAAGAATACTGCCAGTCTCGGTAGTCTCTGCTCCAAGGCTCCCCGCCAAGATAGCTAGGATCGCTATACTGGTAGTCTCTGTCGTCGCCTACTGAAGCACTCTCTCAGGAAGTGATCAGCTCCCTCACATACATACTCTAGATATGTGCCTCTGATAGGCACTCTAAGGATCCGCCATACATCTAGGAGAGTGACGGTAGCCTCCCCTGTCGATAGATGGAAGCTCCCTGTGGGTGTATGCCATCGCTCTATGAGAGCCGATAGCTGTGTTGTGTGCGCTCTCAAGTTTGGCCACTCATGGACATGCTCTAGTTCGTACAACCGTACATGTCCCCAATCTGCGTCTGTGAGTCTCTCCTATATAACCATGGTCGGTGAATAGTGCTCTCGTGACCTAAAAAGCACCGTGCCCTCCTACAACATGGACATGCAGTAAGTCAGTTATTTCATTCCCAAAAATGGGGCATTTCATGCTCATCATTTCTCATTTCTATTGTGTCAGGTGGAGACGCTGATCAACAGAGACGCTGATCAGTGCAGATGCAATCCGCGAAGATTCTGGTCTACGCTTATGCAAAATGTGTTTTGTGGTCTCCGCTTTGCCTTTAAAGACGACATGCCGCTATTCCTATCGCATAGACGACAGACTATAGTTTGTCATCTTCGTTAGTTTTGTTGCAGCCTTAGCATCTACATAGACGACAGTATGTTCCTTGTCGGCTCTGCAGGCACTGGTATCCCTTCTTTATCGTCTGCGCAGACGACAAGGTGGAGACTGTCATCTCCGCCCAGGATCATTTTTCGCCGCATTTTAGGGCATCATAAATGGTTCTAACCTAGTTTAGCTATCAAATTACCAGGAGGATCAAATGACTCACCGGTGCCCCCATTGCGGCTGATCTCTGGTGCTCCCGAACGCGCTCACCAAATTGTAATCTCTCGATAGGGTCCATAGCTGCTCTGGATGCTCTTCTCATGGTGTGACAATGACCTTCCCATGGGTCCCTTGGAGGCTTATGTAGGCCTCGTGGACCCTGTTTGCGCCCTTCTCCGCTCTGAGCTGTGTCTGTCTCATAATTTCTCCATATTTTTATCCTATTTTTCTCATTTCTTTCTTTCTCTTCTTTCTGTTCCAAGACCTTTTCACGAAAATTGCCCAAATTTGTATTTCTTATGCAATTTCTGTGAGGGGGCATCAGGATTCTCCTTCCTTCTCTGGGGCAACCTGCATTTTATTTTCTTTGATATGATGTCGTGCCGACACCACATCAAAAAGGGGCAAAATGTAGACACTAAAAATTGTCCCGAATGACTTTATTAATTTAATTAATAATGGTCACATTCTTCTACTTATTTAATTAAAATTATTTTAATTAAATAAGTTCATTTTTGGCCTAAGTATTTAAATTTAATTTAAATACTTCCTAGCCTTAATGTGTTAAATTTAATTTAACACATGATTCTCCATTTATTCTTTTTTTAAAATAAATTTTATCCTATTAATTTCTTCTAGACCTTGATTAAATTAAATTTTATTTAATTTAATCTTTATCCTAATCTATATTCATAAGCCTAAGAGTATGTGTACTCTTATGAGTTGTCATCATAAGGGTTTACATTTCTTTTTAAGCACATGGTGTCTACAACTTGAGAACTTTCTACACACATGTGCCACTTCATCTTTATCCTCCCAACTAAGAATATGAGATAAGGTGCTTAATTGTTAATTCTTATCCTTATCTTTTAGACACCCTCTAGATGTTTCCTGAGAGTCTTTAAATAGAAGCCTTGTCTCAAGCATTGCATATAGAGGATTATTGGATTACATTGACACGCCGTCACTTTGAGTCTAGAATCACCACATTGAGAGCTTGCATGATAGCTACATTTCCATATGGAGTTCATAGGCTGCATATTAGTAATTTGATAGTTGGTAAGATTTACATTTTGTATTGCATTTTAGTTTTTGTTGTGCATTCATATTTAGTTTACATTCTAGTTTTAGTTTTCATTCTATTTATAGCTTGCATCCATAGATAGTTTTCATAATTTCATGTTCATTGCATCACAGAGTACCTTTGAGTGTGACTTCCTCCATAGTCATATCTTGAAAGTATTCTTCTTTTCATATAGTCTAGGATCATATTGCACATTCACTTTGCACTCACACTCACATTCACATTTGCACTTCCACACAAGGGAATTTTTTATTGTTTTGTTTGTGAGAGCATACCAAACACACCCTCCATCAAAGATACACCAACAATGGCTACACATAGCTGCACTTGTTGAGTAGTAGAGGTGGTTGGAATTTTGGTTTGTTGGTTGCTTTTGTGAATTTCTTTTAAATTAGCTTGATTCCTTAGGCTTCCAGCAATTTGTACACTTTTCCAGCACACAACCACCTCCACCTTCATCATTGATTTTCTCTGTATTGCCTACCATCACAAGCTTCTCAGATTTTCTAGTAGATTTTCTCCCATCATCACTCATCACTACCTCCTCCTAGTGAGTTTGATTGTGCAGGTTGTCAGTGCCATACGCCATAGCCAATCCATGTCTAGGGACAAGACTGGCACAGACACTCAATAGCAAAAAGAAAGAAACATGCAAGAAACTAGACACTCCAAACTCTAGATAGAGTGACTCAAAGCAGACATGCCCCACAGATAAACACATCTAGGACAGGTAAATGAAGGCACACAAAAAGAAAGCACAAACACCACACGCGCCCAAAGCCTCTTTGCTCTCAGTACACGAGAACCATGTACAACGTATGATGATGCCAATACTGCAAAATAATAATTAATAAAAGAATTAATTATTATTTGCCTAAAGTTTAGCTCAAGCAACTAGAGTTAATTAGGAAATCTCTAGTTACTCTAACACCCCCCTTAAGATAAACTTAGGGAGTAGCCAAAAACCTAGAAACTACTACTGAAAGTAGAATTGGGTCCCAACAAATAAGGCTTGATGAGATACCCAAGGACAACCAAATCTTTGAAAATAGGATAAATAGATAAAACCACATGGGAGAAATCCTACTCTAAAAAGAGATGGAAATAATGCTGAAAAGAACTAGTGAAGGACTAAAGAAGCCTCAAAACTAGGGAATGTTCCAGAAGATAAGAACAAGAGATGACCATAAAGAACATCATTGAAGCATGTAGAAGCTGCAAAGCTTTGTCAAAAGTAACTACCGATCTAAAGAACCTCCATTGAAATAGAACCTGACTAGGTAGATAAGACTGCAATCTACATCAAATCAGTAGGTATAGAAAGGAAAACAACTAAACTCAAAGATATAGATGGCATGAAACGCTAGATCTTAAAGAGCTAATAAATCGTACCAAGGAAGCATCTGAAACAATAGAAGAACCCCCTCTAATGCAAACAAGGGTGAGGTGATAGAAAACTAGAAAAGTGGGCCAAAAGAACTGCATGTCAAGGAATTATGATCAAGATGCACAAAAGAGTACATATGTGTGTACTGAGGTGATCAATTTTAGACATGACATGAGGTTAATGTCACAAAAGGGACACTCACTGGACAAAGGAAGATGGAAAACAAAGACAAAACATCAACCCCCCATGGCACTTTATTAGAGTAGTGCACATACAATAAGGCACAAGATATGGTGAATCCCAAGAATAAAATAATCTATACGAGTGTCCTCAGATGACATTGCTCAAATCAGAAGGAAAATAAAGGCAAACAACTAAAACAAAAATATAGATGTAGTATGGCATTTTTCCTCAGCACTTTTCTAAGAATGTATACAAATGATGTATAAATAGACCCAAAGAGACACAAGACTAATACAATAGATAGTACAAGTCATAACAAATCATCTAAAGCAATGAAATTGATCTCCAAACTTAAAACAACCAAGATATCCACCATAATAGAATGTGCCTAGAGAAGAATCTAACATCACTGGAAAGAGCTTAGAAAGACCTTTCCAATGATACAAAGAATTCCCAAATTAGAGATCAAATGCTCAAATATGTCTCTTATAGTGCAAAATTGAACTTCCAACTTTGATAGTAGAAAAATCTATAAAAAAGCATCAAAACTAGAAAGTAACTATAGCATTATGACATGCTTGGAACCAACTTTCTGGGAATATCTCATTTGCAAATAATAGAATTCGTATGCCCAAGATATGAGCAAAAAAGTGAAGGTGGGTCCAAACAGAGGCTGAGGAGGTGACAAGAAGTGGTGATGCAATGTTGATGTGGCACTAATGTCAGCAAGTGACAAGCCCAAATTTGATGATCAAAAAATCATTGAGGAAAAAAAGCCTAAAAATGACCCCTCTTAGAAAGAACTATCCGACCATCAGAAATACAATGCCAAAAAAAGGGCTGGTGCTAGAAGAAAAATCTAGTGGCCAAAAAAACTACGCCATGTGTTTGAAAAATACACTATCCAAAATCATGGTGGTGTCATGTCATATCATGGTACAGGTATTCATATGGCCTTAAAAATTTTTCTTCCTCCAAAAAGTTGCCAAACTGGCATGAAGATTGATCGCAAGCTGAGTAGACATGAGAGGAAGCACGCGCCCATAGTGGTCAAGTTGGAGGTGACAAGGGAGCAAAAATAATAGCACTCACCACAAAACCAACATCTCTCTCCAAACTTAAATTGGGTGGTCTCCAAAGTCAAATGAGCTTCTCCTCACAATCAATGAAATTTCACTAGAAATAGGAGATGATTGTACCATCCTTCCTTGTTCTCTCTACATCTTTGTCTTTGAAAATACACCACAAAGTGCACTTTTAATGTAGCCATTGACCCACAAAGGAGAGGGCACCACTTGGATACCCAAGGTGGGCTAGAGGAAGGAACTTTTAGATTTGGTAGGGGTCGGCCTCTCCACAAATTTTCTTTGTTATGCAGGCTAACACATGTAATACATTTGAGAACACATCTTCAGATGATCTTCCCCAAAAACACATCCTTGTATAGCACCAAGCCCTCCTCCCTCATGATGGATCAAAGTTCAATTAGCATGCTGATGTGGGAAAATCTCCATGCGCAACCCCCCAATGAAGTATAAAGACCCAAAACATTCACAAATTATGAAAATTTGAAATAGAGATTTCATTGGCACTCATTAATAAAGGTGCTGAAATGGAAAATAGAAGTTGGAAGAGTTTGTGATGACATAGTTGCTTAGAATTTGTAGCACCAAATCTAAGATGTGGAAGAAATTTATTAGAAATAGAGGTCAGAGAGAAGCAAAAGCTTGAGCCATACATTGAAACTTGCAACAAACAAACTCCAGATTGCCCCAATCAAAGGCATGTGATTGAATGAGGGTGCATGACTAGTGAACAAGATTGCCATAAATATTGCTAACCATGAAGGAAGGGTCAATGATTCCAAACAACAAGAATCGACATGCCAAAAAGTCAAGCATGAGGAGGGACCACTCAGAGTTGACATAAGTTGTACACTTGTAACCATGACCTCTCCAAACATTAAAGCACACCCTCCAAAATTTTAAACACAACATCAAGGAAAATGGAAGACTACAAGTAAACCTTCAGTCAGATGCCAAAGGAAATTGTGCCATCCAAAAAAATAGAGGCTAATTCACAGATAAAAGAATGCTTTCAAACCATTGGGCACATATCATGCCAAGAAATGGTGCTAATAGATATCTACACAAATGCACTATCATCCATAAGTTAGAGGGTCTAATCCAAAAATGTGGTCTTCAATCTTGTGTAAGGGCTCGAGAAAGAAAAGTCTATGGATCAAGTAAAAAAGGTCCCAAGCTAATAAAAATAGACTTGCACCAAAAAAAGAGTGTCCAAGCTTGATGCAAAGATGGTACATGCATATGCGTGAGCACCTTCAAATAAAAGAAAACTCCCCTCTTCACATGAAACCAAGAACCAAAAAAAAATTGCCATAGTCCAGTAATACAAAAAGATTTCAAACAAATAACAATATTTTGATCAAATAAAATTGCTGCCTTGACTTGCATGCTCAAGCCAATACGGCCTAGGTGCAATTTTTTTTAACCTCAGATTTCAACATCGTCCAAATTGTATATATTTTATATGAAAATGGCAGTTTTCAAGTCTCTAAGCTCAACAGTGATGTCTGTTTGGGCTCATAGTGCTCTAAAAATAGGTCCCCCCAAATCCAATGCAAAATCCTCAAAAAGCCATAGATCTAAAAACTAATGCCAAATCTCTCAAGAATAGAATAGGGGCATGAAGATCTAGAGCTTTGATACCATGTTGAAGTTGATGAAAGATCAACCCCACAACTCCCAAGAATCACTTGCATGCAAACACCTATTATAGAAGAGAGAAGCAAAAAGCTATGGAGGCAAGAATTTCTAGATCCATAGACAAGACATTCTTGATGAGAAAAAAAGTAGATTGCTATAATCAACAATGAATTCGATAAAAACTTACAAAAAGAGATTGTCCTTATAAAGTAGATTGAAACCCTATAAAGGTCTAACCTGGGTTGCAAAATAATAATTAATAAAAGAATTAATTATTAAATGCCTAAATTTTAGCTTAAGCAACTAGAATTAATTAGGAAATATCTAATTACTCTAACATTTAACACATGCTTATGTGTGAAAAGTACTATAATTTTTGATCCTATCTGTATATGTGTTTGTTAGTTTCTTTTAGTAACTGCTCATGCTTATATTGGAATTTTCTAGTGACAAACATGGAGAATTTTAAAAAGGATAAAGTCCCTAGTACCATAGGTCCAAACTAAAGTATACTGCCATTATAAAAGTGTCTTATCTATTAAGCAAGAGTTGCAGTCCCATGTTCTTTGTGATTGGTTTCCTTATGTGTCAAACTTATTCATATTATCTCGTGATCTTTTCCCTGAGTCAAAAGATACTTCATGTTATATTTTCCCTAGAATAGGGTGGTGACTTGGTCAAGCTTTTGAAACTAGTTCTTATTGATAAGTAATTTCCACAAATGGTAGACAAGAGAAAAATTACAAGAGCTTATACAAGAGCCAATCCAGAAGTACCATTGTATATTGATATACTTCAAGGTGGTAGGAAGAACTAGAACAAGAAGAAAACATATTTAAATCCTACTTGGAAACCAAGGGCCAGTGTATCATTAAACTCTCAATACTAGCCTATGGTAGGGAGAGAATCGTCATTATTAAGCTTTGAGTCAAAAACCACAAGACTCTTAGGAGGGATGTTCAGTACCCTACTACAAGAAGAGTGAGCCTATCAAGATAAAACTATGTATGGAAGATCCTTTTTATCCCAGAAAAACTTCATATGTAGAAACAAACCTTATAGATCTTGATGACCCTACTAATTTAGAAGCAACTTCTATAGATCCAAAGGAAGTATACTCAGAAATAGGAGTCCTAAAGAAATGGGTTTAGAAGAAGAAGCCAAACATGCTTTCTTTGAGAAAGAGATAGAACAAGCCATCTTTAATGCTCTTATTCAAAGAGATAATTTTCTTAGAAGGATGACTGCCCTAAAAGAGCAGAACAAAAAATTGGAAGAAAGGACTTTAGTTCATCATGCTGATGTTTTTGGAGATATAGATAATTTGAGATCCAAGCTATTAGAATAGGAAAAACCCATAAGCTAGAGGCAAGAACCTATTATATCTCATGTCCAACCCTATAAGCTTGTTCAACCAGACCATGTAGAGCCTATTGTCAAGCCAATAGATAAAGGAAAATGTAAGGTTGTAGGGATCTAGATAAATGAACCTCAAGCTGTACCAAATAAATCTACAAACCTTCCTATGTCTAAGTTGGATTTGGATCTAGAAAAAGCCAAAAAGGAGAAGGGGAATTTAGCAAAAGAACTTGATAAAGTTGAAAATGAGGCCCAAGCAATAGAAACTAAGAGGAATATTCAATTTATCAAATCTAATTCTACCTTAGCTTCATGGCCTAATTTGTCCACCGAATCCAGAATCTCTATCCCCACATGTGGACTAGTAGTCTCTAATTAGAATATGTATCAATCTACCCCTACTTCATCATCTATCACTAGTACTTAGATCCCTATTGTTCAAATACAACAATCTCAAAATATTGTCCATAACCAAACCAATGCAACAAGCACATCAAATGTTCTTGGTTTTGAGAAGAAACCTATATACATGGAGAAATATTGACAAATCTCATTCTTAGGTATTCTTGGTTTTTCCCATCTAATATCATTTGAATTAAGAGACAAGGTTGTAAATTTTTTAGGAAACAATGTTGTCATAGGTGAAGAACATTTGAGAATTTTCATAGACATGTTAAATGATTTTGAAGTAGAACATGAGGATATAGTGATAAGTTGTTTGTGCACTCATTAACTAAAGATGCAAGGGATTGGTTTAGAAGACTACCAGATGATAGTATTAGTTCATGGAGTGATTTGGAAAAGTTATTCAGAAAATAGTATGGAGATAACACTAGTGTTGACTTCATGTTGAATGATTTCAACAACATTAAAAAGAGCCCTAATGAATCTACCTTTGATTTCAATGTAAGGTTCTAGAAGATGTATAAGCTATCTTAGGTAATGAGATTAAATGAACATGTATGTCTTACAACATACTTCAATGCCTTTGATAGTAAAATGACTTATCATTTGAGAGACAAAGATCCCAAAACTTCAAGGGATGCTTACAAAATAGCTATAAATATTGAGAACAATAGGAAAACATCTAGTAAGCTAAGAAGGAGAGATGACTGAAAATTGTTCAACCCCAAGAACAACAAGAAAGAAAATGATAAATATCTTGTATGAAAGAAGCCTAAGGAGGACACAATGGTTTAGGTGTTGGATTTATTGAAAAAAATGAACTTACCAACTTTCAATGCAAACAAATCTAATGCTAGTGAAAAAGCCTGGGTCAACAACAATCATTTCAATAGGCAACCAAGAATGCAAAGCTATCCGTACACTACTCAATGGAAATATGGTAAGCCTCTTCCCAATTAGACTCAAAATTTGAAAGATAAGAGTACCCTAGATCCTTTCCAAAGAAGTTCTGTCAACATGACTGATGATATGCCATTGTGCATCATATGCCAATCACCTCACTCCTTAGACTAGTATGCAATAGCCCAATCATTTGATATAAATTAGAATGTGCAGAATGAGGAGGAGGAAGAAGAAAAGAATCATGATGATGTAAGCTACAATATGGTTAATATGTGTGATGATTATGAAGATTCTAATTTAGAAGAACATGAAAGTGACATTGCTAATCAAAGAGCCATTTACCAATTACACCATTAACAAGTATTTTCAAATAATGAAGACTATGATGAAGATAAGGTATGTACTACATCCGTAGATGTTGATCATATAAATCTCAGAAAGCCTTCTAAAGAGGAGATTGATAGAATTACAATATAAATGGTCTCTCAAGTCCATAGTAATGGTAAATTGAGAAGAAGAACAATTAATAATGAAGCTAGTAAGCTTTCTGGTATCTTCATAAAGGATATCACTCATAAGATGAAGGATGACAATAAGAAAGATAGTTTATAAACAATTAAGGTCAAAGAAAGTAAGACCAAGAAGTGGGAGCCCAAAAAGAAGGTCCAATTTTAGAAAAATGAGATAGTTAAGGCAAGTGTACAAGAGAAGAAATTAGGATTTGATTTTGCTAAGTAAATAGTGGTGTCTACTAATCAGAAGACCTCAAATCTAGGTATTCTTGTAAAACCTACTACAAGTGATCCAACTGACACAATATTTGTGATGTCTCAAATAACTGTCAAAGTTCCTTTATCTAAATTATTTAGAATAGATGAACATAAAAGTAAAGCTTTATCATGGTTGGGTGGAATAGGTGACAATAGTAATACTGTTGAAGAAATGATCATGTAAAAAACACTAGTGGTAGTTGAAGATAGTGGGATTGTGTTCCAAATTACTCAAATATTCTTAGATGATTCATCTATAGCTTATTTGTAGGATATTAAGCCATTTTTTCTTAGTTTGATTATAAAAGGAAGAACTCTAAAGAATTGCATGATAGACTCAGAAGCTTCTAATACTATTATGCCTTTCAAAGTTATGGAAGCCCTAGGTTTACAAGTGGACACCAAACAAGGTAGATGTAGAGGTATGGATGCTAGAGAAGTGCCTATTATAGGTACTATCAATGCATTACCCTTCAAATTAGCTACATACCCTAATGTAGAATTGACAATGTCAATCCTTGTAGTTGATATTCCTCACATTATGGAATTTTCCTATCCAGAAAATGAAGCACTACTATGGCAGGTAGCCTATAATGTGACTTATCCTATGTCACTTTTCATATAGGTGAAAAGGCTATTAGGGTGGAAAGGGAGCCAAGGGTCAACCGTATTTTTGGTGATGATGTTGATAAGGGTTCCACTAGTTTTCTATACACTGGTGTAAATGCATTTAGAGTAGAGCTAGTTATCCTAGAAGTTGAGAAACTCCAAACTACAATTGCACATGAGGTGGAATGTTGCATGTCACAAGTTTTGTGGAGCATGTATTTTGATGGGGCAAGTTCTAAAGAAGGTTCAAGAGGAGGAGTAGTTTTTGTGTCTCCAGAGAAGAAAACTTTCAGATATTCACCTTAAATTTTTCATGTACTAATAACATAGCTAGTTATGAAGCACTCTTACTAAGATTAAGAGTTGCAACTCATCATGGAATTAAAAAAAAACATGTTATTGGTGACTTTGAATTAGTAGTTTCCCAAGTAAGAGAAACTTATTTATCAAAGAATAAGAGATTGAAGCAATAAAAAAATGTTGTATGGGACCAAATTGAGTTGTTTGATGCATTTGGTATCTCTTGGATGGAGTGGAGTTATAAGAAGATGACTGATCTATTAGTAAATGTGGCTATTAAGCCTAAAGATGTATCATTTGTTGGGATTTCATAGATTGAAGTACAAAAACAACCTTCAATCCTTGATAATATAGAATATTGGCAATTTTTTGAGGATGATAGGGATATTCTAAACTTTTGTGAAGACAAATATCATGGACAAGAACTAGATTGTAGTGCTCTAATTGAAACAATAGATGGCAAGGAGACAATCTTTGGCCAAGAATTTTTGCAGCTAAAAAATAACAAAGTGCCCAAAGGGTTGGTATTTTTAGAAAGCATGTTTGATAACCATGATAGAGTGAAGTTAGGGGTTAGGGATCACAAAGCACAAGAACTTGAAGAAATAAACCTTGGTACCTCTAAAGCCTCAAAAAATGTTTATATTGGTCAAAACCTATTTGATGAAATTAGGAAGCCTCTAACTAATTTTCTAAGAAAGTATAGACATGTTTTTGCATGGCCATATGCTGACCTCAATGCCTATAGAGAAGACTTATTTCAACATGTCATTCCACTTAAGGAAAATGTAAAACCTTTCAGACAAAAGCATAGACTAGTAAACCACACCTTAGCTCCTAAAAAGCAAGAAGAATTAATAAAGCTAAGGGATGGAGGGATAATTAAGCCAATTAGACATTCTATTTGGGTATCAAACTTAATGCTTGTTAGAAAGAAGAATGGAGAGATAAGTGAAACAAGTTGTAGTGCCAAAAGGGGGTATAAGTGGCCACATTTTTTCTAAAATCAATGATTTTTGAACTTCAACAAGAATTTGAGGATAGCTATGCTCAAAATTTTAAGATATGACAAAAAAAATAGTAGTCCTTTGAATCTTGTTTCTAAACTACAATTTTTTTTCAAAATGGTTTAGTTTTAGGCCCTCAAAAAAGGGGGCCATAGAAAGTGGTACCATATATTTAGAAAAAAATATAACACATTGCGAAGTGTGCCCCCACTAAAATTTTAGCTTTTTAAAAAAAAATTCTTTAATCACTCTAGTCAAAAGTTAACTAACACTATGTAGTTTATTCTAGATTTTTTGGGTAATTTTATAATGTGTAGTTTTTTTAATGAATTTTTTTAATGGGCACATCCCAAAAACATGAAATATCAGTGTGCTCCCCCTAGAAATGATTGAAAACTAATCTAAAATCAAAACTTCTTTTTTTCAAAGTGTGTAGAATGTAGTTTAGTTTCTAAAAATTTAAGTTGTTGCAAAGTTTGATAAATGAGCTAAAATCTACAACCCAATTAGTACACGTTGGTTTTTGAAAGAAAATGGACATACATTCAAAAGAAATTATAGTTGAAAGGATTGAAATAGTTAACATAAAAAATAAATTATATGGTTATATAGCTAATACAGAGATCTACAATATCATGTAACCTAATTTTATTGATGCTCAACCATGAGGAAACTTGAAGGAGAGCACACAAGAAAAATCATTCATTTTTTGTATATTTGTAGAAAAAAATGTCTCAGACTAGTTTAGAGACTCCAAACCTTTGGGTTGGATCCTCAAGGCAAAACCAAGCCTTAGGCTTGGTAGAATCCAAAGCTTTAAATAGAGTGTGTGCTCAATAGTGCATGCACACTATTTAAAGCATTTTTACATTTAGGCTTGCATAGTGTTTACGCACTTTAGTGTGCACACACTCTTAAAGCTTGAATTTCAATAGAGAGGGAAGGAGAGGGGGAAAAAGGGTAGAGAATGAGAGAGATTAGAGGATGGGGAGAGAATAGGAGGTGGGATAGGGAGAGAGGGAGGGAGAAATAGAGAGAGTAGGGGATCACAGAAGGTGGGATAGATAGAGAGGGACAGAGAGAGAGTAGGGGATGTGAGAGAGAGTAGGGGGTGAGAGAGGGAGAGAATAGGGGATGGTAGAGAGAGTAGGGGATGGGAGAGAGAGAAGGGGATGATCGTGTGTTTGAGAGAGAGAGAGAGTAGGGGGTGGGAGAGTGGGAGAGAGACAGTAGGGGATGGGAGAGAGAGTGAGAGAGAGAGGAGAGAGAGTACGGGATGGGAGAGATAGTATGTGAGAGAAAAAGAGTAGTGGGTGGTAGAGAGAGAGTAGGGGATGGGAGAGAGAGAGTGAAAGAGAGTAGGGGGTGGGAGAAAGAGAGAGAGAGAGTAGGGGATGGTTGAGAGAGTGTGAGAGAGTAGGTGGTGGGAGGGAGTGGGAGAGGGAGAGCACGAGAGAGAGAGGGGATGGGAGTGAGAGAGAGAGTAGGGGATGGGAGAGGACAGAGAGTAAGAGTAAGAGAGAGTAGCAAGAGAGAGAGAGTAGGGGATGTGTGAGAGAGAGAGAGAGTAGGGGATGGGATAGCGAGAGAGAGAGAGAGAGAGAGAGAGAGAGAGAGAGAGAGAGAGAGAGAGAGTAGGGGGTGGGAGGGAGAGGGAGAGAGAGAGATGAGAGTGTGTGTGAGAGAGAGTGAGAGAGAGTAGGGGGTGGGAGAGGGAGATAAATAGAGAGTAGGGGATGGGAGAGAGAGAGAGAGTAGGGGATAGGAGAGAGATAGAGTGAAAGAGAGAGGGAGAGTAGGGGGTGGGAGAAAGAGAGAGAGAGTAGGAGATGGGAGAGAGAGTGTGTGAGAGAGAGATAGAGTGGGTAGTGGGAGAGGGAGTGGGATAGGGGGAGAGAGAGAGGGAGGGGGGATGGGAGTGTGTGTGATAGAGAGACTATGGGATGGTATAGGAGAGAGAGAGTGAGGGAGAGGGTAAGGAGAGAGAGAGGGGGGGGATGGGTGTGTGTGAGGGAGAGAGTAGGGGATGGGAGAGGAGAGAGAGAGTGAGGGAGATAGTAGGGAGGGAGAGAGGGTAGGGGATGGGAGTGTATGTGTGAGAGAGAAGGGAATGGGAGAGAGAGAGAGTATGAGTGAGAGAGAGAGTAGGGGGTGGGAAAGAGAATGAGGGATGGGAGTGTGTGTGTAAGAGAGAGTAGGGGATGAGAGAGAGTGAGAGAGAGAGTAGGAGGTGGAGATAGAGAGAGTAGGGGATGTGAGAGAGAGAGTGAGAGAGAGTGTAGGGGTTGGGAGAATGAGAGAGAGTAGAGGATTGAAGAGAGAGAGTGAGAGAGAGTAGGTGGTGGGAGAGGGAGTGGGAGAGGGAGAGAAAGAGATAGAGAGAATAGGGGGATGGGAGTGTGTGTGTGTGTGTGAGATAGTAGGGGATGGGAGAGGAGGGAGAGAGAGTAGGGAATGGGAGAGGAGAGAGAGAGTGAGAGATTAGGGAGAGATAGAGCAGGGGATGGGAGTGTGTGTATGAGAGAGAGTAGGGGATGAGAGAGAGAGTGTGTGTGAGAGAGAGAGATAGAGAGAGAGAGAGAGAGAGAGAGAGAGAGAGAGAGAGTAAGAGAGAGGGATGGGAATGCATGTGGGTGAGAGAGAGTAGGGAACCATAGAGAGTGAGTGAGAGAGAGTAGGGGGTGGGGGAGAGAGAGAGTAGGGGATGGGAGAGAAAGTGTGAGAGAGAGAGAGACATTATATATTACAGAAATCCCACATTGAAGTAGCTAGCTAGCTACTCAAAAAATAGTAATCGAATGCAAGTGGGATCATAAAGCTACCTTAATAAACTAGTATCCCCTTAAGCAACATTTTGGTCATCTACTTGATTGGAACATTTTGGGAACTGACAATCTCCATTTAAACTCAAGTCTCCATTTAAAGGTGGCTATGAGCTTTTTGATGTTTTGTTAAGATCATTAATATATTTAGATGAGAACTTTGAGGGATCATGCCTAGCTTGAGCATCCTAGCTTCCCAAGTCCTATAAATGCAAAGCCATTAATGAATAGGCATTTCTAATTGAAACATCTATGGTGATAGAATGAAGTGAGTGACCAAATTCTTTGCCTACTAATGAGCCAATTTGAGGCTTCACTTCACATTGGTCTATGGATAATTCTATAGCATTTGTTACTTCTCTATCTGAAAATTTTGTCTGTGTAAATATGCACTCTTTCCCAATAGTTGTGTACATGTGCACTCTTAAAAAATAGCTAAAAACACCTAATCCTAGGCTATCTTGATCAAAAACTCAAAAAGACCCAATTTTGCCTAATTAGAAACTTTTGCTCATATCTTGCACAAAGTGGCCTAGACATACATATCTTTCTCATATCTCTCTCACCATTCATCGTGCGATTGAATTGTCTATTCTAATAGCTCTAGGTGGCTGGGTAGACCATAGTCCCAAGCTTCTTTCATCGCATTGAGTGCATGAATATTCTTGAGTATGTCGAACTGAATCAACCCTAAGAGTCACTAAATGCCATAGGGCAATGATCTTTGACTAGGCATATCTCGGAGCTTGTGGGAGGTATAGATGTGATTTTGGGTGCTACAGGACCATGTTGGTGAGACCTATAATAATCTCTCTTGCTTTTTGGAGATCGAATTCCATTTTAATTTTGTGGCCCCATCTTGGGTGATGTTGAAACTTGTACTGTTGGCCAGTACAAAGTTTTCGACTGCCGAATCTCTCTCACCATTCATCATGGGATCAAACTATTTTCATTAGCTCCAGGTGACTGGGTAAACCCTATTCCCTAGCTCCTCCCATTCCATTGAGTGCTCAAATGTTCTCGACCACATCAAACCAAATTGATCCTAAGAGTCACTAAATTCCATAGGGCAGAAATCTTTGAAGGGGCATAACTTGGATCTCATGTGAGATATAGATGCATTTCCAAGTGCTATAGGACTATCTTTCTGATACCTACAATAATCTCTCTCACTTTTTGGAGATTGGATTCCATTTTGATTTTGTGGCCCCATCTCAAGTGATGCTAAAACTTGTAGTGTTGGCTAGTACAAAGTTGCCAACTACCGAATCTCTCTCATTGTTCGTCATGGGATCAAACTGTCTATTTTGTTAGCTCTAGTTGACTAGGAAAACCCTATTCCCAAGCTCTTCCCATCTCATTGAGCACTCAAACATTCTTGGGTAGGTCGAACTGAATCGACCCTAAGAGTCACTCAATGCCATAGGGCAGAAATCTTTGATGGGGCATATCTCAGAGCTCGTGTAAGATATGAATGTGATTATAGGTGATATGAGACAATGTTTCTAACACCTACAATAATCTGTCTTTCTTTTTGGAGATTAGATTCCATTTTGATTTTGGGGCCCCATCTCAAGTAATGTTGAAACTTGTAGTGTTGGCCAGTACAAAGTTGCTATTGAATCTCTCTCACTATTTGTCATGGGATTGAACTACCTATTTCATTAGCTCTGAGTGGTTGGGTAAACCCTAGCCCCAAGCTCCTCCCATCCTTTTAAATTAATATATTATGATAATTGATAATGTCATACATGAACAAATATATAATATAATATGATCACCAATAATGTCATACATGAACAAATATATCATATATTAACCAATAATGTCATAAGTCTAATAATTTCATGTATCAGATATATGTCATACATCAAATATAAAATGTAATATATGCATCAAATGTATGTCGAATATGTCCACTAACATAAAATCCAAGATATATGTCCACTAATGCCTATACATGTATGTCTACCCCTATATCTTCTCCTCCCCATGAGGGGAAGGAAACAAATCCCTAGAGGTCTTCATTCATTGTGTGGAGGGAGATGATGGGGATGTTGGGGTCTTCCTCACACACTCGATCATTCTCTTGTTTATGCTCTTCTCTAACTAGAGTTGATATAAACAAAGTAGATATGAATAAATAATTATTAGACATTGAAATCAAATATATGTACACACAAAAAAATTTTTTTTACTGCCATCAAATAGTCACACTATGCATCCACCTCAAAGGCTCACGAATGATCAGGCATAACAAGGCCCTACAACAATTAAATCAATATAATCACTTATAAATAAAATTTGAAATTTCAACACTAACTATTATTAAGAATAACTAAAACTATGAAAATTCTTTCATACCTCAGTTAATGGCTCTGAACTAGTCATCGAGACAACAACTCCATGATTGATGGACTAACAAAGATGAGGAGTCTCAAACGTCAACAAGTGCATGCCATATAATACAATTTACATGTAACATGACACATGAAACAATTATAATCAAATGAATTAAATTAAAATGAAACAAATGTACCTCTACAAAGCTCATATCATGGCTAGGCTCAAAGTCCCTTATGAATATCAATGGTCCAGTAGAGAACTAATGCACATGGATACTTTTTTTTTTGTCAATCTTCATATGATTACATAATAAATATATGTATTAACTTAAATGATTAAATCAATACATACCTCTTGACTTGTCAATGGAATATAAAATGAGGCTGGGGAATTTGTACTAGGGCTATCAACACTCTTACCCTAAATTTTAAACAATGTCAAGACATGCTAATTAATTAGTCATTCATTGTACATACATAATGTGATCAAATTAGTTTATTATAGTTGTAATTTACCTGTGTGTCAATGCCAAATGTGTCACTCATGAAATCATTAGTGACTATCCTATCATCCATACTGTCTCCAATATGATTGCCAAATGTGCATAGGAATCCACATGATGTGCACATGTGACCATAATGCAAAGAAGGCTCCTCTTCAACTAATCGACTTATGAAATGAATAAGGGTATGTGTCAAAGCATTGATTGTCCCTAGAGTACTGGTCTCTACATGTTCCTTCACAACTAAAGGAATAATCATATGCTTAACCTATGGCTTGAAAATAGGTTCCCTAACTATATCAGGGTCACGACGTGTCCCAACATCTCAAATGATGACCCCCCACCTCTACCCTGAGATTCTAACATATCAAAATAATTGGGTATCTCCCCAAGGATAAATTCACAATATATTTCTTTAAGAAATACATTGGAACCTCATGATTATTGTAGGAAGGGGCATCAAAGACCATCCACCATATATCCAAAAAGTTAGTTCTAATATCATCATGTATGCACCATTGGATGGGGAAGCTTTTAATTGTATGTTTAATAGTGTCTTGTCCTCCAAGATTTTTAAACAACACACAAATGCTACCTTTTGCTATGTTCTTTTTTTTAACATCTTTATAGGATTTTTTTTTTGCATAATATATTGTTTGTTCTTCCCTCTTAACATGCCAAATATCCAACTGACCACTAACAAAAGGTACATGGGTCATAATGAACTCAAGGGAGGATATCAATTGTGCTCTCATAGGATTGGTTTTTTCACAAGCTTTCAACCTACCAATGATTGTTTATAATTCATTTTTATCTCTTTCTATTTCATTCATTTTGTTGTCTTGGGTGCTAGGAGGAGGTCTTTCAATTGGTGGAAGTTGTGAAATTTCTTGCTCTTCTTATGGAGGGTTTTGATTTTCATCTTGTGGAGGGTCTTGATTTGGATCTTGTGGAGGGTTTTTATTTTGATTATTTTGATTCTAAAAAAATAAAAAAATTTAAAGAAAAACTAAAAAAACCTATAAAATAATGTAAAAACTTACAAAACAATGTAAAAACATATAAAACAATGCAAAAACAAGAGTAGAAAACTTACTACATGATCCTGATCTCAATCTCTGACAATGAGGAGGCAGTGAGCAAATTCTTTAAGTTCTACAACCCACGTGCATGCTATTGAGGAGAAAGAATGTAGCAACAAAAAAAAATGAAATGGGCTATGGGTTTGCAACTCATATATTAGAACTTGTGATTTCAAAAAGCACGCTCATGCTATAGCACACACATGCTTTGGCTTGGGTTTTAGAAGCCTAAGGCTTGTGGAGCCCAACTCAAAGTGCTTTTGCACTTTTAGAATTTAAAAAATTCATTTTTTGTGTCATGTTTTTGGAATAAAAATGTGGTGCACTTATTTGGAGATATAAGGCTTTGTGTTAATTTTAGAAACTTAAAAATTGCTTCCTTGAAAGACAACTATGGGTTTCATAATATAGAAGCCAACCCACATTGAGTGACTTGTTTAGAATTGATGTCTTTGATGGATGGATTCTCAGGTTACAACCATGTTCTTGTAAATGAAAAAGAATAGTTTAAGAAAACCTTTATTACTCCATGGGGCACATATGTCTATGTATGAATTCCATTTGGGTTAATCAATGTAGGAGAAACTTTTTATAGGGCCATGGATGTAGCTTTTCATAAATACATTGATAAGTTTATGGTAGTTTATCAAGATGATCTTACAAAACATTCCCAAAAGGCTAAAGACCACTGTAAACATTTAGAGAGTTTTTTTATTAAAGCCTTAGAATATGGAGTATCCCTAAACCGAAAGAAATGTACATTTGGAGTAACAGAAGGGAGTTTGTTAGGTCACATAGTGTCAAAAGATGATGTGAAGATTGATCCTAAAAGAGTAGCTACCATTGATAAAGTTTCCAAACCAAAGAATGTAAAAGGAATACAATCATTTTTTGGGTAAGTAAACTTTTATAGAAGATTTGTTACTAATTTTGCTGACATTAGTAGACCAATATCTAAATGCTAAAAAATGGAGCTGTTGTTATTTGGGATAGTGAACCTTCAAAATATTTTCAAGACATCAAGACTAATATGAAAAATGCCCCAGTCATCAGGACTCCTGATTATACAAAACCAATGCATATATTTTCCTTCGCATTCTTTCATACTGTGGCAATAGTTCTATTGCAGAAAAATGAGGAAGGGTATGAGTAGCCTATTGCATTTTTTTGGTAATTCCCTTCAACCTACTAAATTGAACTATGGGATAAATGAAAAATAGGCTTATGC
Source organism: Cupressus sempervirens (assembly GCA_028749045.1). Taxonomy (NCBI): domain Eukaryota; kingdom Viridiplantae; phylum Streptophyta; class Pinopsida; order Cupressales; family Cupressaceae; genus Cupressus; species Cupressus sempervirens. The sequence continues at coordinate 657,477,355 of CM053787.1, forward strand.
CTTAGTAAAGGTTGTCAGAGATTTCAAGTGTTATCTTATAGGTGCCATTGTTATAGCATTTGTACCAAGTGTAGTTGTAAAGGATATTTTTTCTCAGCAGGAAGTGTCTGTTGGGAGGTGTAGACAGATCAATAGAATTTAGGAGTTTAACATTGACATCCAAATTACTAAGTTAGTAAGAGGCCAAGGATTAGCCAAACTTATGGCTCAATCAAACCTGGATGCCAATCAAATAAATGTAGTAGTAGATGATTTAAGGTTAGGATTATGTGATATGGATAATTGTGAATGGTATAGCAATGTCATATACTATTTGGAACACATGGAGGCTCCACCCTATCTGATAGATAATGAACAGACAAGCACAAAGTTGCATGCAATAAGATACATTATTGTTAGAAATAATATGTGATGGAGGAACTTTGAAGGAATATTGTTGAAGTGCATTGATCAAAAAAAATCCAAGGAGATATTAAATGAAATGCTTTCAAGAATATGTGGAGGATACTACATGGCTAAAAACACTGCTCAAAAGGTAATGAGTGCTAGATTTTGGCGACCTACTCTTTTCCAAGATGTACAGTTACTTATTAGAAAATGTGATGCATGCCAAAGATTTGCAGATAAGCTAATTTTTTTTGAAAATACTCCTCTAAAACTGGTCAAAGTCCAAGCACCTTTCTAGCAATGGGGCATAGATTTTATAGGTGAAATTTCCCCTAAGTCAAGTATTATTTACTCATGGATCTTGGTAGCCACAGATTATTTTACAAAATGGATGGAAGCCATTCCTACAAGAAATGTTACTAGTAAGGTGGTGAATAATTTCTCTTGAATAATATCCTTACAAGGTTTGGATGCCCTCAGAGGATTGTAACTGATAATGCAATGTGTTTTAGGTCAGAATAATTCATAAAATTTTATGATAAATATGGCATAACTAGGTCAACATCCTCACCATATCATCCACAAGGAAATGGACAAGCTAAATCTACCAATAAGAGCTTGTTATTTTGGGGCATTCTTACCTAGATTCCATATACCAAATAAAAAAGACTCTCGATGATAATTAAAAGCCATGGGATTCCAAATTACATTCGAAAATATGGGTTGACAGGGTAACAATAAAGAAAGCCATAGGTGTGGCACCTTTTTATTTGGTATATGGAATCCAGGTAAGAATACACCAAAATAATTTAGTAGGCCTATACAATTACATTTAGATTAATAATGAAAATATCATTGTGATATGCAACAAAGAATGGATGAATTGGTAGGATTAACAAAGACTAGAAAAGAAGCTTCTCTCATAAATGCAAAATTGCAGTTACAAGTCAAAATTTTATAGGATAGAAAGACAATGAATAAGAAATTTGAAGTTGAAAACCTAGTTCTCATGTGGAATGCTAGGATTGAAGATAAAGAGAAGCATGGAAAGTTTGATCCTATATGGATAGGTCCTTATCTTGCAGAAGCTACATGGGGTGAAGATTCTTATATTTTGAAAGATTTATTTGGAAATATTCTTGAACTACTAATTCATGGATAGTTCTTGAAGTGATATTTTTGTTGAAAATACTTATTTTCCACAAATAGTAGTTTAAGGTTTTCTATAAATTTTGTAAATTCTTGTGTAGCCTTGTATATTTTTCCTTCCTATGTCATTGCTCTCTTAGATTTGTCATGAAATGTGTTTCAAGTATGTGGTCTACTTCTTCCAGGTATTCTGAGCCCTCATATGAACATGCATATTCATCATCCCCATACAGAGCCACTATTGGTCTGGTTTTCACTTCAAGTTTATCTTAATGCATTTTTAAGTGAATGTTCTAGTTCCCTTTGTGAAAATTAGGGTTTTGTATTTTCAAATTTGTTAACCCTATAATAATCCTAACATTTTGTTTCAATAAGTATTTCCCTAGAAAGCTTTTGGATTATGTTTAACATAGCATGCCTTTTTGAAATAAAAATACGTAGGAAAAATCTTTTAAATACCCCTTTTATTTTTTTGGGTACCTTTTTAAAGGTTGTTTGGATTATATAATGTTATCCTAAGTCTCCAAAATAACCTTAATCTAAGCCTTAATTTTAATTTTCTACGGGCTTATGTTTTTATTAGAAAAAATCAATTAAGCAATGATAATCCTTGATCTTCCTTAAGATCAAGGGTGGTTTCTTTGTCACCAATGAGAATTACAAGCTATTTATTCCTAGCAACATAGCGACCAAGTAATACTTGCCTGCAAGACTTAGCAAATGAAAAGGAGTAAAGTTTCAAGCATAAAATTTGCACCATCAGATCTTCTTATGATTGATGGTGGTTGTTGTGTCACCAAAGGAAACCACATGGTTTTTACCCTTGGCGATATAGTGACAACCTGCCATGTGGATATGTGGCAGGACCAACCTTGAGGAAGGTGCCATAAAAATCTATGTCATCAATAGGTTGTTAGGTTGTTAAGATGTTAAAATTTTAGATGCCACAAGGGATTCGCTTTAAAGGAAATGAAACGTTGGTCCACATCGTCAAATCTTTTCTAAAATTGACGATTGTCACTTTGTCTCTAATGAGAGTATCAAGAAATTTATCCTTGGTAAAATAGTGACCTAAGGGAAATGTTGTAGGCCCGCATTGTGTGTAATGTGATTATCATATGCTCTACTATCTGATGGAAGGTTGATCAATGGTGGTCACTTTGTCATCAATGGGAGTTGCTCAACTTTTACCCTTGGTGACATAGAGAGAACATGACATGCATCTGGAGGCATAAGTGGGTCCAAAGTAAGTTGCCAATAGTGAACGAAAAGGTTCACATGGAAGGATTTAATTGGATTGACCACCAACTAGGAAGGTTGAAGTCGAGTCATTAAATGTTTTATTCCTATATCGTCAGATTTTCCAAAAATTGATGGCCTATTTTCAAATTTGAATGGTGATGCTACTCTGTTTCTCTGTGATCCATTTATGAGAATTAAGGCTCCTCATATGAAATAAAACAAGGAATATAGTGTAGAAAATAGAAAGATTTCTTCATGAAAATGTAATTTTGATTTTTTGGAGGTAGAACTCATTGAAGAACTTATTTTCTTGTTGGGTTGAATCGTGAAAGTTTTCTATATCAACAATTCATTTCAGCATTCAGAGAAGAAACAAGAAAGCTAAGTAAGTATCTTAGTCCTCATATAATTCAAAGAATTCAAGTTTCTCTGCATTATTGTCCAATATGCCTCCAAAAAAGGGTTTCTTTGGGAAAGTAGAATATGCTAGTAGGAATATCCGTGATGATTTTCTGGAACAATTAAGTGAATCTACAAATAAATCAACCCAAATAAAGAAAATAGTTCCTATCAACCCTAGACTTTGAATTGCAAATGGTTTGTATGATAAGGGTAATTGGACTAGGGATGCCATAACCTCTAAAACATGGCTCTAATTGTTTAATAAATGGTTCTTAGAGAGGAAATTGTTTTCTCCTCATAGGAATATTTGGAATTTTGAGTTAGGTAAGTTAGTAGTTCTTGGGGTTTTCATGGATTCAGACTTTCTCATAACTGTAGCCCTAAATTATGACCCCATAGCTAGGATGGTGAGGAGAATAGATGGGAAATGTTTGATGAGAATCACTATGGAAGAAATTTAGGAGGTTTATGGAATGGAGCCAACCATAGACTATCATGAGGTCATTGATTTTTAGGGATCAGAGAAAGAATACATGTCTTGTAAAGATTAGCTTAGGCAAGGGGCATTGAGAGGACACTTGGCTACAACTGGTAATTTTACCTTTGTTAAAACATCGACTAAAGAGTCTTTTAAGAAATTTTTTTTCAATACTAGGGCCATAGACATTTACATGACTTTGTGTAGGATTTTTGGTGAAGATGAACAAGAGTTTATGCCAATAAAGTTCATGTATATGATGACATAGATCTCTTCTTTTAATGTGGATATTATTTTTGATTTTGCATCCTATTTAGTAGAGGAAATTTAGACAGGTCTAATTGGAATTGCAAAGGGAAAATTTGAGAAAACATTTGGCCACTATTCTTTACTGATGCATATGTTTTTTTTATAAGGGAATTACTTTATTTGAAAAGGAAATGGTGTTTAATAGAAAATATGAGGGGGGAGCTCTACCAGTTCAATTATGGGGTGCAGATATGACCTGGGATTGAGCGGAGGCTAGTTTTGTGAGATTTGACAGATACTTCACATCTAGTTTGAGGAGCCTATTGTTAAAGAAAAATCCTAGGATACCTAAAGCATTGCTAGACTTCATCAAGCCTATAGATAGCCCTATTGGTTTAAAAATTTCCTATAATTGGGAAAATATCATACCATACCTTGTGTCAATAGTATTTAGAGTGTATAGATTCCAAGGAACTCCACAAGTACTCACCTACTAGTTACCTCTTAAGGTGGGAATAGCTGAAATGTTGTGGTAGATAGGTGGATTGGATGAAGCACAACTCATTGGTTGGCCTAGGGGTTCTATTTTCCCATCTTGTACAGTGGCCCATCTGTTCATACTCACAAAAGGTGGTTGGTTGTTTTTGTATAAATTCTTAGAACCATACAAAATGGTTGTCTCTCATGATCATTTCTATGATAATGAAGGATTTTTTGATATATCTAGACAAAGGGCTAAGACTGGTGCCAAAAAATATCAACCCTACTTCAATAAAGATATAGTAAGAAATGAATTCTCTCTCTAGGAAAAAGAGAACAAAAAGGAGAAATGAAGAGTTTATTTTAGGGTTCTAGAATTTATTAATTATTTTGATAAAGATTATAAGCCTTTAAAAGATGCAAAGACTAAGGTAGTTAAGTTGAATAAGTCAATGATTACTTTTCTAGAGATTATGGAGTTAATGAATGAAAATACGACATTATTTATAAATTCTTATCCTAACAATGCTAGAGACATAATGAAAAAAATATCTTTTACCCATGTAGTAGGATAAGGGAAACTGGTTATTTAGAGGAGATCTGGTTATAATATCATTAAGAACAAAGAGCCTACATTTGACAAGGGTAAACAAATAATTAGATCAATTAGTGCTATTTTGTAAGAGAGGCCTTAAGAGACAAAGCCCAAGAGGTAAAAGATAGAAGAAAAATAGGTGCCCCAAATAGGAGAATATTCACCCACTCAATCCCCATTGCACGTAGGAGATGAACAACTCACTAAGGAGAAAGTGGAGCAATTTGGATCCTAAGGGGGAGTTTTTATCATTGTTACAAAATTAGAAGAAGAAAATCCTCAAGAGCCTCCCATGCCTACCCTTGAGATAACTATTGCTAATTACATAGGAAGGGAATTAGACCCTATGGTAGAACAAGCTAATCATGAATTTCTCTTTGATGATAGCTTTGTCAAATCAAGAGCTTTCTACCAGTTTGCATGGAGGACTAACATTGAACAATTTGAGGAAAGGTGTAATAAAAGGAAGGTAGAGCATCTTGAAATGGAAGAGACATCTATACAAGGCCAAATAAAATATTAGATGATGCAAGAGTTTAAAAAATTGACCCCTGAAGAAGGGAGAAGTATGATAAAATCATCTAGGGTTTTGCTTCTACTAAATTGGGACATTGTAGATGCCATGGTCTTTAATACTCTTACCAAGTAGTTAAATGTAGATGAAAAGGTGAAAAAGGAGCTAAGAGGTGCCAAATTCAGTGAGGATCATGTTGCATTAGTGATTTTGTCTATGAGAAAGGGATCTAGAGCAAGTTCCTCTCAACTTGAGGACACTAACTTGATTGGAAACTTAGTTATACAAATGGTAGAGGATACTCTGAATGAGGAAGCCACAAAGCTAAATGTTGGAGCAACCAACCTCACCTAGCTACAACCTAAAGGGAGAAAAAGGAAAGATTAGAATTATGAGAAAAATATGAACAAGTTTTGGCAGCTTATAATAAAGAAGTACAAAAGATAATAGAGCTTGAGAATAAGGTGATGGGGCACCAAGGATAGTCTAGTAGGCCTAGAGTTACTTAGCCTCATCCACTAGTTGAGCCTTTTAAATCAAATCCTCTAATTCAAATGCCAGACACACCACAGAGACCTCAGTATTATACTGCAGAGGATTTTGAAGAAGAAAAGAGCAAACTTTAGGCATTACATGTGGAACTAGATATTCAATATGAGGAAAAATTGAGGAAAGAAATTATGTATTTAGTAGATAAAATTGATTGGCCTACATTAAATGAACAATTGGAAAAAGTAATAGACATAGGGAATGGGCTGAAAGGAAGTGAGGATGCTCTAAAGCCAATTGTCAATAAATGGAACAACATGGATAAATATGTCACTATAGTCATCAATTTATCTTGTGAACAAATAGAAAGGACTTTTGACTTGACAAATGATCTCTCTGAGTTTGATAATAAGAGAATTACATTATAGAGGAGAATCATAAACTATCTTGCAAAGTATAAGAGTAGAAACTTTGAACTCTTCCCCCTACCTTGGATAAAAAGGATAAGTTGAAAGATAAAGAGGAATGGGCCAAAGAATTGAATGATCTCTTATGCCTTAGGATGAATAGGGTCATAAATGAAAAGGGATATGCATGGTGGGAAAATACAAGTGAAGAAGTTGTTAAAGTGCAAATATTTTATGATTCCTTAAGAGAATAGTTTCTTGAAATTGATAAAATAGGATAACATGTGTTGAAGAAACAACATGAGATTATGAGTTTTAATTGGTCAGATGACACACTTTTTCACAAGTGGATGGTAGATTTCGTACATGCAAAGTAGTTAGAACTTGGTGAAACCAATGATGATGAAATGAAACAAAATGAGTTGCAAGCAATTGATGCCTCAGTAAAAGAAGAAGACAAAGGTAAGCAACCAATTACAGTCACAAGCATTGAGGACTAAACTAATTACTTGGCAATAGGACAATCAAGTGTGACTGTAAATTTGCCAATTCAAGATGACATGGATGGAGAACTCTGAGTTTAGCTCAGTTTTTAAATATTTGAATAGGGTCCATCTCAACAAAGTCCAATGGCCACATGTTTCGAGGAATGACAATCATGAAAAAGGCAATCACGAACCCTCAACAAAGAAATACATAAGAAGTGATCCCCACAGAAAGTAATGTTCATAATACAAATTATTCTATTACACCAATTTTTGTTTTTAGTGATATTAACTTTTGCAAATATCTTTCTATCTTAAGGAAAACTATCAGTACTCTCTAGGCCTGAAGCTTGTTGCATCTCACACTATATAAGTGAGATTCCAAGGCTAGAGAAAGGGTTTGAACTATCATACAACTTTTAGATTTTCTAGTTTTATTCAGTCCAATTTTCTTGATGCAAATTTTATGATGTATTTTCTCTATAAGTTTGAAAATACATTAACATTCAAGGGTTATGTTGTCTTATCTTGAGTTGTTTTGAGTGTTATCCCAATGTTATATAATTTTCAAAGAGAATTTATACAAAGTTGAATCACCACCATATCTATTTTCTCTAGATCTTGTCTCCATTATTGACTAGTTATTTTGAGGTTGTATGGGAAAAGCTTTTTCAATTTAATGCAATTGGAATAGATTGTATATCCATTCACTATTGCTTTTAATTCAATGTATTAAGTAAATGCTTTTGTGGTATGATAAAATTTGTATGTAGTAAGAAGGATATGCATAAGAATGATTTTTAGGGAAGATTTTTGATAATATTGATTGTAATGCAATGAATTAGGCTAAAATAGTTGGATAGACTCTAAATCCCAATGGATGAGGCATTGATCAATTATTTCAATTTTCATAAGAAGAGATCATAGATATGCATCAAGTAAAATATTAAAATCAAAATCAATTCTACTTAAAATGTATGGAGAGTATCATAGTTGATAAATGCTTGTTTGCATATAATCTTTGTGTTTTAGTTAGCTGTTGTTACCTAGGATTACTTGTAAATTTGAGTAGAATTATGAACAAACATCTACGATAGGGATGATTATTGTAATAGGATGCCATTGAATGAATTTAATGTGAAGATAGTATCAAGTTTTGAATCTTTTATCCCTCTGGTGCACCTACCTTGGTTTTTCAGAGCCTAGGAGTAGAAAATCTTTATGATTTTGTTGAAGTTGAGTCTAGATCTGAAGACATCTGAGTTGAGTATAGGAAATAACTAATCCTTAGACTAAATTTCTCTTCAATATTTTGGTATTAGGTATTTTTCTACTTGGTAGTTTAAAACACCAACAAATGACACCTAAAACTAATAGACTATCATAGAAAACTTGTGATGAAGATGGCACCTCTAACTACTAGAAATTGTAAGGGTCATCATTTGGATGGAGAACAAACTAAATGATTCCAAGATCCAATGTTTGCGTTTTAGAAGCTAAAGTGTCCTTGATAGAATTGGCATTTGAATTGTTGTATAAAACCTATTATACATTATCCCTCCACCACATTCTTTATGTGGTGGGATTTGGGTAGTCTTTGGTAATACACATGTTTTCCTTACAATGTTTTTTTTTTCTATTTTTTCTCATAATATTATGAACTAGATGATTAAGTGATTGAAAAATATCAGGGTTCTAATGTGTCCTATGAATGGCTTATTCAAAGCATGAAACTCAAGATTTAGTAATTTTGTATAATGCCCTAGTTGATCCAATCATTAATTTGATGAAATTAATCCATTATTAAGAAATTTCTTGATTAACTGGGCCTAATTAGGCTTCCAAAAATTTGACTATACTTTTACATAGATGTAATACAATCACGTTATGTCTAGTAAAGTCATACTAGACATAACATGATCATGTTATGTATAGTATGACAGTTTAGTCTTACAAATCATAACATGATCACGTTTTGTTGAGAAAAAAATGTGATCGTGTTTAGGCTTGGTAATAGGCATGTTTAACTACCCAAAGGTTTGGGTTGTTGTTTTCCCTCCATTTTTTGTTTCATTAGACATTTTTTCATCTTCTAAAATTAATTCTCATATTTAACTTCATTAGGTTTGCAAATGGTGAAGTGGGTATCTTCTCTAAAATTACCACCACAATCTCATATGTTTTCTTACCTTTCTAACCATAATTTTTTTTAAATTTGTGGACAAGATCAACATTGTGAAGTTGATTTTTCTATATTAGTGTCTTGAAAGTCCTCTTAGACATATGTCTACCATTTTTTTAATAATTTTTGATCTACATAACCAAATGGAAAATAAAATACATATTATTTATCTACACTTGATTTTATCCACTTAAAAATAAAAATGTTGATTTTAGATTATTTTGATGCAAGTTATGCCCAACACATGAATAGGTACTAGAATGTCAAGATGGAGTCACTTAAAAAAATCATAGAAAAAAACTAGTTGTTAAATTTTTTTGAAAAAACACAATTTTTTAAGATCTCACTCTTACATATCATCCTACCAAAGGGTTTTGAAAAATACTAAATGTAACTATATGTTTTGTTGAGCACATGAAAATAACTATGTTATACTTTTTAGCAAAAAAATAGGAATTATTTTTTGTTTGCATAGGGTTTGACCCTCTTAATCTTATCCATTTAAAAAAAAAATATTAGTAGTTTAGAAACTATATTAAGAGTACTATAATTTTTGTGTTTTACACATTTTCCCATTTTGAGTGCATGACTCTCAAATGGGTCTTCCAAGATTGGGTTTACTCGATTTTAGAAAAAAAAAAGGTGTCCACTTATATTCCCCTTTTGGCACACCATCTTTGTACACATACCCTTTGTTGATTCTCAAGAAAATCATGGTATTGGTAGTTAGTGTCAAACACTTAGTCATGTACTAGGTAGAGTTGGTTGGTCATCACTGTGACCAAGCTATTCTTCTAAGGTCGAGCAATGTATAGTGGACCTATATATATTTTAGTTGGAACTAAGTAGTTATTATTTTCGAGAAATTCTATGGTTGTCGAGTCCTCTAGTGTGAATGGAGTCATAAAAAAGATTGAATATGTCAAGTGCATAGAAGTCGAGTCGAGCATGTTGTGATATTGAGCCTAATCAAACTCGAAGGTTTATTCAATGCATTGTCCCCCAAGATTATTTCTATAGGGGTTTAGGTGCAAAGCCCCCAAGATGGGGTCAAGCGGCAGTGCCCCAAGTGCGATCCCTATCACAATATAATGTGGGATCGAGGGGAAACACCCCTGCAAGATTTTTTGGGGGTAGCACCGTCGAAGTAAAAAATGACTTTACTATTGTAAAAGGCGTCAACTATTTTTTCCCTATTGGACAACTTATTCTAGCCCTAATTTTTAAAGTGAAAAAATAATTATATAAAATAGATTAGGGTTATGGATTTTTCGGTGGTATTGAGTTGTAAGGGATTGTGAATTGTAATCACTGGATAATAATAGTGTAGTTGTTGTTGGTAGACATAGCCTAGGGATTGGGTGAACCATGTTAAATATTTGTGTCTTGTGTTCTCTTCTATGTGATATATTATTTTATGATATTATTTATATTTACATGTAATTATTATTTATGTCCATGGTTAATCCTAACAAAGTAGAGTTAAGCCTGAGTGACAACATAGAAATTAGTTATGGCCGAGTGATAGGAAGTTCAAGTGCCAAGTAAACCAATATTGATATATTTGTTTGGAATGACACAAACATTAAGGTAAAATATTTTTGCCAACTTAAATGCATGTTTTAATGATCAAGGAGTCAATCATAGAGATGATTGCACATTTTTTTATAGATCATTAATCCCTATGCAAGGTGATTAGCCAATTAGAAAATGAAAGGACTAAGAAGTAAAAGAGATAGATCTAGATTAGTAATTTTGATTTGGAAACCTCTATAGTTGGTTATAAGAGGAGGATCCAAACCTTAATTTTAATAAGATGTGAGAAAGGTTGCAAGTTTGGATGTTAGATACAAAGTTTAAAGGTGAATCAAACTAAGCGACCGAGTAATATAAAGGTAGTCAAGTGTAGAGTATAGATATATCAGATCCATGAAAGGATTTGAGATTGTAAAGAGAAGATCTATTATCAGTATTTGAGTGCATACTAAAGGATCATGTACTTATAAATTCTAGCAAGTGTTTTAGGGTAAATCTCTTAATAGAGTGATCCTAACAAACATTTGTAAATCTCTTAACTGAGTTTTTACATAGTTGTTAGTTTGAAATCCTTTTATCAAGGTAGACTATATAAATCTTTTAAGCTCTTAACAGGGAAGACCCCTCATAGGGTAGATCATCAAAAGTGATCAAAATTATATCCCTAATAGAAAAACTTTATTGTTGTAGTAGTGAAGATTTGTGGGGTGTCATCCCCACCAAAATTTCAGCTTCACCTTAGACGGTTTCTATGTAACCAAATACTCATGTTATGTGTTGATCATTTTATTACATGTTTTATTGATATTATTAGTTGTTAGATAAAATACATCATTGCAGTAAATGTTCATTCAAATTATGGTATATTGAGATAAGGGTTTGTGGTGAAGCTATCAAATTTGATACTTGTTTGAAGTGTCAAATTTTTATAGATCCCGATTCATTCCCTCCCCTTAGTATCTTACTTTCCCATTAGACTTCCATCAATTGGTATTAGAGCTAAGTTCTGTTAGAATAAGTCTAACCACTTGAGAGGCAAGATCTTAGAAATGGAGGCCTACAAATTGGGAAAGAACATTAAGAATAAGAATCTTGGTGTACAACTTTCCTTTTAACAACTTGATACAAGTGAGGAACTAAAGAAATCCTTAAAGAGAAGGAATGAGATGACAATCCAACAAAATAAAACACAATATCAAGAAAAAGACACAAAAGGTCTATTTGATGGTGGAAATTCCAATGAAAGTGATGCATTTATAGAAGATCTATTGGAGAGGAACAAAATTCTAAATGAAGAAGTAAGAAAACTAATGAGAGAGCATGAAATTCAATTAGTAAGACTCTTTGAAGTGAGTAGACAAAAAAAGAAGGTTGAAGATGAAAAAGTTACAATAGAAGAAGCTGAGAAGAAAGCTAATAGTGAAACATGATGATGAGGATGAAGATGAAAGAACTAAGTCATATAACTTAAGAAAATTTCACATAGTTTCATGATAGGTACCTCAAGATATATACAAGGTATGTGAAAATATAAGATGCACAACAAGCTTGTCTAGATTCAATAAAATTAAGTATACTTCTCTAAGCAAAGAGGATAAAGAAAAAGTAGAGAAAGCAATTGTAGATATGATGGTTAAATTTAAATATACTCCTATTGAACTATACAAGAAAACTCTAGATGAATTGTATAATACAGTTGATTCTAAATGGAAATTGGCATTGCAAACTAAAAGAGAAATAAGGGAGACTACATTATCCTAGTTAATGATTTAGGTAAGAAACATATGTCCATAGAATTGAAAGACTGTGCTAAAATATTTGTACCAAAGACAAGAGCATGTCTAATTTTGAAGAATAAAATAAAAGAAGTTGTGGAGGAGAGTAAATTGGTATAGAAGAAAGTTTTTGGTCTAATACTAGTAGATGAGGAAAAAAAGAACAAGGAAGAGAAAGAGTCTACAGAAACAAAGCTAGATAATAAAGATATCTATCATGATACCAAGAAGCTAATGGAAACAATACAATAGATGACACAAGAAAGTGAAAAATGAACATAAATAGTCAATATAGAGGATGCATCTGAAGAAGAATCATAAAAAGACTTAGGTTGAAGAAGAATAAGAAAAGGTAGAAAAGATCGAGCAAGGTTCTAAACAAAAGTTGATGAAAGATTTATTGATCGATTCCAATCCAGTCATAGTATAGATCAAGGAATATCCTAAGATTGGAGAGTAGGGACAAACTTAATAGGCAAAAATTATAATCACTGAAACACCTACAATTATTGTTGATGATACCACTATTATTGAACAAAAGAGTGTATTGACTATTGAAGAAAGAACTACACAAGAGTTTGATATGATAGATCATACTGAGAAGGGAAACATTGATGGGGATAAGGAGAAAGATGAGAGCCAAAATGTGCAAGTAGAGAAATCTACTACTGGTGAGGCAAGATCTGATGTTTAAGGTCTTTAGATTGAGGGAATAAAGGAGATAGTGAAGCCAAGTTCAACAAGTTAACTCACACATGCCAAGGGGAAGCAAACCATTGCTAAGACAAAGCAGGTCGAGGAGTCACAAGAACTTGTAGAAAGATCGAGTCTGGATCTTCCCACCCAAAGCATACAATTATCTTTGTCGAGATCCAATACTCCTAACTTTAAGAAGAAGAAGTTTAGATCACCTAGTAAGAAAATAACACAAGATGAAGTTATTGTGATTCTAAATTGGAATACAAATAGCTTGACATATGACCAATTGATAACTCTACAAGAGCTATTGGCAAGGAAGACAAAGAAAGAAGAGCTTAGGAGAGAGAAACATCAAAATTAGGTACTACATGAAATCAAAGACATTTTTCTTTATGCATTTGATGTCAAAGATGTTAATGAGAAAGAATCTTTCATGGCTCAATTAGTTCATATTATAGAAATGATTAATGATGTTGACACTGATACAAATGAGAAATTAATGGAATGGTCAAAAATGAAATTTGAAAAGAAAGTTTTGAAGAAAGTGTTAATAGAAATTGCATTGAGGCAAGTTCAACTTTCTAATCTTTTAAATATATTAGAGGAAGTAGTTAAGAATATACATCATTTGTATTAAAAGTGTTATGATGTAACAGATTTTAACAAGGAGGATTAGGAGAACTAGTCACTACAAATGGAAAGATAAGGGAAAAGCTTATCTCTATATAGAAAATGATCATACCTCATTTGGAGTTTATGTAGAGATAATTGGCATCAATAAATGAGTTAGTGTGAAGATTTTCTATCTTTCTATTACTAATAATTTGATAGATCTACTAACCTTGCTAGAAATAAAGGCTCAAGTTTTGGAATCTATAAGAATAAGTTGGGGCATTGCTTTAGAAATAATGTTACACATTCACAAACTATTTTTGGACCCCTATACCCCAACAACCATAAGTGAAAAAAACAAGGGGGAATGAAGAATTTTCATAAAAGGGAGAAATAAGGAAACCAAGGGGGAACTTGAAGAACATTGTACATAATGAATGCCAAGGTTTAGGTATCGATTATATCTAAAGGAGGAGCACATGTATTTCATTTTTGGAGACGTGTTTTAGAAAACATGACAACATTTTTTTGTCACTAAATTCAAAGGTGGAGATTTTTGATCCTCAAGGTATCATGATATTTTTAGTTAGTGTAAAACACTTAGTCATTTACTAGGTAGAGTTGGTCGGTCATCACAATGACTGAGCTATTATACTAAGGTCAAGAAATGTATAGTGGACTTGTATATATTTAAGCTAGAACCAAGAAATTTCTAATACCGAGCACATCTATGGTCATTGAGTACTCTAGTATAAACCAAGTTGTCATAAAGATTGAATCACTAGTACATTTGGGGGTTATTTTAGACCTAAATTTTCAATGGCAAGCTGATTTGGCTTGTTAAATTTTATTTTATTTTTAAAATGGTCCAAATAACATCAAAATTTTGATGCAAGTTAAGTTGGGAGTCAAAATTTTGACTCTATTGGGGATATAAACTAAAGAAAGAAAGAAAGTGAAACTTCATTTGTTTATGCGACAAAGTGCGGGTGCACAGGAGGGAGGCTTGAGGAAGATTTTTACAATAGTGTTTAAAGGTAAGGGTTTTCTAAACAATCTGATAGGTTGCTAGCCAAGACAACTAGTTGCATTTTGTTTTAAAAAAATCCTTCTTTTTACCATTGTTAGAGTTTATATACTAACCAATTAGGAAGATATTACATCTGTTTCATTTCCTATTCCACTGTAGTGGCCATATTTATCGTTCAATGACAAGTTTTGTGCTATGAGCATTTTATCAGTGTCATTTTGTCAAAACATTAGAGGGACGAGATTCTTGACTGAAAATTATCCTGTCCAAGTCACAAAAAATGTTTATTGCTGGGAAATGATCCAAAAGTTTTATGGACTATTTTTTGAGCTCCCATTGTGTCCTCAGCCTCACCTACCTACTTATTTGGAATCAGTTCTTTATGGCATCCAATCACTACTCCCATTTTTAAGTTGATCGCCCTAGGTAACTGTGATTTCCTTTGGGCTTGTGTAAATGAAGCATGAACAACTTTCATGCCACTAAGAAGCTCTCCAAGGGCTATTGAGGACCTTCTTCATAAGAACCCTTACACTCTCTCTTCACCGCCAACCCCCTGTGTGTAGTAGAAATTGATGATGAATAGTTCCTAGGTGTTTGACATTATGAGTCTTCTTTTCCTCATTTTTACCACTTTTATCAATTTTAGCGAGTTATTTTAGTGTTTCCCTTATAGGTATGGGATGCTTCACTCCCTATCATTTTTAGGGAAGGATGCCTTCCCTTTTAGGGTTTCATTATGTTTAGTTTTGGGAAAAATTAAGAAATTCAAGGATTTCAAGATGAAGGTGAAAGAATCTATAGCTTGTTATTTCTTAGATTAATGTGATAATTAAACTAAAACATAGTTCTTGCACATAAAATGTGTTAAAAGTGATGATTGATGATGGGAAGAGAAAGACAAAGGTATTCAATATGATTCTAACCTTGGAAGATATGTTGTCTATTTCTAATTTTCAAGCTGTGGATTTTGGTTTTAAACTTTTATTTGTGTAGAATTAGAAAATACTTTGATGCAAAATGGCCTAGAAATCTCCACTAACATATTTTATAAGAAGCTACATTAGGTTCCATTAATTCATTTTCAAGAGAACAATGAAGTAGAACTTCAAAAACTTGACAACTTCATCATCCAAAAATATATGGATATCTAGTAGGAAACAAATATTGACCAACCATTTTCTCCTATTTATAATTTTAATTTACCCTTAAGAGATTGAAAACAATTTTAGGATACAATTATCTATTATCTTTGGAAAAAAGTAAAATTGAATTGCAACAGATTTAGGAATGCAAGTGATATACCCCTCATAGAGACACCAATGATAAGGTACGTGAGTTGTATTGGCATGAAGAACTTTCTGCTTCTCCTCTCTATTTAGATAAGTCACTATCTTATCTCCAATGCGGAGATCAATTTCATTTATTTTCTGCAAAGTCTAATGAGAAATAGTAGCCAACCAAATTGAGGTGAAAAAATAGTGTCAATCAAAATATATGTTAAAATGCCTAATTAGGTTAGTTGCAATTAAATTATTTATGTCATCTTATATATTTGGGCTTTGATAGATTTTTATTCCTATTGATTAAATAAGATGGAGTACAAGGTTCCTTTTGAGTTTAAAGGATGAAAAACAAGGTGGTGCTAAGAGTTTACCATGGTATGAATCTTCCCCTTATCTCTTGATGGCATTGCCTGAATTGAAATGTCAGCTAAGCATTCACCTATTGTGACATTACACATATCCACTACATCTCCTATATCAATTGTTATATTGTTGTTCATGTCATTACAAGCTTGTTGACATTTATCTTGGTAGTATTCATTCAAATATCTTGAGTTTTTACACATAGTTTGATCTATTAAGTATGAGCTATCTAATATTAAACCATGTGACCACAAGTATTCTCTAGTGTTTACACTTATGTCCAAATCTAGAAGGGGATTCCCTATCTAAAAACATCAATTTTTCCATGGTATTAGTTCTATAAAAATTTGCATGCATATAGGTATTATTGAAGCAAACTAGATGAATGATTCTATAGCTTCATATATTCTAAAGAGTGCTACAAGTGTAAAATTCCTTTTAAGTGCTAAATGGACTATCTAAGCTCATGACTGATGGGTTCTTACAATGCACCACTCATGGAAAATGGTTCATTTATGTGATTCAAGTTCATAGGTGATGTATTCTTGTGAATGACTAGTTATATGAATCATCTAATCTCAAAGAAAGATACCTAATTATAATGTATTACAAAAATTAGACCTGATTAGTAAGGCCATGCAATTCAGAATGATTGGATATATACAGTTAAAGAAGATAGGTGCATACCTACAAAGCTCTCTCCTGCTAAGTAAATGTCTACATCTTTTAGCTTGGGAAATTTCTCCAACCAACCAACAAGGAAATTCAAATTTTCTTGAGTTGTAACATGATACATGCCATTGATTTGTTTTAAGCATATTTGAACAATCACTACTATCATACTACTACTAGGTATGTACTCAAAACATGTAGAATAATAGAAAGGGCAACATCACCCATACTAGATTGTGTATCATTAGAATTATTACTTGCAATAGAATTGGAATATGAGAATCCCAATCTAGCAAGACTCTCTACATATAACATGTTTCATTCTACCAACAAAAAAGATTATATATCAGCTACAAGATTCTTGCAAGGAGAATAGAATGTAAAGGCAAAGTGTTTTCAATGTCACTTCCAAAAGGCCAAACATAAATTTAACTATGCATTGAACCACAAGACTTTCTTTTACATCTTCATTATATCAAAAAGTTTTAATTGATTGAACCTATTAGACTATAGAAATTGGTTCTAATTTGTATGCTTCCTCAATTGTATTTCTAACATCAGGCATAAATCCTTGCAACCAACCATTTTTTTTGGAGAAAAACCTTACAATATGTTATACATAACCTTGATTATTATAGGTTATGGAACCTTTCTACACATTGGAACTATGAATTTTTAATTTACAATTCAAGTGTAAACATTTAGAATCATGATTTCCAAAATGAAAATTCTATAGAAATGCTTGAAAAAAAACTTTGAGAAACAAAAATTCAATAAAAAATTCAATGAAATTTCTTCAAAAGCCTATTAAGGAGTAAGTAACCTGTAGATATTGTTGTTATTCTTCTTTGATACCTATGGAAATTTTACTCTTACACGTATGGTGCAGACAAGATTTTGAATAATGTCTACACCAAACTTGTTTTCATCAAGTAGTACATGGTAATGTGTACGTCTGCATGTCCCCTACAACCAAATCATCAAATGAGAGATTCTTGCATCTTAAGAAAATAAACAATTTTTTTTTATACAGGCATCAACAAGAGTAAGGATTTTATATATGTATATGTATGTATATGTTATGTTGGGATGTAGACCGAATCAACAAGAGTATGGATTTTTCCACCAAAAGGATTGCTATTTCATTTCAAATCCATACAGTACTATTCCAACCACATACTAGGTTGAAAATAATCAATATATAGGTCACAAATCTTGACCTTACAACATCATCCTTCCATGTTCAATGAAAATAATGATATGACTATTACACTTCTAGATTGCTAGAAAAATTGCAAAAAGTTGCATGACAACTTTTATTGCATTTATTGCAATTTTTACATCTTTTACACAAACTTCAAATAAAAGATTCCACATGCCTTCAAAACTCTACCACAACATGCAAAAGGATTATAAAACATAAAAATAGAGATTTTTTGTCAACTCACAATGTTTTACCAATCATTGACCAACCTTTGGCTTTCCTATAACCTTGTTACAACATGTAAACAACTTGCCTAAATGCATGTTTGAGATTGTCTAAACTATCTTTTGTCAACTTGGATGCTTATTGATCACATTATACACTATCTTGCTTGGTGTTTGACCACCTTATTTAGGACCTAGGTCCCTACACCAAGATCTAGGATTTTATTATCATGCCATTTTGATCAATGTATATGTATGTATGTATGTATATGTGCATATGCATATATATATATATATACACACACACATGTATATTTATATCTATATATACATGTATGTATGCACATAAACAATAAAAGTCACTCAATAAGTAACATGGCCACAAGCTTTTAAACATAACTATATAAGGAATGAGTTAGGACATATACAAGTCAATTGGTCTAGTTGTTGATTAGCTGGGTTGATTACAAATTCCTGTAGAACTATCATCAGATTAGGTACAATAAAATGAACAATCAGCTATTCCTAGCTAGCATTAACTTGATTGGTCTATTTAGACCCATTGATTATTGTCACAAGCTTTAAAACATAACTATATAAGGAGTGAGTTAGGATGTATATAGGTTAACCTTACATTAACTATAAAATACAACACAAAGGTTGCAATAGGGTATTACATAATTGTAATTATAGAAAACCACTTGATTCACCCTAGTGGGTGTATGATGGTGAAGAGCCATATTGGGTGAGTAAAGCTCACCAATGGTTATAGGAATACAACTACATCAAAATAATTAGAAACTAGAACTACATATTTGTTAGAGTGAGTAGTTCAAGGGTCTTGATCTTGTGTATATGGGTATGTAGGCAACCTGGTAGGTGAAGTATGCCTCTAGTGTGCAGACACCTTGGACATAGTTAGGTAGCCTTGGACATAATTAGGTAGCATGGATCATCACAATGTAGTATGCACTTTCTTTAGCTTTACCTCATGAATGTAATAGTTCAAAAGCTTTCTACCAAGTTGAATGAAGTTTGGAATCAATGCTAGTGCTATATTGTTCAAAATCAATGCCAATATTTATATTGTATAATTCATTTGATTTTTTTAGATGCCATATGTACTAAAGAGATAGTAATATTTAATTATTATCAATTATATAAAACATACTACTAATGCTTGTATGTTTATAATTGGTATAATTTTATAGCCTAAATGTTTTCTTTTGAAGAAAGTCCATGCCTAACAATATGGATCTAGAATAAAATAAGCCAACAATTGCTAGATTGTGGTCTCAGTTCAAAAGAAACAGTGATGGAAAATGTTATTGTCCTTGCAAAAAATGTAAGGGCTTAAAGAATTGAAGAATTCTAATCACAATAGCTGAGAGACATTATAGGCAACACAATCACATTGAAGGGGGAAAGGATTGTCATCCTTTGGTGAATGTGAATTTTGAATTGGTGGAACATGGAGGCATGGATATCAAAGAAGAGGTTAATGCTCCCATGGAAGAAGATGATCATGAGGCAAAGAACACAATTGAAGATGTCAGTAATGGTGGAGCTAATAATGTGCTAGAGAACAAGATTGAAAAAGATGTTACTAGCACAACTGATGAAGATGATGATAGTCATGCATCTAATGATGATAATGAAGAGAACCTTGATATACCTATAATTGAAAAGGCATATGAGCCTTTGTACCAAGGCTCCCAAACAACACTTCTCTCTATTGTATTATTGTTGGTAAACTTCAAGGTTATGAATGGTATATCGAATGTAGCAATCTCATGTATGCTAAGGTATAGTGTCATTTTTGTCATCTTCTATGGTAGTATACCATTAAATTTCTTTATATTAATATCAATATTTTTCCATAGGTTGATAGGTGAGTGTTTTTTACCACAATCAAACATTCTACGTTGCTCTTACCAAGAATTATTCACCATTATGAAAGATATTGGAATGGAGTATCAAAAAATACATGCATGTCCCAATGATCATATTATATATCACAAATAACATGAATATGCAATAGAATGCCTTGATTGTCACATTAGTAGATATTGATAAGATTAGATAATGAAAAAGGTTCCTAACAAGGTTCTTTGATACATTCCCATTATTCCACATCTTCAATGATTATTCAACTACTCTAGCTTGCCACAATTTATAGATTACCATGCACACAATAGAAGTCAAGATGAAATTATGTGAATGCCTATGGATGGTTCTACATTTAAGAACATAGAAGATAGGTGGCCAATATTTAAAAACAAACCATGTAATCTAAAGCTTTCATTGGTAGCGAATGATGTTAATCCATTTGGAGAGATGAGATCTGTTTACTTAGTTTGACCTGTTTGTGTGATTAAAAATAACATTCCTCCTTAGATATTTGTAAAGAGGTAGCACATAATGTTGGGATTGATTGTATCAAGTATTTTTCCATTTGATAGTCATGTAAATTAATTTATAAACACAATGTGAAAATGGTCGTAATAATTATGTTTTGTTTATGTTCATTCAACTAGGTACTTCCAAGTGAAAGATGTGAATGTATATATTGAGTCCTTGATTGATGAGTTGTTGGGGTTATGGAATGGGGTCTTTATTACAACATATCTAGACCAATTCCTAAAAGAAAATTTCAATTCTGTGCAATGCTTGTATGGACTATAGATGATGCCCTTGGACTAACACATTTTTCTGGTATGTAAAATTGTTAATGCAAATATTTTGTTTTATGTTTAAGTTGCATGTGATAATTGTAAGTATGAATTTTATAGTACACATTTCGTCGAATTATACATGATCTTGTAGGTCTTCAAACAAAGGGGAAATTTGCATGTCTAATTTGTGGTCCAAAGATGAAATCTCACCATTCAAAAAGTTTAGGAAAGTAGGCGTTCGATGACCATAGACACTTTCTCCACAAAACTCATAAGTATCAAATTGCTGACAAACATATTTTCAATGGGAAAGAAGAGATAACATCAAAGCCATGAGGAATGACACTTCACATGTTGAAGTTGGAATACAATAGAATGAATTGTTGAGGTAATGTCATTCCATTTGATTCAGGTTTTTGTATAAAATTTTAATTTGGATACTATCTTTTATTTACTAATGATATAATTAATTTTGATGAAGGTCACCAAGGAATCAATGAGAAACTTTCAAAAGGACTTAAAAGCTATCCTAGACAATTTAGTAGGTTATCGTACTACGATCACCTCCCAAACATGCATTTGTTTGATGTTATACATACTAGAAAGAATGTATCAAAGAAACTATGGAAAATATTGGATGGAAGGCATGACAAGGAAAAATTGGTCAAAATTTGCAATGACGTTGATGAATCCAATCATGCATTGATATTTTTTATTAAATCAAATAGAGATGGAAATCAAATTAATACAAGTGTAATTCCTTGATTATTAACGCAACAACAAATTGATGCCACATATGAAGCCATAAAAATAAAAATCTCATAGGACTTGCTGCAAACATATGTAGTCTCATATCAAAGAAAGGTGATTTCGGGTTAGGGTTGAAACACATGATTGGCATACCTTCATCAATGTAAGTCATGTTCTTCTCTATTTACAATAAATTTGTAAAGCATCAAGTACTTTTGATTGTTTTATTTTATAATGTGTTGAAAAGATCATTTTATTATTACTGTAGTATGTTCTACATCTATCTCTCCCACACAACTTTGACAACATGAGTGTCAAACACATTATATATGATCTTGGGAAATACATGAGGTTAGAAGAATTATTTGTTAGATTTTCTGTAGACAAGTGTTATTAGTCTTATTAATATATTTTTTCATAATGAATATCTTCTAGGTGGTTGTCATCTAAAGAAATTGATAAAAAATACATAAAGCAATGGAAGAGAAAATTTCCTCAGCTTTTGTGCTGGATGCAAAAGTGTCTATCTTCAACTTTTTTCAATGCACAAGAAAACTACCTCATACATCTAGTTGAGGAGATCAAATTATGTGGACCTATATTGATTAGGTCAATGTGGATGGTTGAGAGGCACTTAAATTTTTTAAAGGGCTTGTTTCAATAGAGAGCACATCTTGAGGGTTCCATGGTCAAGGGATATATGGTCTACTAGACCATGGTTTACATTAGTGAATATCTTCCCAAGTTTGTATCAAAGATCTATGTAGATCACATTTGGGATCCCAACTCCATTAAGAGATTCAAAAGGGATTACTTGATGGGGAAAGGTAGATTGAGGAAAGTGAGAGGTAATTATAAAATGTTATTGTAGTTAATTAATTCTTATCCATCATCAATATAAGTTATTTCTAATTGGTCTATTTATTTTATATAGTTGCTCATGAGTGGAATGCACTTCACTTGTGTATTGCAAACAATCTTGATTGGATGATGCAATAGATTGAATGATATGAACAAAATGGTCACACATTAACATGAGAAGGTGTTGCTTCATTGGTTAAAGAAGTTCATCATAATGGAGATCCCAATGTTATGCCAATAGTAGTTGACCTAGAAAATGGTTTAATAGGTGGAAAGGTACGTATAAGTTAATCTATCATGACCCATTTGATTAATATCAACTCAAGGATGGATGCATATTCATCACATGTTTGAAAAATAACAGGTTAAGCACCACAGAGTGATGTACTACAATGGCTATAAATTTTGCATAAATAGGGTGGATGTGACTAAGAGAACTTGCAATTTTAGGATAACTACAATGTTTGAGGTCATCAATATTCAATCTAGAAACAACATGCATCTTCAACAATCTAAAAATAGATACTATGACATTTTGGACAATATGATTGAGTGCAAATTTAATTCCTTCAAACAAGTTCTGTTTGGTGTCAAATAGTACAAGCTACGATTGAATCAAAATGATCTTGATAGAACTATTATTGAACATGACAATGGATTTACAATGATTAATACAAGGACACTTGAGCCAATTGGAAATGAGCCCTATATTCTTACAAACCAATGTGAGCAAGTGTTTTACTTTTGAATTCCTCATAAACTAGGTTGGCCATTCGCCATTAGACATGATCCAAGAGGAAGGCCGGTAAAGTATAATGTGATTAAAGAAGAATATGAAGGAGGAGATGATTATGATGATGTCAAAGATGAAGGAGGAGATGATGATGCTGATGATGGAAAAGATGATAAAGGAGATTATGATGATGATGGAAAAGATGTTAATGATGATGGTGGTGGTGGTGGCAGTGGTGGTGGTGGCAAAGATGATGATGGTAGTGATGATGATGATGATGACAATGACGACGACGATGGTCATAGTGACGATCAAGATGTTGACGATCATCATTTTGACAATTTGGATGATGATGGCAATAATAATGATCTTCATGATAATGAGATGGACGAAGAAGATGATCAATGACATAATCAATAGAAATGTATTAGGTGTTGATTACTTATAATATTTTTTTGTAGAGGTAACCAATTGAAAAATATACAATGTTATGTTTTTTGCAATGTATGCATAATTTGTAGCATAAGTATCATGTAATTTTTAACTAGCTTAAGACAAATGATTTACATGCAGGAAACTATACCCCTTTAATGAGGATTGTACAAAGTGACATGGATCGGGAGGTATAAGTTTATTACATGCTGGCTTTCTCTTTACCTTTAACATTAACTTTAGGAAAAATTTATCAATATTGGCCTCATTTTATATCCTAAAATTTTGTTCCTTCCATTATATCTCTCATTTGATGGGCTCCAGATACCACCAAATAAGTATCTATTAGTTTTGTCTTCTTTAAGTGAGGGAAATGCGAGAATAGAAGAGGATAGTGAGACATGTAGTAGGTCTATGAAAGAGAGACAAACTTGAGGGCAAAAGATTAGAAAAAAATTCAATAAACGCATGCAATTTTTTCTTGCTCAAGGGTGGTCATGTTCTTATGATGATGAGACAAAGGGAAAAATGAAGGTTCACACATCTTGAGAAATAATGGATACCCAAGGAATTACCTCCAATTAACACTGATTTTTGTGTTAACAAGAGGATATATCACATAGCTACATCATCATTACACAGTTTGGGCCTATTTTCCATGGATGACATAAAGGTTAGTTATAACAAGGTTGTTGAATTGATGGAGTATGTAGGACCTTGTTACAATTACAAAACCTAGATGTAGATAGTTCAATATAAAAAATATATGTGTAGGTATGCGTTGTCAACAAATTATCTACAATGGAAAGAAAATGATCAAAGTAAAAGACTTGTTGCATATGTTGATGGAAGAACAAATGAAACTATGAACATTACAAGTTTTATAAATAGTATGCATCCTGGGTCAACTAATAAGTGCCCCAATTACATTTTTGAGGTGCGTGAGGAAAATCATGTTTTTGTATGTGCGATAAAATCAATAAGTTTAGGGGAAGATTTGCTAATAGATTACGATTTGAATCACATAGATACAAAGAAAGTTACAATTATGGAACTTGTAAGTAATATATATGTAAAATTTAAACTAATTACTTCTAATTAGAACTCTAATATACAATTTTCCATTTTATAATAAGTTTTTTTGCTAAGTGAACTATTCCTTTGATTATGGTGATGTTTTTATATATATTATTTATCATAGGGTGACATGGTTGAGCCATCAAATGAGAGGTAGGGATGTTGCTCCCACCCTTTCTCCAGCATACATAAACCTTTTGTATAAAAATTAATGCAATTTTAATTTTACAAAATTTTAGATTATTATGTTACTTTCATGAAGGTTTTGGACATGTTTTACTGATTTTTTTGTCACAATTTGATTCATAGGGAAAGAGAAAGGAACAAATTGAAAAAAAGAAAATTCTTGCTGATATGGCAACCATTGTATTATGCAATGATGAGATCATATATAGCAGTGACCCTGTTAGCCTATGTAAAAAGACCTTGGAGAATGTCAATCTAAAAATTACTGGGCTTGTCATGGATCCACGTTAAATAGAAGAAAAAGAGGCCACAAAAATTGAATTATTCCATGGAGCATGTTGTCTGGAAGTAAGCAAAAATGAATCTTTTTCTAGGACAATAGTTTAATAAAGATTTATGTTTTATACTAATTTATGGATCATGAACCACAATATGTATGTTTTCTCACAAGATTTTTTGAGACCACACCGAGTTCTTCCACTTGATGAGGCTTTGAGTGCATGTCCAATAGGTATATGATTTTAATTCTTGATCATCTAATATAGTCTTAAATGTATATTCTCTTGACTAATTCCATGTCTATGAGTTGGCGATGATATGATTCTAATATCTTTGTGTTGGATACAATTGTTCAATTGTGTGTTGTCTTTGATGTTACACAAATGTCATATCAGTCATTAGATAGAGTCTACCGAGCTTAGAAAGTTAGCAAAGAGAACTACAAAGTCTACCAAGCTCAGAAAGGTAGCAAAGAGAACTACAGAGTCTATTGAGCTCACTTGGGTGATGAAGGTTTCTATGAGAAAAAAATAGTTTCTACTGAGCTAGCAAGGTCAGTGAAGGAAAATTAGTTTCTACCAAGCTAGCAAGATCAGTGAAGGGAAATCAGTTTCTATCAAGTTCAGAAGGTAAACAAAGGAAAGTTAGCTCTTATCGAGTTCACTCAGTCTCCAAAGGATTTTTTAGAGTTTTCATTTTTTACCAAGCTTCACTTGGTTAACACTGAAAATCATTTTTGGAGCAGTGTTTACCGAGTAGGTTCAGCCAGTGAAGGATTTTGTTGTTTTGGAAAATAAAGTTTATTTGCTTAATGTAATATTTGTAGCTAACTAATTTATGGTTTATTTGTAAATGTAACTTGTAATTGAGTCAACTTTATAATTTGTATTGTATAAATAAAAGGTCAAATTGTGTTTTCATGTATGGATGGATGTCTAAATGAGCGAGTATGCAAGTGAGTTGATTGTGAAGAATAAGTATGAGTGAATTTTGAAGAAGGATCAAATATCCTTGAGGAGAAATAAAGTAGTATTTGATCTGTGAGGATCTAATGAAGTAGAGTAGAGATTTGTATTAGAAAATTTTAGTTGCATCTCATTTAGGTCACTTATTGTTACTTTTTCACCATTGTAGCAGTAATTCCTAAATCTCTTAACAGAGTTGGTCTAACAACCAATTTATAAATCCTCTAACAAGGTGGACAATTCTACTGAGTTTTTCTAAAGTCCTCTAGCAAGGCCACTCCTAATAGGGTGATTAAGTCCTCTAACTAGGTCACACCTAACAGTGCATTTTGTTACCTTTAACAGGGTTGGCTGCTAACAGGGCTCACTTCAAAAGAGTGAAAATTGGTAGCTTGTTAATTGGTGGTTTTTCCCATATTGGGTTTCCATGTTAAATCTAGTGTCTCTTGTGTTCATGTTATTTACTTTTGCACGCATATTAATAATTGTGAATGCTTAAAGATCACTAACAAGTTAATCTATCGAGTTACAATATTTATCTATGTGGCTACCGACTAACAATAGTAACTAGTTCTTCAAGACATCTGAGGGATCTGTGGATTTATTTTTGTGGTAACTAATTCACCCCCCCTCTCAGTTACTCCATCTATAATTCCAACAATTGGTATCATAGCTTTTGGTGCTTGCAAGAAGGATTTCAAGTATCTAAGCTAAAGATCAAGATGTCTTACAAGAAGGAAATTCCAAGACTTAATAGGGATAACTCTTTACCATGGAAAGGTCTCATGAGACTCCATCTAGCTTCTATTGGAGACATAGCATTGAAATATCTGGATGAAGCATATGTAACTCCTTCTAGTATATTATCTGCTAGTGATATTGCTGAGAAAAAGACTCATAACATCATGATGATAGACATCACATCTGCCCTAAGCTATGAAGAATTTGATGATGTCAAGGACTACAAAACTACCTTTGAAATGTGGAACAAGCTAAAAGAAATCTATGGAGGAGATGATAATGTAAGAATAGCCAAAGTAGAAAATTTAAGAGGACAATTTGATCAAATGAGGATGAGAGAGGATGAAAATATTGCAAAATATGTTTAAAGAGTCAAAGCAAGTGTTAGTGCAATCAAAGCTTTTGGAGGAAATATCAAAGAGGAAATAGTTATAAGTAAATTTCTTAGAACATTACTTCCCATTTATGCAATTAGAATTTCTGCAATTTGAGAAAGAAGATGTGAAGCAAATTATAAGATAAATTTAGAAGCAATAGTTGGAAGATTGACTGCATTTGACCTAGACAACTATGATAACTATGTTCTAGCTACCAAGAACATTGAATCAGCATTTGAAGCCAAGCTTTCACTAAAGGAGAAAGGCAAGAAGATAATGGATTCTTAGTTAGAAAGTGAAGAAAAATCAAAAAAAAAATTTGACAGTGATCTTGAGGTGGTTGAAGCTCTACTAGCAAGGAAATATTCTAGAGGAAAAGGGAAATACAAAGGTAAGGTTCCTCTTATCTATTTTTCATGTGAGGAAATTAGACATATTGCTGCTAGGTTCCCAAATAAATAAAATAAGGATGAGAAGAAAGGTCACAAGTGCAATGGCAAGAAAGACTTGAAATCGTTCAAGGACAAAGGTAAGAAAACATGTTTCATGGCTAAGGATTCTAATGATTATGATGATGAAGAAGATGAGATTGTTTACATTGCTGTGAAAGATGAATTTGATAATGATGAGGAAGATAAAATGACACTTATCTCTCACGTGAGAAAAAATGATACTTGGATCATAGATAGTGGTTACTCTCATCATATGACTGGTGATAAAACTAAGTTTGAACATTTTGAAGACTATGATGGTGGTAGTGTGAGGTTTGGTAATAATAAACCTTGTTGCATAAAAGGAAGAGGAAGAATCTCACTAACCAAAGAGCTTGTGTGTAATAATGCATATTGGGTAGAAGGACTAAAAAACAATTTTTTAAGTGTGGCACAGCTACTCAATAATGGATTCAATGTGGAATTCATGCATGGAAAAGAAAGACTACTGGATGACAAAGGAAAGCTGATTGGATCAAGCACATAGAAAAAAGGTAACTTGTTCTATCTTGAACTTGGTGAATATCATGCTTTATTGCTCAAGCTAAAGAAAGTTGGTTATGGCATAGGAGGTTGTGTCATGTGAACTTTGATAACTTGGTGAAAATAAACAAATTCAGAAAAGTAAAAGGCATTCCTAATATTAAAAAAACCTCAGGTTGGTCTATCCAAAAATTGTTAGATTGGTAAGATGGGAAATACTAGCTTTAAAAGTAAAAACTATCAGTTTGAGGAAGTTTTAGAAATTGTGCATACTGATTTCTGTGGACCTATTAGAATTGAAAGCTATACTAGTGAAAAGTTCTTCATTGTTTTTGTTGATGATTACTCAAGAATGATTATTGTCATGTACCTAAGAAAGAAGTCAGAAGCATTTGAGAAGTTCAAATGGTATTTGGCCAGATTAGAGAAGGAAACATGGAAAAGACTAAAATGCTTGAGGTCAGACAGAGGTGGTGAATTCATTTCACATGAGTTCAATAAATTTTGCATTGAAAGAGGGATCAAAAGATAGGTATCAACCACTGGAACTCCTGAGAAAATTTGAATAGATGAAAGAAGGAATAGATCTATCATGGACTGTGCAACAACCTTAATGATTGAAAAGAACATTACTATCAACTACTAGAAGGAAGCTATCAACACTGTAGTTCATACCTTGAACTTAGTACAACTAAAAAAAGACTCATTCAAAACCCCCTATGAGTTATGGTATGGCTATAAACCAAATGTAAGTTACTCAAAAGTATTTGGAAGAAAATGTTACATTTTGAAAGAATCTAGAAAAGGTAAATTTGATGTGAAGGGTGATGAAGGAATATATTTGAGATATTCTTGAAAAAGTAAAGCATATAGATGTTTGAATTTGTCTACTCACAAAGTCATAGAAAGTGCACATGTGAAAGTTGTTGAGTTTGCAGAAAGAATGGAAGAAGAAAGCAAAAGCGAAGCAAAAGATTATAGGATATTTGTTTTCATTGAACCTAATACAGTTCCAGGTACACCTGTAAATCATAAATCTTCTACTCCTAAGTCTTTAGTAACCGAGTTGAAGGAAATTGAGTCTCGTTCTGATGCTACTAAGCCAGTGCATATCGATTCTGAAGGACCTGAGTAGCAAACAAAATAGCCAAAACCTGAAGCTGAAGTGCAAAAGGATAATAATGCAATTCATTCAAAAGGCAAGGAACTTGTTTTAGCTAAGTATTTTAGGAGACATCATGCACCAGATTAGATCATTGGAGACAAATCTAAAGGTACTATGACAAGAAGTATGTAATAAAGTACTTGTTTACTTGTTGATTTTGAACCTAGAATTGTCAAAGATGCATTAGAAAATGAAAGTTGGATTGAAGCTATGAATGAAGAGATAGAGCAAATAGAGAAAAATAAAACATGGACTCTTGTACCCAGGCTTAAAGATAAAAATGTAATTGGAATTAAGTAGGCATTTAGAAATAAGTTGAATGAAGATGGTAAGGTGTCAAGGAACAAAGCTAGGTTGGTATGCAAAGGATACTCTCAAGAAGAAGAAATAGACTATGGGGAAACATTTGCTCTTGTTGCAGGATTGGAAGGTGTCAGGACCTTACTTGCATATGCTACATAAAAAGGATTTAAAGTTTATCAGATGGATGTCAAGTCAACATTTCTCAATGAAATATTGGATGAAGAGGTTTACATTGAACAACTTGAAGTTTTTTTTGATCTAGAAAAGAAGGACATGGTTTGCAAACTACATAAAGTATTGTATGGTCTAAAACAAGCCCCTAGAGCTTGGTATGAAAGATTGCATAATGATCTTATTCAGATTGGTTTTCAAAGAACTAATGATAACAATAGCTTGTATATTAAGGAAGGACCAGATAATAAGATTGTTTTGACATAAATATTTGTGGATGATACTTTTTTCACATGAAATGATGATCTTTGCAAAGAATTTTTAGAGCAAATGAACAAGAAATTTGAAATGTCAATGTTTCGTGAGATCAAATTCTTTGTTGGTCTTCAATTCAGCAAAATAAGAATGACATCTATATCACTCAATCTAAATATATCAAGGAAATACTAAAAAAGTTTGTTATGGAAGATTGCAAACTAGTTGGGACTTCTATGTGTACTGGATTGAAACTTACCAAGGATGATGAATCAAAGGAAGTGGATTAGACATTGTATAGATCTATGATTGGAAAGTTGTAATATGTAGTGCATACAAGGCTAGATATTTCCCTTGTAGTTGGTATTGTAGCAAGATTTTCAGCAAAAGAGAAAATCACATGATGGCAATCAAAAGGATCATGAGATATTTGAAAGGAACTGAAGATTATGGATTATGGTACAAATTTGGAGGTAATTTGGATTTGAAAGTGTTTACTGATGCAGATTAGGTAGAAAATGTTGATGATAGAAAGAATACAAGTGAAGGTGCTTTCTTTCTTGGAAAGAGGTTGGTTTCTTGGACAAGTAAAAAGAAAAATTGTACATCCAAATCCACAGTAGAAGTAGAGGATGTTGCAGTAGCAGTAAACTATTCTAATATTGTTTGGTTCAAACAATTATTGGAAGGTATGAAGGAAGAAATCAAAGGACCTATTTTTATATTTGGTGACAATACAAGCACAATTAACATATCCAAAAATCTAGTGATGCATTCAAAAACCAAGTACATTGCAATAAAGTATCACTTTGTCAAAGAATTGGTGCAGGATAAGGAGATTAGATTGGAATATGTTCACAAAAAAGAACAAATTTCTGACATATTCACCAACCCTTTAACTAAGGATGCATTTTTGTATCTAAGAGGTAAGTTAGAGGTCATTCCCCTATCTAAAGCTCACTAAAATGAAGTTTTAGTGATGCATCAACAGGTATCAAGTTGAAGATCTTTCAGTTGATGTAGAATAATCATAGAAACATTGCATATGAATCAATACATAAGGTACACTACTATTCATTTGGTTTGTGTTGTCTTTGCACATGTTGTCAAAGAGGGAGAGTATACTGGCATATCTTTCTAAAATTTGAATTTTGATAAGAAGCTATGTAATTCCTTCATAGAGGGAGATTACTATATTTGAGGATTTTGTGGAATTAAATGTAAGAGGGAGAAACATTCTGTCAGAGAATGACCTATTTTCAAATTTCATTCTGTTATGACATGTGTTTCTATCAATGCCAAAGAGGGAGATTGTTGGATACAATTATTCAATTGTGTGTTGTCTTTGGTGTTACACAAATGTCATATCAATCATCAAAAAGAGTCTACTGAGCTTAGAAAGTTAGCAAAGAGAACTATAGAGTCTACTGAGTGTTTTTGGAGGTTACACTGTGAGGACAGTTTCTACCGAGCTTACTTGGGTGCTAAAGGCTTCTATGGTAGAAATCAATTTCTACTAAGCTAGCAAGGTTAGTGAAGGGAAATCAATTTCTACCAAGTTCAAAAGGTCAGCAAAGGAATTTTATCTCTTATCAAGTTCACTTGGTCTCCAAAGGATTTTGTAGAGTTTTCCATGTTTACCAAGCTTCACTTGGTTAACACTAGAAATCATTTTTGGAGCAGTGTTTACCAAGAAGGGTCGGCCAGTGAAGGATTTTTTTGTTTTGGGAAATAAATTTTATTTTCTTAATATAATATTTGTAGTCAACTGATGTATGGTTTACTGGTAAATGTAACTTGTAATTGAGCCAACTTGACAATTTGTATTGTATAAATAAAAGGTCAAGTTGTGTTTTCAAATTTATGAATGGATGTATGAATGAGCGAGTATGCAAGTGAATTAATTGTGAAGAATAAGTGTGAGTGAATTTTGAAGAAGGATCAGATATCCTTGAGGAGCATCAAAGTTGTATTCGATCTGTAAGGATCTATTGAAGTAGAGTAGAGATCTATATTAGCAAAGTTTAGTTGCATCTCATTCAGGTCACTTATTGTTACTTTCTCACCATTGTAGTACTGATTTCTAAATCTCTTAATAGAGTTGGTCTAACAGCCATTTTGTAAATTCTCTAACAAGGTGGACAATTATACTAAGTTGTTCTAAAGTCCTCTAGCAAGGCCACTCCTAATAGGGTGATTAATCCTCTAACTAGGTCACACCTAACAATATGTTTTGTAACCTTTAACTGGGTTGGCTCCTAACAAGGCTTACTTCAGAAGAGTGAAAATTGGTAGCTAGTTACATGGTGGTTTTTACCATATTGGGTTTCCACATTAAATCTAGTGTCTCTTGTGTTCATGTTATTTACTTTTGTAGGCATGTTAATAATTGTGAGTGCTTAAAGATCAGTAACAAGTTAATCTAACGAGTCACAACATTTTTCTATGTGGCTAATGAGTAATAGCAGTAACTAGTTATTTAAGACATCTGAGGGATTTGTAGATTTATTTTTGTGGTAACTAATTCACCCCCCCTCTCAGTTACTCCATGTATAGTTCCAACACTTTGTTGTACATAACAGTCAGTTTGAAACTTTCTATAATTGCCTCTAATATGGTTCTGTTGTCATTGTCATAAAATATGCCTTTGAAACTTTCTAAATATGGCTCTGATATCTATGTTGCTCCTCATTGATAATTACCTTGAGGTAATGTCTCCTTTTATTAAAATTTAAGAAATATGTACAAATAACTTACAAAACTCAATTGCAAGAGAGTTCTTTCCTTAAAGTCTCACATAACACTTAAAACTATTAATGATTGATGTAAGAAAAATAGTTTATGATACCAATTTTAAATGATTATTCTTATGTTATACAATTTATATGATATATGAGAACAATGCCATGGCTTTCTGTGATACAAAAATTAGGTATATGTAAGATGATTTTGCTCTATATATTTGCACTTAGTCTAATGCAACAATATTAAGATTATCTTTTTTGTTTCTGATATGAATGATAACAATTATGCAAGGATGATCTTTAACTAATGAGATTGGTAGTTGTTCTGATTGGTAGCTGCAACTAATGAGATTTAAACTATGCAACTAATGAGATTGGTAGCTACAATGAATGAGATTGGTAGAAATTGATGATGTTATTTTTGTGTTTGATTTTGATCCTTAAACATATGCAATTATCTTTCAAATATTTATTATTGTGATATGATGATATGTTGCTCTTGATATATTGCGTGTATAGGACTAGTTCCGCTTATAGTGGTATAATGCTTACCCTCAACTTGATAATATTTATTTGGAATGACTCATGGGTGGAGATTTTTTACCTATAGCAATGCCATTGTTATTTATTATCTATTATTGAATTATATATGATTATTTTTTAGGTACTTATGATTTCCATACACCTACTTCCATGAAGTTGGTTAGCACTTTGTTATGTGATAGATACACCTAATACTATTACTACTAATAATTTACTAGGCTTTCCTAGAGTTTCCCATTTTACTTATACTAGATATTGGAGGAATCATTG
The DNA here is from genome assembly GCA_028749045.1 of Cupressus sempervirens. Lineage (NCBI taxonomy): Eukaryota > Viridiplantae > Streptophyta > Pinopsida > Cupressales > Cupressaceae > Cupressus > Cupressus sempervirens. Next base: position 657,511,316 of record CM053787.1, read on the forward strand.
TTGATAGATGAGAAATATATGATTCCCTTAAAATTACCTAAGCTTTTAGGTACTTTAAAATTGTAATTATTTAGAGTGTAATTTTAGTTTACTTATTCATAACTCATTTTCAACTAATGATGTGGTGATGATTTTGTAGGAAAAAATCTTTTTTATGAAACTTTTTATGATTTAACATTGAAGATATTTGGGCCCACATTGCATAAAAGGTACATAGCTTGATATAATTGGTTGCTACATTTTTCCATTCATCCTTGAACTAATTTTTTTATCTAAAAAATTTGTTTTTTGTTAAAAGTTGGATTGACCAAGACCCTAAATTAAAATAACATCTCATAAAAACTATAGAGTTCTTTGGTCAAAATATTTTGAATAGAGCCCAACTTCTAAAAAAAGGTTGCAAACATCTAAAGCTTATGAGAAACCAGTATAGAAGGGCTCTAAAGCTCAACCCAAAGTACAATCATCCTCCTATGGTGCCACATATGGAGTGGAATGAAATCATTGAAGATGCCAAAGAGAAGAGACTAAGGGATAAAGGAATCAACCTGCCACCAGACAAAAATAGGTATGTGTCTCATAAACTTCAGTCACATTTTTTTTCAATAATATTAATTCACTATTTTTGCTTGCAACAATAGTTGACATGCTGATTCATGGTCAAGTCTTCAAAAGAAGTGATGGTTATGACTCAAACCCATAAGAAAATAATCAAGAAAACCAAGAAACAATTAACACCTTCCTTAATTCCCATACAGTGAGAATCATACAATCAATGTATTCTTCATTCTGAATTTGCATAGAATTTACTGTCTAATAGTGAGCAGTGAGACATTTTGCCATTACATGTTCTTGATAGGAAGGTTAGTGCATTGTCCTAAAAGAAGTGCCATGATGAAAATATACAAAATCAATGGGATAAGGTCAAAGAAAATTTGAATGTGACACATTTTCTACAACAACTATAAACCATTTTGAAGGTACTACATTATCATGTTTTGTCTTTCTCTTTTCAACATACTATAAGCTCATCCCAATGTGAAGTGATGGAAGCCATTAACATATTTTTTTTAGGGGAAAATCATGTTTAGGAATTAGCTAAAAACATCTCTCTAATCCATACACATCAAACTTTGCACTAACTCACTACACATGCATCATGGTTGTAAAACTCAAAAAATGGAAACTCCAAATGTCCCACTATGGATTCCCTTTTATCAACACACGATTAACTTTATTCTACAAGAAACATTCAAAATTCTTCAATTTATGTATTTTATTTATGCAAAGAGCAGTGCTTCTTATTGGCTCTAGATTTTATGTATACCTTTTCTCACATCCACCCACCACACCTACTTGGATTTGTAAAATGCAAGTGGGTTGTTGGAGGCTATCTTGGGCTTCAAATTTCAAACCAAGACTATTCAGCCTTGCTTAAGTTCAATAGACCACACCTCATCTCCAATCAAAAAAAATTTAAATTCCTTACACAAAGTATACATAAGATAGTATGATCAATCCATAAATAATTGGTTTTTTTTAACTATCGACATAACTTCATATAACTTATTATTCTATTGCATGATATCTTGTTTTTACATGAGTAGTTTAGTAGGAAGATACTTTAATGCCACAAATCATTATCTATACTCCCTCTTTGGTGACTGGTCTTAATAAAATGGTGGGATCTCTTTCAAATTTTTTCAAAAAATAATTACACCACAACTTCATTTGATATCACTAAAATAAAAATCTCGTAACTCTATGAGCACAATATCTATGTAAACAATGGTCAAATTCACATATTAATGTCTTCATTGGAAGTCAATATTTTCAATTGGATCACCAATGCTCATGATGTTTCATAGCACAAGCAAAGTCACATTTGTGCCTCATCGCACATCGCACTTTGACAAAACCTCAACTCCCACAATTTGCATATCAAACATATTTAATTCATTTGTGGATTTATATAATCTAACATATTTCTAGAAGTTTGATTATGGATTTATATAATCTAACATATTTCAAAGTTTACATATATAGGTTGCAGGACACATTGAAGGCAACACAAGCTCGAAAAGAGAAGGTTGGTCAACACCATCTTGGCTCTGGTGGATATATGAAAATTCACTCACGCCATGTAAGTAGTAGTATTTATGAAATTTTATATTAAATTTTTAATATAAAATTACAAATAAGAATTATTGATGATATTATGCAAAAACTGCAGGGCATTGAACTTAATCTAGCACCCATAGAAGAAGACAACGAAATTGGCTTCAAGCTAGGCTACAAAGCAGTGGTTGCCCACCACCACACAAATTCCAACAGCCAAACATGTGGAGAAGATTTTGGTGTAGCAGTTGACACACATGTAAATAGGTAAAATGAGTAATAATAGTAATTGTGAACTTCATGACACATAATCTATCTGATGTTAATTTTGAACAATGATAACAATGTGTGCATGACATTTCACTACAACCTACTAATCCTAGCACATATCTTACTCATGATGACAAAGGAACAAATCATACACATGATGAAGACCTCAATGTGCATCACAAAGATACAAATACATATTTAATTTCTATTATATATTAATCATGTAATTATTAATAAAATTTAACATCTTAAATTGCAATTGGTGTAGTCTTTAGGTGATATTTTTTGAGTATGAAGAGTGTGATGTTCATTTTTAGCATGTTAAGTTTGGGGATGAACAAAATGTGACAGTAGATGATGTGGCACTATTAGGTAAAGGAAAATTCCTATTATGTTCTTTTGATTAATGAAATACTTATAACATTAAAAAAAAAGTTTAGAATTAAACCCATTTATTTCTTATTGCAAGGGTACATCAGCATTGTCCTCAACAAAAGAAGATGAAGCCTCATGTTGTAAGATCAAAACCACAAGAGCCACAAGATTCCAGAGATATTTAGGATGTGCCTATTAGTCTTTATCTTCAAAAAAAGAAAAAAGAAAAGAAAAGATGAATGTTAAAAATCTTGTTTGATGATGAATGTGTTAATGGATATTTATGAATGTTGCTTATTAATGGATTTTTATGAACGTTTCTTATTGATGATGAATGTTGATGGATTTTTATGAATATTGATGAATTTTATGTCATGTTATTGAATATTGTTATGTGATTATAATGATAGATGTGTTCACAAATTATTGATGAATATTTATATGTATGTTATGTGATTATAATGATTCAATGATATAATTCTAAAATGAATGAATAAAATATTTATTTAGTTGTTAATGGGGAATTTAGAGTGATTATGGGGGGGAGAGGCCAAATGAGCTTCCACATTCACGTGATTGGCCTTGTTAGGTAGAGAATTTGAAAGGATTCTTGAAACCAAGTGAAGCTCAAACTAAACTTGTTAAAAGCATTTTAATTACAATTATTTTAGTATCATGTCATTATTGACTCTCACATATATTATTGTCATTATTGTAGATCATGGGGATGCTTTAAATTTGAAGTCTTCAACATGGTACTTACTTTTAGTGGGTAAACATAGCAGGTTCTAGGTGAACACCTTAAAATGGCCTTAACATAAGTACTATGAATTACAACATGCTGCTTTCTTTATAAATTGTATGTAGATTATGATTTATTGCTGATTACCAATTTCTTCTTCGGTAGAAATGGACAACATGTTTCTTTCTCTATAAGTTGTATGCAGACATGGAGCTACTCTCACAAGAGATTGTGTATCACACTTGTCCACCAAGGAGGAGAAAGTATTTGATTGTCAATATTAAGGTATATTAATCTTCTAAGTTTACTATAAATTTATTCATGCCTTGTAAGTATAATGTCTACTTCATAGATATCAATTGGTGAGTCCATAATAATACTTGGATCTATTTACATGTTTTGTGTGCTAGACTTAAAGTTATCAATATCAATATGGTCTTGGGTGATTTGTAGCTTAATGTGCAGTAAATGTTTATGAAGTTATGATGCATATTTGGTCTGATGTATGACATTTAAGAAATGCACTACATTTGTAATGCATTGTAGTATTATGTCACAGGAAAATCTTATTAATATTATCTAAGATTGATGTTGTGGGATCTTTCCAACTAGATTGACCCATTATGAATGCATTGTATTAGATTTTTGAATGTTTCCAACATAGGAGTTGCTATGTGGTTTTTTGTTCCATATCTTAATGCACATGATCTATTAAGTGTAGCAAGAGAGTTTCCAACATTTATGATTAGTGCAAAAACTAGTTCATTTTGATATTGTTGTGATTAGTAATCATATTGTAGTAAATAAAATGAACTTCCTAAATTAGGGATATGAAATGGCCATGCAAATAAAGGTGAACTATGTTGGTGGATGCCATTGGAACAGATTGAGGATGACTAAGCCATTGAAACATTAGAGACTCAAGTATCAAGTAGTTGCATTTGAGACATTGAAGGATTGTAAATCAATAACAATACTATAGAAGAGACTATTCATTCAAGTTTAGTTTATTTGATTTTTGACTATTCACCCAGGTCTAGTTGACCATGGTGTGATTTGGAATTGATTTGTTGATAGTGCTTACTTTTTCCTATCAGATTTTTGCAGAGATGCAAAATGATTTTTTGGTGAATTTCATCTTTTGCAATACCACCTAACATTATATTCGATCATCTTAAGTATGTCAAAGGCCAATGCAGTGGCCACCTATTCCTTACTCAAAATCTAGTTTTCATCGTACATCATCTATAAGTATAAGCTTTTCTTCGTTGGGGTCCAGTATAAAGGTGGCTGGATTTCAAAAGGTGGCTAGATTTCAATGTCATTGTATCTGATTCAATAAATTATTTAAAATCTATTTTTTTATCATAGATTCTCTATAAGTATAAGCTTTTCTTCGTTGGGGTCTAGTATAAAGGTGGCTGGATTTCAATGTCATATCTGATTCAATAAAAAAAAAATTGTATTCACATAGGAAGTCTAAATGTCTTGCTATGAATTATTTTATTGATTTCACTAGCCTTAAGTAAAACAAGTATATTTCAAATTGTCACAATGGTTAGAAGTTAATTGCACATCTTACTTATTGATCAATAAAATAAAGGCATATTACAATATTTGTTCAGGTATCTACACCAAACATGACATAAAAGTTGTTCCAATGCTTCCTTTGTGGCTTGTGAGTATTAACATTTTCTAGAAAATTATCTGTACCATATATCCATATTATGTCTAAAATATTTTAAGATCAAATTAATGTATATAATCATGTCATAAAGATATTATTTCTTTTCTTTACTCTAATAATTATATTACTAAGAAAAGGATTACATCAAAAGAAGGAGCATACTCTCCAATACATAACCACTTCAACAAACAAACCCATCCTACTATGTCCTTAATGAAACATATAACCTATCCCATTGCCAATAGAGATAAGCCTTTCTAAAACTTCTAATGAGAATAGGTTCACATTTGAAGAACAAAAAGCCTCAAAATTTCACATGTTTGGCTCCTCCACCACACATTTTTGAAACACCTTCCAAGCTTTTTTCATGAACTTTTTCTTACCTGTCTCTTCCATACAAAACAAACTCAGAATCCCTCCACTTGATAATATTATATCAATAAGATCCATTACAATAGATACTTCCATATAAATATTTTCTACCAACATTCTATGAATCATACCATTAATAGGCACTGGATGACCAAACACTTGGACAATAGGATGAAAAAGCTCAAAAATTAGTTTCCTATCATTCACATGCCTAGCTGACCAATAATCCACCCCTAGCAAATCAATAATGGTAACTTTCTCTTGATCATCAGCCTACTTAAAAGGTCTTGCAATTTGCTCCTCTAGAGCCTCCACCAAGTCTACAACCTACATACATTTACACCTTATCCCTAAAAATGCCATCAGATCAGTGCAAAAGAAAGAGCTCACAATTCCTTTAAAATGGAAACAATCAGTGGAAAAGAATGAGTGCAATTCCTTTAAAAAGGAAACAAAGCATCTGTCACTAGCTCCTAAGCCAAGATTCAACAAGGTATTAGGTAACTTGTTGCCAGGATGTTGAAATCTTCTAGAAAAGTAGTGGACCAAAACTATAAAAGGACTAAGTTCATGAGAAATACTCCTTTCAACATATTATGCAACTTCTTTTGCATTAACCTATACCCTTTCTTGTGAAGGCATGCATATCTTTTGCAATAATCTCCTGCAAGGATGTTGGCAAGAGATCTACACAATCAAACATTTTGAACTCTCTAATTTTCCAGTCTATTAGCCACTTTATTCCCTTCTTGATTTCATGTTTGCAACAATGTGGGAAAGGGAAAGTAGAATGTAGAAAAAAATTATAACCTCAGTCTCAAATCTTCAATCGATCAATTAAATAGCTTCTTTAAGCTCATATTTCAATTAAGCCATATGACCAATGGACATCATACAAAAAATAATTTTGATAGTTTGATAGTTATGATTTCAATATAATTTTTTTTATAGAATTTTGTTTTCTACTACATTTTTTTAAAGCTCTGAATACCATCACTATTTCAATGTTTACTATCGTCGATGGTATAAGAAACTAGTCAAAACATCTTTGCGATTCATCAATAGTTTGATGGATATTGCCATCAAGAGTATGACAAATATGTCACAACATATCTCTATATCATTGATATTTTGACTCCTCTTATTGTTGATTATTTGGAGTACACATTGAACCATCTCTCATAAGTGTTGATAGTTTGACATTCTAAACCAGTTCTCTGATGCCACCATGGGAAAATGATGGCAATAATTTCTGATGGGTTTCCATCAATATATCAACACTCATCTTGGTCATTGAATTCTCTCATAGACATCGATAGCTTGATGTTTTAAACCAATTGTCTGATGCCGCCATGGGACAATGATGGCTATAATTTTTTATAGTTATTTCATTGATATATTGACACTCATCTTGGTCGTCAAACATTCAACATCATTTTAGCGATGATAGTTTTTGACATTTTTTAGTTGCAATTTTGACGGGAAGGCATTGAAAAATAGGTCCAAATTTACTAGTGAATATGTTGAGTGTATAGAATTTGAGTCACACACAATAAGCCGAGTAGAATTAAGAATGAGTAACAACATACAAATTAGGTATAGCCAAGTGACAAGAAGTTGAAGTGCCAAGTAAACCCATTTTGATATATTTGTTTGGAATGACACAAACATTAAACTATTTTTTCTGACTTAAATGCATGTTTTAATGATCAGGGAGTCAATCATGAAGATGATTACACATTTTACTATGGAACATCAATCCTTATGCAAGGTGGTCAACTAATCTGAAAATGAATAGACTAAGAAACAAAAGATAGATATAGACCATTGATTTTGATCTAGAAACCTTTACATTTGGTTATAAGAGGAGGATCAAAACCGTAATTTCAATAAGATGAAAGAAAGGTTACAATTTTGGATGTTAGATGCAAAGTTTGAAGGTGAATTAAATAGAGAAACCAAGTAATTTAGAGGTAGTAAAGTATAGAGTATAGATATATCAAATGAGTGAAAGGATTAGAGATTGTAAAGAGAAGATCCATTGTTAGCATTTGAGTGCATACTAAAGGATCAAGTACTTATACATTCTAGCAAGTGTTTTAGGTTAAATCTCTTAACAAAGTGGTCCTAATAGACCTTTCTAAATCTCTTCACTAAGCATTTACTTAGTTGTAAGTTGAAAGCCTTTAATCAAGGTATACTACATATAAGTCGTGTAAGCTCTAAATAGGCAAGACCCCTCACATGGTATATCATCAAAAGTGATCAAAATTTTAGCCCTAACAACAAAAATTTATTGCTTTAGTAGTAAATATTTGTGGGTGTCATCCTCACTATAATTTTACCTTCACCTTGGACAGCTTTTGCATAACCAAATAATTGCATTATGTGTTGATCATTTTCCTACATGTTTTATTGATGTTGTTAATTGTTAGATCTAATACATCATTGCAGTAAATGTTCATTTGACTTATGGTATATTGAGATAAGGTTTTATGGTGAAGCTATTAGATTTAATACTTGTTCGAAGTGTAAAATTTTTATAGATGTTGACTCATCCCCATTCCCCCATGCCCCCCTCAATATCTTACTTTCTCATTAGACTTCCAATAACCCTCATCCAAAAATGACATGCTTTCAAAGTAGACATGATATTCATTGCTTGGAATGATAAAGTCCGATATATTTTAAGATACTTAGTTGATATTCATTTATGTATATGCACCATGTTTATGGTTTACTTTATTATTCTCATATAGTTACAAGCATAGCTTGATAAATTTTCAATTGAATTTTCATGCATTTATTAATGCTTTTTGGTCACTATGGTAACACAACATTCAGATGAAGGGTGCTCCCCTTAATAGCACATAAAAATTAAAAAGGGCAAAGAAATAACAATAATTTACAAGAACAAAATATGAGCTTCTTATTATCATAGTAAAAGTGGAATTAATTTCTTTTGAAATACAATATGCAAACCCACATGAGCATCTTCCTTACAATAATTTGCAACACAAAGATACGAAATATCATCTAGATTTGTCCTAGATAATATACGAGCATTCCCTATATAGGTATTTTTACACCCTAGGAAGTTTTTAGATGTCAAACCCTAACCCTTGAGACTAACCCACCCTAAAATTACATATCAAGTTGGCCTAAAACACCTTTGACATTTATTTTAGAAATTTTGGTCAGCCTAACTTTGGAAGGCCAGAACTTTTGAACCATTATTCTAATTATTTTTATAATGCCATTTCGGAATGCCCAACTACTAATCTATAGGGCTTGACTTGAACAAGCTCTAGTTGACCCCATTTTGGAGCCCATCTAGGGCCTTGAAGGCCTTCAACTCTCAACTTAAAGTTTAGTACAAAAATTGCACACCAAAATTTTGCAATAACTTCACAAATACTCATTATATGGTATCGAGCCTCAATGGGTACAATGATATATCCAAGATGGACATTGACCTTTAAAATTAGGATATTTCAAGCTCATATAACTGATTTACTAAGTAGAAAGCCTACATAAACAATTTTGGACTAAGACAACTCTTATTCAAGAAAGAAAGAGGAAAGATTGTTAGGTGATGCAAGCCTTCTCTTACACCCAAGATGCTCCAACATCAGACACCTAGAGTAATTTGAGAATTGCCTCATTACGCCTTAGGTGTGCAAAGGAAAACTAAGGTAGTTAACCTCCTTCCTTGCTAGACATAATGAACTTTTGAATGGTCTCCCTATCCACTTGATCAAGTGCTCTTCATAATTTTTGTTCCTTGTGTTATTTTTCCAACACAACTATCGAATATCTCCTCACTCTCCTTTCTTGATGAACTAGTTGTTAGAATACTCTACTACACTTCTATAACTTCATCTCCATCACTTTCTTCATAATACTCTATCAAATCTGAAATGTTAAATACTAGTAAAATATTTAGTTCAGTAGGAAAGTCCACTTCATAGGTATTTCCAAAATCATGCCTTTTCACTATGTTGTAGGGTCCAAAATTCTTCATTTCAACTTAATATATGTACCCACTAAAAAATGCTCCTTTCTCAAATGAACCATGACTTCATCTCTAATCTAAAACTCCTTATACCTCATTTTCACATCTTTCTTATCCTTATACTAAGTATTCATCTTTATGATGTGCTTCCTCACCTCCTCATGGATATTATTAAAATGTTCAACAAAATCTTTCTCTTTAGCATTACTTGTTTCTCCCTTATGCAACTGACTTAATTTAGAAGCATTTCAGGACTACTCCCATTTACAATGTGGAATGGTGATTTATCAATACTCCCATTTATAAAATTATTCTATGAAAATTATTCCTATGGTAAAATCATATCCCAACCGTTTCATTTATGTAATGCCCCGCTTGGGAACTCAAAAGAAATAAATCTAATTTCTCACAAAGTTTACTGAACTATTTTTTTAAAGTTTAAACAACATCAAAGTAACAATGCAGAAGTAATATAAACATACACATCAAGTACACATAAGAAAGTACAAATATAATTTTAATCCTCAAGGGCTCCTTCACGTTAAGTCACATTTAAGAAGTTTATAACAATTATCTTAAATCTCAACTACAATGTCTCTTGATCATAAAGAAATGACAGATACATTATCACATAAGCAAATGCATAAGTACAACTAATAATATGAAAGTACTTCTAACGAATAATAGCCACTGCACATGTCACAAGGTATGTGAGAAAAGATCCAAGTATATCCAAATACAAGATATCTGCAAACATATATACATCATCTAAATAGAAGACTCCAAGATATGAATAAGAATAATAAAGAGTGCAATTGCACCAATGAGCATCCAACATCTGCAAATATGAGGGAAACCCAAATGGTAAGAAGACACTACCTCTCGACTGAGTGGTCACCTAATCAAGCTTTCACTCTTACCATGCAGGAGAGATAATGTATAGTCTGGATATAGATAATCATTAAAAAATTCTAGGAAAGAAAATACTGATAGAAATATATCTCAAAGATACCAAGACAAAAATATATCTCAAAGATACCAAGACACAAGTGATATCTAATCCCAGTGGAAAAAAAGACATGTAGGAAACCTAATATGCATTTGGGCAAGCATCATCACATGAGCCAACTCTAAGGTTACCCTGGTAGCCTCTCTAGATTTCAACCCCCTAGCAACTCTATGTGGCATCAGTATCCTTTCCTACGAACAAGGCATACTAAAATGGCAAGGTGGTAACCAAACATTCTCTCTACTCCCATCCTAGCCTGTATTAGCACTTGAATGATGGGTGAGGTAAAACACTAACTCTTGTTAATTCATTTTAAACTCATTTAATGAAATGTTATCACTTATTAGTACAACTTACAATGGGTTACCCAAACAACCTCTTTAGGGTTATAATCTCCATTGCAAGCCACTTCCTAGCATACACATAGATAACCTACCTTAAGAAGATCATAAAAGTATATCTCATAAAATCACAATATTCACCTCAGCCCTATACAAGCAACTAGAAAGAACCTATAGATAATTGATCAAAAATCTTATAGGTTACACCAATAAAATCACAATACATTAGCTTATAAAAAAAAGAACTTGATCTCATCACACAAACACGTGGATATAACACATTGGTTGGGAATAAAATAATCATGACAAAATAACATGACACAAAAGCATCACAAAAATGACCACTTCCCAAGCCTCTGGTAACCATGTTTGTCTAGTCAACCTAGAAGGTTTCCACCAAACCTACCACAAAATAAAACATGACATCTCAACATGCATTCAAAACAAACATAGTTATTTAGTCTTTTATTTATATTTTTTTATTTTTTTATTTCTAAATATAATTCCATTAAAATTGATTCGCACCAAATTCAAGTTTTTATTTCATAATCGTTTCACAGTTGGATAAAGGTTATCAATCATGTAATATTATGATGTTATTAATTTAAATAATCTTAAATCATGAATAATTTAATTAATAACATAAATTATATATATAAAAAAAAAAATCTTAATATCAATTTCGTTTTTAAAATATTAATTTGACTTCTATGTAAGTCTAATATTAATATTTACTTTTCCTTTAATTCATAATGCAACTCGAGATAACTCAAACTTAAAGATTCTTTAATACCAACATCCACTTTAAAAGTAAATGAGTAGTAATAATTTAATTTTTTAAATTAATAAATACTAATGAATTTTTTAAATAATAATTTTAAAAATTAGAATAATAAATAATTCCAAAAAACATATGAAAATTAAATTTTCAAAATTAATAAATTATCATTAATTTTATTTTTATTTTTTGATATATAAATGAATAAATCCAAAAATTATATTATATTTTTATAAAAATAAATATACAATTAGTATTTTTGCATGCATTTGATCTCTCAAATCATGAACCCATACTATACTTATTTTTCTATCTTTAGTATATTTGTTTTTACATGCATGCATAATTTTAGTTATAACATGTTTTTCTCTCAATTAATCTTTTGCTTTTCTAATAAATTTTGCAACAAAATTATTTTAGATTTAAGAAGAATGTTTACCTTTATTTAGAAAATTCATGATAATCACATGACAAATTTAAAATTTCAGCCCTACCTGTTCAATTTGTTATTTTCTTCCAATTTTCTATAATTGAATTAGAAAGGTTTTAAAAGAATAGAATGGTAATACGTTTCTAAATTTTTCTAGAGTTTCCTCACTCATGTTTTATTGATTAATAAGTTTTTCTTTTTTAAAATCCACAACACAATTCTTCATCCAAAATTAATACAATAAATTAATAAGCATTATGCAAGCACCTAGGAAGGCACAAAGTAGACAAATCTTTTAATAAAATTCTACACTAGGTTTTCAAACCCTACCTCAAAACCATAACTAAAATCTGAGACAATCTATGAATGCATGCACATCCAAACTGAAACTTTCAACAATTCTTTTGACCCAATTCCAATTTTGTTCTCCCAAAATCTGTGTAGAAATGAGCTCGAATGTCTTAATAAAGAGTTTAACTCTACCCAAGGTTTCCAATTTTCAAACATGCAAAGACCTCTCCTTAAAATAAAATTTTATTATTTAATTCTTTCATGCATACTTAAAAAAATTTTTAAATAAAACATTCTTTTTTTTTTTTTTTCCTCCACTTTATTAATAGTGTAATCATTATTTAAAGCTTAGTCTATTATTTAAATTAATAATAATAATTAAATATCATTATTTAAATACAACTCTAATTTAATTATTATTAATTAAATAATTATAATTAAACAATATTAAATTTTTAATCTTTTAATATTTTGATTTTCTTTTTTATCCAACTTCTTAAATTAGACTTTAAAATTAAGTCTTTTAAACTGAAGCACAAAGTTAATTAATTTCTAATTAATTAAATATCATCATATTCTAATTTCTCTTTAATGAATTTTCTAAATTTAGACTTCTAAATTAAGACTTTTAAATTAAAGCTCATATTTAAGTAGTTTTAAATTAATTAAATATTCTCATATTTTACTATATATATTTTTAATCAAATAATATTTATTAATTCTCAATATTATATGATTAACCCAAATATTGTAATTAAATCATTTACCAAATAAATTACATAGTCAAATTCACATAAAAGCAACATTACCAAAATGAACCAAAACTCAAAATCAAACAACACAGATAAAGATAAACTTATTGGTTTGAAAAGGGTGGAAAGTTAAATACATTTCCTCCTTCTCAAGACAAGTAATCAGGCTATGGCTATGATTGGACCTGAACATTATCTCACCATTCTTACCATTGAGTTATTGCGATAGACACTCATCCTGGCAATTCAAGAAAGTCAATGTCTGGTACTTGCAAACTTGTATAAAAGATGAGTATGTACATGTGGAAATATATCTAAGATAAACATACAATGGTGGTGAGTGGTACATCATGTAGATCCCAACTAGTAGGTGACTATGACTCCCTCTCTCAACCATATTGGCCATGTCAAACATAAAAGTAAAATAAACACACACACACACACACACACACATGTAAGTATGGGGTAGTTATAATAGTAAATCACAAGTCAAATCATCAAATTAATAGATATAACAATGCATCACTATAAATATACAATAATCATTTTTTTGATATCATCATGAGAGAAACCACATTTAGTAAAGAATCATGAATGCACTAGTAATCATAATCATCAATCATTATATGAAATATAATCAACTAAATGATTCATGAAATAATATCATAATTATAAATCTAATATCCTTGAAACTAACACATGCATGAAATAGGCATAAAAGAGTTTGGTAAATATAATGGAAAAATAAAAACTATGGGTGGGACTTACATCCACCCCCATAGAATTAGGTTTACTCCTGGAAGCCTATTACAATGCATAGAGTAACTAAAATTCAAAGAGTACTATCTACAATGTCAAACAAAAGGATCATTTAAGAAACCAAAAACCATATTGATCCAAAATTCATCTTTTAATAAATACTGACATAGATCCCCTAAAACACTCTAAACAAAAGATCAACATCTCTCAATCCATCGAAAAACATAAAAGTTATAATGCATAAACATAAATCAAAATTTAAGAAAATAAATATTATGAGTCTCCAAGTTTCATATTCAAAAGCTCCACTGCTTCTAATTTTTTGTTCAAACTATTTAGGTTCAAGTTTGATGTTGATAAATGTTTATTGTTTAAATCATGTTACAAGTTTATCTACTTGTTAACTAATGGAGCACAGTATGCCTAGAGTTTCTAGTGTTGAAACTTGGGCTCTGATACCAGATGTAATGCCTTGCTATGGAATCTAAAAGAAATAAATCTAATATGTTACAAAGTTTATTGAACTATTTTTTTTTAAAGTTTAAACAACATCAAAGTAACAATGTAGAAGTAATATACACATACACATCAAGTACACAAAAGAAAGTACAAATATAATTTCATTCCTCAAGGGTTCCTTCATGTTGAGTCACATTTAAGAAGTTTATAATAGTTAGTTTAAGTCTCAAGTACAAAGTCTCTTGATCATAAAGAAATAACAGATACATTATCACATCAGAAAATGCATAAATACAACTAATACTATGAAAGCACCTCTAATGAATAACATCCACTGCACATGTCATAGGGTATGCAAGAAAAGATACAAGTATATCTAAATACAAGATACATGTAAAAATATATACATCATTTGAATAGAAGTCTCTAAGATATGAATAAAAATGATAAAGAGTACAACTACACCAATGAGCATCCAAAATCCACAAATTTGAGGGGGACCCAAATGGTAAGAAGACACTACCTCTAGACTGCATGGTCACTTAATCGGGCTTCAACTCCTACCATGCAAGAGAGATAGTGTACAGTCCAACACAAATAATTATAAAATAATCCTAGGCAAGGAAATCATTATAGAAATCTATTTCAAAGGTACCAAGACACAAGTAACATCTAATCCCATGGGCAACACAGACACATAGGAAACCTAATATGCATGTGGGAAAGTGTCATTATATGAGCCAACTCTAAGGTTACCCTAGAAACCTCTTTGGACTTCGACCCCCTAGTGACTTAATGTAGCATTAGTATCCTTTCTTACAAATAAGGCATACTAATAAGGCAAGGTTGCAATCAAGCATCATCTCTACTCCCATCCTAGCTTGTACTAGCATTCGAGGCATGGGTGAGGTTTGTTAATTCATCACTTATTAATACAACCTACAATGGGTTATCCAAGAAACCTCTTTAGGGCTCTAGCCTCCATTACAAGCCACTTTCCAACATATACATAGATAGCCTACCCTAAGATCATAAAAGTATATCTCATAAAATCACAATATTCACCTAAGTCATATTCAAGGAACTAGAAAGCACCTATAGATAACTGATTGAAAGTCTCATAGGCTACACCAAGAAAATCACAATACATTAGCTTATAAAAAAGAACTCGATCTCATCACACAAACACTTGGATATAGCACATTGGTTGGGAATAAAATAATTGTGACAAAACAAGATCACACAAAAACATCACTAACAACAACCATGTCCCAAGCCTTTGGTAACCATGCCTATCTAGTCAACCTACTAGGTTTCTCCCAAACCTACAGAAAAATAAAACATGACATCCCGATATGCATTTAAAACAAGTATAGTTATTTAGTCTTCTTTTAATTTTTAATTTTTAATATATAATTCCATATAAATTGATTTGCACCAAATTCAAGTTTTCATTTCATAATAGTTTCACAATTGCATAAAGGTTATCAATCATTCAATATTATCATGTTATTAATTTAAATAATCTTAAATCATGAATGATTTAATTAATAACATAAATGTAAAATATTAGATTGAAGCTTAATATCAATTTCATTTCTAAAATATTAATTTGATTTCTATTTTAGTCTAATATTAATAATTACTTTTCCTTTAATCAATAATGCAACTCGAGATAACTCAAACTTAAAGATTCTTTAATATCAACATCCACTTTATAACAAAATGAGTAGTATTAATTTAATCTTTTAAATTAATAAATAATAATGAATTTGTTTAAATAATATTTTAAAAAAAAATCAGAATAATAAGTAATTTCAAAAAAATCAAAAATTGAATTTTCAAAATTAATAAATTATCATTAAATTTTTTTAATGTATATAAATAAATATGAAAATTATATTACATTTTTATAAAAATAAATATACAATTAGTATTTTTGCATGCATTTGATCTCTCGAATCATGCAACAATACTGTAAGAATTTACCTTAGAAAAAAACTCACCCAAGAACTAAGAACTCAAACACAAGCACAACAGTAGCCCAGAAAGAGTATGATCATAATATAAATATGTATTCAATTTAATATGATAAAAGTACACTAGGAGTGCTTGTATATACAGGCCTTTGAGATGCATCTAGAATGCATAAGAATTAGCATCATGATAAGTCATACAA
Organism: Cupressus sempervirens; assembly: GCA_028749045.1. Classification (NCBI taxonomy): domain Eukaryota; kingdom Viridiplantae; phylum Streptophyta; class Pinopsida; order Cupressales; family Cupressaceae; genus Cupressus; species Cupressus sempervirens. Next base: position 657,527,893 of record CM053787.1, read on the forward strand.
CCAGACACATGTCCACCAGATATGGGTTATCCTCTATTAAGCACGGAAGTAAGTGTGATGATGAGAGGATAAGCCTACAATGGTGTAGCACACAAATTTATGTTGTACACAACATGTGCTAAAAAGAGAGTGCAAATAACTATGTTGTCTACATGACAACTCAATGAATGATGCAAACTCTAGTGTTGTAGACACCATGTGCTGAATTAGAGTTGTGTACTTCTGTGTTGTCAACATGACAACTCATAAAGGTATGCAAACTCCTAAGTGTCTCAAAAAATAAAATAAATAAAATAATGCAATATAATAAAATAATGCATTAACCTAAGTAAATTTAAGTGTAAATAGTAAATACATATTTACACCGACACATACTATACTTAGTTTTCTATCTTTAGTATATTTGTTCACATGTATGCATAAGTTTAGTTACATGTTTTCCTCTCAATTAATCTTTTGCTTTTCTAATAAATTTTACAGCCAAATTATTTTAGAAATAAGAAGAATATTTATCTTTATTTAGAAAATTATTGATAATCACATGATAAATTTTGTAATGCTACACTAAGCATAAGCAATAATTGAAACAAAGAACAAGAACATAAACTTAAATTTATTTATTTTTTAACTTAATATAAGTACAAAGATTGAATCACTCTCAATCCGTAAACCTCATAATAAAAGAAGATATCATCCATATACATTTCCATTATGATACAAATACATATTGAGTTCAGTACAATAATGAAGTACAATATCATTCTTAGACATCTATGACCAATACAAGAACTCTTCAAGAACAAATTCTGTTACCAAAAGAAACTTCAACAGTAATCCTTAGCTACTTGATAATCAACTTGAAACACCTGAAAACATACAGAATTGTAACACAACACAAAGAGGGCTTAATACATACTGAGTTGAAAAGCATAGTCCACCTGCATACATGTTAGAATAAACATACCCATATTCATAATGCAGATATCTGAACCACTTAACATAGTGTAATTCTAAAATTAATATGCAAGAAGTATACATCTACTTAATAATGCAAAATTAAACTCGCACTAAGAATATTTAGTAAATTAATCATATATATACTGAGGTGTCATCATTATGGCACTAAGATTCTGCATCCATGTATAGTATGCTCATAGTAAACACATAACGGAATTCTCTATTATACTCGTCAATGACAGAATAGAGGTTTTCCTTATTTTCCGTACTTAACCATTTAGGTTTAAGTCATAGGTAAAGACAATTTATCTTTTAGTATGTAAGTAACCCACCCAGTTCATTTTAACATTTTCATTGAATTAAACAACTGAATAGGATTTACCAAATTCAGCCACCCCGATATGTGTTCATCATAGTTATTCTCAAAATACACACTAAATAGGTTTACAAAAGAATGTACATGCAACAGATATAAAATTAGTATACAGTGTGATACTACATTCTTCATCTATTTGCAACTTATCTTCTGCTACCAATTTTGAAAGTGTAATACCCTAACCATCTCAACACTAAAGAAACCATAAAACAAAATCCAAACATGCAAGCAAGATTAAAACCTGAAAAAAATAAAAATTTAAAACAATTTCTATTACAAAATAACCTTTATATAATAGGTTCAGTATTCATAATTAGCAATGTAACATTTCCAGATAATTACATTAGAGTATACAACATATCGATACTCTAATTAAAAGTACAACAACTTAAAAAACATAATCAAATTAAGCCTTAATTCTAAATGTTTAACAGTCATCTCTTCTAAGTCCATAACCAGTCCTATTTCGAACCTGTAATCAAAACAGCACAACCACAACACACCAAAACAGGGCTTAGAACACAAATCAAATCAACAAAACCTCCAGTAAACCTGCATGTTAGATTTATAAAAAACTATCATCATTAAATCCAAATCTCAGAAGTACTGAAAATACAATTTTCTTTTCACATTAAAATTGTAATGCAAGTACATAATTTCTCACACACAGATATGTAGAAATAAACTCGCATAGAATATGACAAGGTAATGATCCAGTAGTCCATGGGTGTCAACATAAGAATCTACATTTAGCCACTTGTAGAACTCACTATGTCAGGTGAAACCATAATGTTCTTATCTTATTAAATGATTCCCAACCCATGAAATTTTTAATGTTACC